>JAVJAQ010000267.1:1800000-2229726 GCA_032362365.1 Zygogramma bicolorata
AAATATAACAAAAAGAACATTTTTAGAAATGACACATATTAATAACGAAGAACATTCTATGAACAAAAAAACAGATCTCAATAATTTAAGCCAAATTAATACATTTCTACTCGAATACGAGGAAGATAAAAGAAAATTACCTGGTATTCAGAATTTTCCCACATGACATTACATCAAAATTTGACACACTTCAATTTTCTTCAATGTTTTGTCTGTTGGTTTTGTACCGATTCATATTTTATTCTCACGTTAGTAAGTGTTCCATATTTCTATCTTTACAAAATATCATCCAATGTATTATTTTCAGTTGTCCTGACGAAGGTAATAAATTTACCGAAAGCTTGACTGATATCAAAGAGTCCTCTTTGTAACTGCCCACAAACTTGACTGCAACCTCACAAAATCAATCGAATTATATTATAGCCAGTCACTAATTCTTCTCCTATATATATATATATATATATATATATATATATATATAAATGTTTGAATAATTTCCAGAGCAAAAGAAAACTTTGAAAAATTCAAAATCGAACACAGGAATTATAGTAGCTGAAAAGTGAGTCAAAATCCAGTTTTTTTTTTATCAGTTTCATAGATTAAACAAGTCTAGGGCAATCAATCGCTGTAAAACTATGTAAAAGAAGTCTAGCCTTCAACTTTTCGGTAAACCGCATTGAGGAAAGTAATCAAATACAAATCACCAGTAGTCAATCTACAATGGTTTTTCATGAATAACTGAAAAAATATTTGCTTACCTAATGATGTTCGCTAAATTACTAATTTTCAATTAATTGTTATAGTACATAATTTTATATTATAATTTTTTAACTCCCTCATACCAGAATCTAGTTCTGTCTGGAAACTGTATATTGAATGAATGAGAATAAATAACTTTCCAAAAATTCACAGCAGAGTTTCCAAATATATTTGTATTTTGACTGGTGACAGCTTGTTTCCCATCTTCCTTGAACTTAAACTGTTCGGACATAATTTGTGTTAGTAATAAGGGCAGTTATTGAACTTTAAATCTCGGATCTTCGACAGAATTATCAAAACGAGCACAGAAGAAACATAATTCTGAATTAGTTTTGAGAATGGAACATTCGGTTTCCGAAACGTCAACGATAAGTATTTTGATAAATATTAGTTTACCTTTTTTTGGATCGGCTTTGAGTTTTACGAGAAGCTGTTGACTAATAGGAAGTACTTCATTGGAAAGGAACTGTTTTTTAATTGATTTAGAGACTTTTCGGGGTAGATTAAAAATCGACCCTTCTATACTTGTGTAGATATCAATATTATTTATTTTTTCAGATTTCATCAGGTAACAAAACCAAAACACTACGAAGGGACATTTTTGATAACATTTTCTGTTTCTTGAATACATCCACCCAAAAAAAAAATAATACCCATTCGAAAACTCAAGATAGTACTAGAAATGTTTCTGAAACGATCTATCAACCGTGATGAGTTGGGCTGAACAGTTGTCAATCATCTCAGTCTTCATTTCGTGATTCTAAGACACGTTTTTTTTTCACCTACGCGCTCAACCGTGTCTAGACCTGTTCCGCACGAAATAAGAAACATCAGTTTAATTGATACATTCCTTTTACTTTGCCCATCTGAGATAATCCATCTCCAATAATCATGATGAAGATTAACTTTCATTTTAAATATTACCTAACTCTGAAGACGTTAATAATATCACGCTTTCCACCGACTTCAAGAAGAAAAGATCATGCGAGAGAGCAGGCTTTTACCTCGGCCAGATGTTATGAATAACCAACTATCTTTGATTCAAATTTCGGGTGTTTACTAAACAAATTGAGCAATAAATAGTATTTTATGTAACGCAGTGCCCATAGGGAGGGGAGTAGTTGTTTTAGATGAACATTTTCTTCCTATATACAGCGTGACTCACGGTTGATGGTAGGTTAGACATTTCTGGAAAACGCAACTCATGATTTTTTTGAAAATTCTGATATTTTCAGCATTGGGCGTTGCCACTTCTATCAAAAATTCCTAGCAACTTTATTTTTTTAAATGGCATTTATTGTAAAAATGTGATATTTTGATTACAATTTTGTTATTTAGAATCATCCTATTCTGTTATCGTCTGTACTTTCACATACTTTAGCCCACAAAATCTTACTTTTTACCTAGAAATGACTGATTTTTGATACAGTTGTTCCCTGGAAACTCTGAGCCATAGTTGAGGAAATTATTTTGTAACTTCACAAACTTCTTCTCGTTCATTGGTGTTAATTGAGGATACATTTGGTTGAATTTTCACAAGTTCTGACAATGATTTGATCACTTTCATCATGTGTAATGAATAATTTCATAAGAACTTCGTTTGAATAATCGATATTTGCATTCATTTTGGAAGATGACTTAAAACACCGTTGATAACTATTTGTGAATCACTTTTGAAAGTAATCGAATTGTTATAAGCTTGATAATTCCACTGCTACCTAAATCCAAATCCAAAAAAACATAATGTTTCTAGAAGAAACGACTTTCTTAAGGAAACTAGACGATTTAGGTATAGGGACATGATATATCATCTTAAAGCATTTTCCACCATCTTTCAATTTATCAAGTAATATACAGGGGGGGTTCCATTTGAAAAAATTAACTTTCGACCACTTTTATGCACAATGGAAATAATAGTAATTTTAGCACGCCCTGTATGATATGGAATCGATTTCTTAGTGTTATTTGAATATTTCGAGTTTGTCCAAACTATCATCAAAATATCAACTCATCATGAATTGAGAGTACTAATGTACTTTAGTTCAATTAAGGCTGTTTTGGACCATATTTTTCACAATTTATTTTTCATCTCGAAAACAGATAGAGATATGTATAGGACGTTATTAACGAAAATTATTAAAATTCTTGAGCGATTCCAGAAATGTATTGATATACGGGGTGTTCCATTAAAAAAAAAGTTGGTAGGACTCTTTGATGAAAGTGGCAATGCCACAATGATGAAAATATTTCAGATCGATACAACAGGTAAGGAAATGTGAGAGGTGAAGTTTTCAGAAAAATCATGAGTTGCGTTTTCCAAAAAAGTCTAACCTACCAACGACCGTGAATCACGCTGTATACACGTATCGATTAACAGAGTATTGGTGAAAAAATAATATTACTGTTTTCGTAGGAGTTTTGTGATTACTTTTATATTTGGAGGAGTAAAAGCTGAGAAATAGTGCGTCGAACATCATTTTGTCCACACAAACACTCAAAATCCTGAAGATCTTGAGTTATTTATTAAAGAATTGTGAATAAACATCTCTAGCAGTTATAGATTATTGCAAAATTTCAAACGGCAATGTGTTTGGAGTCTTCGTCATGAGTATCGTTCGAACTATAAATTCCTCTTTAGAAAGTGGTTTTGTTCTCTTCTGAAGATAAAAAACCATAAATGAATATTCTCACATCTCGTGATTCTATAATTTACAAGGAAATAGGAATTTAGGTCGAATCGAATGAGGTAATTCATACCTATATGAAATAGATGAATCATGTAGCTACAATGAGTTCTCATTCACACCTATTTGGTGAAAATTGAATGATCTCCTTTCGTTATGATATTTTTCATGATATCCTCAATTGAAAACTCCCAGAAAGGTGAGAAGGAATTAGAAATCCAAATATATACCTTTAGCATGCCACCGTTTTTTCTGGACGACTCAAAAACTGATCCTGAGCTGTTTTTCGGGTTTGTTTACCGTGGTCCACAGGTTTTCACTCCTAACGTTTCGCCTACAGCTGTGGTAGGCATTATCAAAGTCTAGGAGGTAACGGAGGCAATGTTCTCGTTCTCACATAGTACATACTACGCTTCAACTCCGAAATTACTATTCCAACAGCAATTTTACATGAATTCCTTTTGTGCAGGAACAATCCTTCACTGGCTAAACTAATTGTTATAGCTAGTATTCGAGTGTTTTTGCCAAGTGATTTGATTTGAAAGTTGGAAATAATTACATACCATTTGATCTTTGAATTTTATCAGATGGATGTTAATTTTTCAAACTCAAACTTTGTTAATTTTGAAATTCGCGATAGAAAATGAGATCGCAGCGACAGCGTGGATAAACTCGCAACTATCGATGGTTGGATTGCTATGTTTACATTTTCATGTGTATATATTGGGTTTCGATGTTCTCGTGTCCCTTTTGTCCGTGAAATTTTCCAGATGAGACTTGGATTCATGAGTTTATGCGATCAGCTCGGGTTCACTGAACGAATAATGCATAATTTAATTCATAATGCATGCCTGAAATAACTGGAAATTACATTTCCCAGTTGAAAAAATTCACTTCCATTACCCAAATATAACATTTCTTCAATATACTTAAGCAATAGTAAAGTATCAGAAGTGGCAGTTTTCAGCTCGTAGATGTGATATTCCTTAATTGGAGTTAACCATTATAAACCAACAGCCGATTGCACCGACTTTTTGTTATGAGACCATTAACGAAGGGACTTTTTGATATAGGAGATGGGTGTTTAATAATCTCTTAGACTATGATGCAAACGCTGTAGTGCGTTAACCGATCTTTAATAGCCCATTAGCCTAATGCTCCCATGAGAAAAATTCGGTGCAATCGGCTGTTAATTATACATTATCACCCATACCGTTGAGATTGTATCAAGATAAACGGGTTTATGACCAGAACTAGAGAACAACAAAAAGCAAAATATACGCTCACAATGAAGCAGCAAACCTTCTGATTATTTCACTGGAATATTTCCAAATGTCATGAAAGTCCCTATAGTTATTGATATTGAACCTTAAATCATAAAAATCTAAAATTACCGAAGAGTCAACACAACAGACCCATATAAACACATGCAGAGTATGGCGATCTGATCATTTTCCGTAAGAGTCGATAGGGGGCGTATCGCTTATTTTCTATCGTAAATAACCAGCAATAGGTAAAATTAAAGTTCCTATGGAGTGGTGATTTTATCATGCTGGTTGCTTTCATGATTTAGATGTATAACAAAGTTTTCGTTGAAAAATGGATACCCATCGATAACATTTTCAACCAACCCGCATTGCATGTCAGATAGACGTCAATGTCAATTGACGTCATGGAAATCTACGTTCGATAGTTTCACTCCCAGTCGAAATAAAAGTAATTTCATGAGCGCTTTCGATAGTTGTTGACTTTGAGATTCCAAATAATTTTGTGAGGGAAGCCGGCTGTTACATCTGTAAATGTATTTCTGTATTATGTGTAACGAATGTTTCGTCAGATAATGGTAATTTATGGATACAATTTTCAGTTCTTATCCAGAATGACTTCAATAATGTTGGATATTGGTTTGACCATAATTTGTTAACATTGAATTTCGAAAAATCTAATTACCTTCCTTTCACTTCTTATAGAAATCATTTTCCCAATCTTGGCCCAATTAAAAAAAAAATTCATGCATTGAAGAAGTAGATCGAATAAAATATTTGCGAAGCATAGTAGACAGACATTTGAAATGCAACTTTCAATTTGATTGTATTATAAAGTTATTACCTAAATTCAAATTTTTACAAAATATTTTGGATAAAAAGCACATGCAAATGATTTATTTTTCTCTAGTCCAATCTCAATTGAATTATGGTATCTTATCATGGGGGGAGTTGATCGAATATATCTGAAAATTTGGAAATATTACAAAAGTGATTTTTGAAAATCATATTCAATAAAAACATCAGATATTCTTCTGATAAGTTTTATTCTTACAGTAAAATAATGGATAATAGGCAATTATTCAGTTTCATTAATATCATTAATAATTACAGTAAACATACTCATAAATCATAATACACGAAATAAAAATGAAATACTGTAAAACATAACATATGTAAGGTGAAATCACAGAAATTTTTTCTATATTCAGCTCCATTCATTTATGATAAATTACCAAGCGCCATCAAAATTATCAAGTTGAAATAAACATTTGAAAAAAATGTGAACACATGGATTACTGGATCTCCTAGACTATATACCTAGACTACCTGTGTCAGTATTGAACTGTACCCATTCATTTTCATACTATTAACTTCCGTTGATATTTTTAATATTTTGTCTATATTCATTTTGATTTTCACTTGAACAATATAAAATCCTGAATATAATTTTTCCTCACAAAAAGTGCACAACTTCGTGAGGTTCAATTATTTATTCACATATTATTATGTAACTTTTTGCATTGTTATTGGTATTTATTGTGAATGAATTGTTATTATTATTATTATAACCTATAATTAAACTTGGCGCCCTCGCAATAGTAACCTTGAATATTAGCCGAAGATTAACGTTTCCTTTGTCATTGCCGAATTAATTCATTCAAATTAAATAATCCTTTTAAACCATTAGAGTGCGTTTACAATCTGATAATTATTCAGAGCTGAATTTGCGGCATTATGTGCTGATTGCATTCATTATATCACTGTCGATATTATTCGCGGTAAATCAAATTCTTCATTGGACTTTTAATTCACTTGACATTGAAGTCGACCAACTTACAACACCACGGGTTGGGCAAGTGTGAGATACATGATTGCTCGATTAAAGAAAAATCTTAATTGTTTCCACTGTATTATGGGAATGTAGCAAGAAGTCGTATTGTTGATCTTGGAATGTGAATATTTATATGAGATAAATAATTATCTTCTTTTCAAGCACTCGTATGCGCGTACCTGTGCGGGTAGGGGGAAGACTATTGAACATATCAATGGAAACTTGAAAAAAAGTTCATTACCAATACGCTCATTTTTATCAATAATCATTTCTTCCATTGTCTCTATTATTGACTCTATTGAAACCTGTTTCTAAGAACCAAAAGATAAAAATACAAATCAAATAAGGTAATCAAATCCAAACAAAAGGTTGAAATGGATTTTTCGGTCAGAAATAAAATGAAAGGTTCAATTGATCGAAGAAAATAATATTGTGACATAAAATTGAGATATCTAATATGAAATATCAGTCAAAAAATGTAAAAATAGAAATAAATGAAATATTATTGTGAGAAGGAAATTGAGATATCTCTTACTTATACTATTTATCCATACTATTTCTTTATTTACATTTTTTTGACTAATCTCTCATATTCGATATCTCAATTTTCTTGAAACAATATTATTTTATTTAATTCTTCATTTACATTTTTTGACTAATATTTCATATTAGATATCTCAATTTTTTGTCACAACATTATTTTCTTTGATCAATCAAACCTTTTAATTTATTTTTAATCAAAAAAATTCATTTCAACCTTCTGTTTGGATTTGATTACCTTATTTGATTTATATTTTCAGCCTTTCTTTCCAAGTAACAGGTTTCAACATATTTAATAATTTAGACAATTAACAAAAATCGATGGGAATTTTTTTCCAATGACACATTGTTCGGTAATAAAATGGTTAATACATGTGGTACAGTTTCCTTGACTGGAATTTTTCTATTGAAAATTTTATCTACTTCAAGAATCTGTTCGAAGAATTAGCCTAACATCAACAACGGTTCTCAAGTAATAAACGAAAGATTGGATCTCCTTTTTTTGACAGTTCAATTTGATAATAACTATCGAATTAATTTACTGGTGGATGAAACTTTTCCGTACGTTTTTCTAATCGAATGAAATGAGCCTTGGAACATATATTTAGGACCACTATCGAGAGATTTCTTGAATTTCAACTTGCGAGCTAGACTATGTATAGCGAAACACATGTCTCGGTTTTGTGAACCCGTTTTCAATGAGAATCGTACAGAAAAATGTGATATTTCTTTAAGTATCGATTTTCTTCGCTAACGGACTCGCTCACTTCATTGGACCATCGTAGAAGGATCGGAGACTTGTCTCTCTCCTATAGATATTTTCACGGTCGATGCTTTTCTGTTTTGTCGTCAATCGTGCCATCCTTGGCAATATCTACGCAAATGACTCGTTTCTCTTCCAGAGTCCCTATACCAGCTCGACAAACAAAAATTCAAAGACACATGCACGTCAATAAAAATAATGACGACTTGGTGAAAATAATACAATGGGATGACATGAACTTGGTGGAATTTATTGCTAGGAGAACCCAGGCATGTAGAGTCTAGGCTTCAACTTTTTCATAGCATATCCGCATTGGGGAAAATAATCAAAGGTAATACCACGAGTCCTCCAAATTCAATCGATAAATTTTCATTTTCCACAAAAACTTTTTTATTTGGCAAAAGTATGAAAACAAACCGATTGATAAAATCACGAGTCCGTAGGACGAGTGATTTTATCTAATTCGGTTTGTTTAAATGCTTTTGCCTCAAAATAAAAGAGTTTGAGTGTTTCGAAAATGAAAATTTATCTTACTAAATTTGAAAAACGAGTTTTATTTGTAGAGATTATTTTTTGAACAAATAGAAGGAAGAACAATTCAATTGATCAGTATTTCATTAACATAAGAAGTAAAGGAGAATAGGTGAAAATTTTACAAATTTGAAATGTCAAACAACGATGTATGCCTTCTATGATCCAGAAGAGATATGATGCTTAAGCAGTGCATATGAAAATGCTTGCCGACGATACCAAGAGATGGCGTCACACCTCTCATTGTACAAGGTTGATAAATGAAAATTTCTTATGAAATGAAAATCGCGCCTGAAGAAACATAAAATCATTCGTTATGTCGTTGAATTAGAATCTTCATAGAACGGTTATTTCTCATACCACAAAAACTGAATTGTATTTAATAAAAACTAATTGTACGCCATCTTCATTTGAGTTAAGGAAACCTTCAATATTTGAATCGGTCGTTCGCTATATTCGTCATAAAGTTGGGGTAATAAGCTATTTACGTGTTTGAGTGTTCATTGAAATGTGTTATGTTATTATTATGCTGGAAAAGTGAAAAATGAATGACTATTAATAATAAGGTAACTCTTCATTCATGATAATTTATATAAATATGAGCCAGTTCAATAGAATCGACGCGGTAAACCTTATAGTTTTGACAGTTCAAAGGTGAACAACGTTTCATCAAAAGGACCAGGCAGTTTTATCAGTATAATATCGAATGATTGGCCAGAATAACCATAGAAAAACCCGCTACTATTGGTTGAAATGTCAAAAACGTCACATTTTGGCAAGTGAAAAAAATTATCGACGATAAACATGCAATTGATCGCCAGTCTCGCTTGACACAATTTCAGCAATAAAAACGTGTTTCATAAACATTTTCGATAGTTGTTAAATCACGGTCTGAACGAGCATTCTGTTACTATTCTGTCGCGTTCGAGAATTATGTGCCACTTAATTTGCCATGGGGGCAGTCGACAGATCGAAATGTCGATAAAATTTTTATAGCCCCGCAATCGAATGGGTGTTTCGGAATGTGTGTGCGTTAGCCCAGATCGATTACGAGGTTAACATAGTTTTTTTAGGAAAGTTGCCAATATACGATCAATTTCTCACGTTGCATTGCTGGTATTTTATTAACTACTAGCTGTTGCCAGCATCTTTGTTAGCGTAGCAGTCGAACCGAACCGTTTAGTGAGCGCACATCGTTGAAGCATCACATCTCGTCCGCTTTTCTCCGATTTAATTCACATATACAATCATTTTTCACTGAATTTTTGTTCAATCATAATGATATATAGACTATATAACCCCTGAATAGTGTGGCATCCTGTTAGTGAAATAATTTTCATGATCGGATCAGTATTTCTGAAAATTACCTCCTAGAAACAAACAAAACTCAGAAACTTCACCTTTTTATAATGGTATTATAGGCTAGCACTGGGTGCCAGCCACAAGTGAAGGCGCAAAAATGGAAATAAGAAGATTATCTAACGAACCCATTAATTTTTTCAATATTATTTAGATACCATTTGAAAATGAAGATCTCATTCATCACCGCCTTTACTTTTCACATCTAGGTAAATCATAGTCACTTCCAAACCCACATAGAAGGCGCAAAAAAAAGATTAGTGTGTAGCGTATATTATAGCTTCTTTAGGCAGAATGATTATTTTATTTATAATGATTCGAAAATGTAGTTTCATGTTGGAAAGTAAACAATTATTGAAGTGTTTTTTTAATTTTTTTTTATATGCAGATTCACACGAAAGGGAAGCTCTGTAATGTTCAAAGAACACCGCGTGAATCAAAGGACAGGAGATACGAATTAACATTCACTTTGAATTTTTGAAGTTTATAAGCCTCAGGGAAAACCTCTTTCGGCAAGGAGGTCCAAAGGTCAGCTGTTCTATTGATAAAAGATCCCTGAGCAAGGGAGGTTCGACAGGTCTCCAAATTCACAACAAAGGAGTAAGAATTCTGTACTCGTCGAATCATCCGTGTAGATATTGCAAAGGGTGGAACGATTGATAACAATTCAGAAGAGCACCGACCGTGAAAATATCTATAGAAGAGAGACGAGTCTCCGACCCTTCTACGATGTTCCAATGAGAGAGCGAGTCTGTGAACGAAGAATCACCAACAAGACTGATAGTCTTTCTCTGAATAGAATCGAGGAACCTCAATGAATGTTTTGGTACTGAACTCCACACATGAGAACTGTATTCCATGACAGGTCGTATCTGAGCCGTGTAGATCATTAGAAGCTGACGGAAGTGAAGTATTTCTTAGCACGAAATAGAAATCCAAGATTCTGGGAAGCACCTTTAGCGATCGATCTCATATGGTTTTTCCATGAGAGATTATCACTGATCGTAATTCCCATCATCGAGATTCTTGCCCAATCGTGATGTTGCCACTTTGAAAATAAAATATTAACGAAGCATGACATGATATTCGGATATGCGCGAAAGGCCATGCAACAGATAGGAAACGATACTCAGATACAATTGAACTGGATGTATCGCCACAATGGTTCTTTTTTCTCATTTATTTTTCCCTAAAAGCATGACATCATCATGAAAATTTGTCACGTGATAGGAACGTCTTACATTATGATTGGAATATAAGAAGAAAAGGGGATGTCACGCTCTGAAATATTAATTTTTCGATTCGATCTTCGGAACGATATTGCGATCGAACCGTGCAAAGGACCGTAGTGAATCTCATGTTTTTAGAATGATATTACGAAGACGAAAATAATGAGCCCAATCGTGATGTTGGCACTTTGAAAATGAAATATTAACGGAGCAGACATAATATTCCGATATGCGCGAAAGGCCATGCAACAGATAGGAAACGATACTCAGATACAGTTGAACTGGATGTATCGCCACAATGGTTCTTTTTTCTCATTTATTTTTCCCTAAAAGGATGACATCACCATGAAAATTGGTCATGTGATAGGAACGTCTTACATTATGATTGGAATATAAGAAGAAAGGGGGATGTCACGCTCTGAAATATTAATTTTTCGATTATGTCTTCGGAACGATATTGCGATCGAACCGTGCAAAGGACCGTAGTGAATCTCATGTTTTCAGAATAATATCACGAAGACGAAAATAATGAGCCCAATCGTGATGTTGGCACTATGAAAATAAAATATTAACGGAGCAGACATAATATTCCGATATGCGCGAAAGGCCATGCAACAGTTAGGAAACGATACTCAGATACAAGTAAACTGGATGTATCGCCACAATGGTTCTTTTTTCTCATTTATTTTTTCCTAAAAGGATGACATCACCATGAAAATTGGTCACGTGATAGGAACGTCTTACATTATGATTGGAATATAAGAAGAAAAAGGGATGTCACGCTCTGAAATATTAAATTTTCGATTCGGTCTTCGGAACGATATTGCGATCGAACCGTGCAAAGGACCGTAGTGAATCTCATGTTTTTAGAATGATATTACGAAGACGAAAATAATGAGCCCAATCGTGATGTTGGCACTTTGAAAATAAAATATTAACGGAGCATGACATGGTATTTGGATATGCGCGAAAGGCCATGCAACAGATAGGAAACGATACTCAGATACAGATGAACTGGATGTATCGCCACAATGTTTTTTTTCTCATGTATTCCTCCCTAAAATCATGACATCGCCATGAGAATTGGTCACGTGATAAGAACGTCTTACATTATGATTGGAATATAAGAAGAAAAGGGGATGTCAGTGAAGTATTTCTTCGCACGAAATAGAAATCCAAGTTTCTGGGAAGCACCTTTAGCGATCGATCTCATATGTTTTTTCCATGAGAGATTAGCACTGATCGTAATTCCCATCATCGAGATACTTGACTTTGTAAGAATAGATACTCCTGACATCTGAATACTAGATTATGATAATTCGGCTTCTCTTGAGAAGAGACATGCCTGTGTTTTCGTAACTTACAGTGCTATTTGGTCGACTGGTGTATTCGATAAAGATGTCACACGCAACCTACTAGCACGCATACAAGTGAACATTGAGAGATATTTACAATTTATAGCATTGCATCACAACAATTTGATCTTGTCATTAACTCCGATAATTTGGATCGACAAGAATGCCAATAAAGTGTCATGTCCTTGATTGGCAGAAATATCGCAACTCAATCACAATCTGAATGATTCGAGCATCGAAGGAGGTGTAATTATTTTTATTAGTCGAGTCATAGTTGGACTCGCGTCATTAAATTTTACTCACCTTATGCAACGTTGAAAGCACACGATCCAAAATTGGATCTTCTAATGAAATTACAAGCTCATTGGCACGAGTTGTTTCGACATTGATGTCTTTTAATTCATGAGTAGATCATTAACTAGATGATTTTGAATGTTATTATACTTCAACGAATTGGAAAACACTCGGGCCATATAGGCAGGGAAGAAGCTGTTTCAGATATGCTCTCTCTTGCTTCTCCTGAAACATCTATGTATGATATACACGTTCTCATCATCAAATAGTGTTTGTAATATATTATTCTTCATAATACCAATTGTCTTGTTGGTGATTCTTCGCTCACAGACTCGCTCACTTCATTGGAACATCGTAGAAGGGTCGGAGACTTGTCTCTCTTCTATAGATACTTTCACGGTCGATGCTCTTCCGAATTGTTATCAGTCTTTCCACCCTTGGCAATATCTACACGGACGACTCGACGAGTACAGAATTCCCACCCCTTTGTTGTGAATTTGGAAACCTGTCGAACCTCTCTTGCTCAGGGATCTTTTTTCAATAAAACAGCTGAGGTTTGGAACTCCTTGCCAAGAGAGGTTTCCCTGAGGCTTAAAAACTTCAGAAATTCGAAGGAAATGTTAATTCGTATCTTCTGTCCCTTGATTCAAGCGGTGTTCTTTGAACATCACAGGGCTTCCCTTTCGTATGAATCTGCATATAAAAAAAGTACATTCGGTAATTAGCACTTTTTTTCTATAGCACATGTTAAAGTGAGTTTTAAGCGAATCAAAAAAGCAGACTAAGTAGCACATCATCCACAAGCATAAATAAACTATAACTTTATCGGCAAGGATTGATAAAGCACACTATTTTTTTAATTCTTCTCCAAACTACAATTCATATAGTAAACCACTGATCCTTCAAATTTTTCATGGAATTCCAAATTGCATTCTAAAGATCAACAATTCGACCAAAATTGCAGTTCTATTCTTGCTCTTTACTATTTAGAAAAATTTTAATCCGGAAACATCCCTGTCCCCATCGACTTTCTTCACCTTTCTCCACGTATTGAATGCCTTACTTTCGAAGAGAGAATATTAATTGTGATGATAAACAAATCCCATACAAACTCCATAGCAAACCGTATTATTGAAACTCTTTATAGAATTCAGCAGAGTATTCATGAATTATCCTTCTCAAGTTTATGTACAAAACATGTGCTATTGGAAAATATTGAATATTATACTCGACGATAAAATCCAAACATTTGCTAACTCCCATTTTATGTGCAAATAAAATGCGCATCTCTGCTTTTTCAATTAAACGGTTCTTGACAATAATTTGATAGAGATTTTTTCATGACATAACTTTTTGTTGCCAGCACCACCTTGGTTCACTATGCTATTCAGAACTATTCCTGTTTAATCAATATTTTGACACTAATAATACTCAAACTCGTAAAAATCGTAACGGCAAAGGTGTGGCCCCCAAGATCACCAGATTTAACACCGTCGTATCTTTATTAGAATAGGATATTTGTATGTGATATGAACTGGTGAATACCAGAATGTATAAATATTAATCTGGGTTTTTCATTTGAAAATCCGAATTGATGTATGTGTCTGTAAAACTGAGAATGTAATATTAACAAATTATACACCAATCAATCCAAATCGTGGGCGAGCTCAAATCGGTTTACGCCCGGTTTGACCTCGGTCTACTCAAAACCCCGGGGTCAGAGAAAGAACCGAATTCGCACACTGAAACTACTATAATATTATAGTTGACGTTCGGTTCACAATGGTAAATTCTTGATGTAGTGTTTGAATTTCACCATTTTCAGTTGGACAGATTTTTTCTTCGGAAGTTTTTTGGGTTATTAACCTACCACATTCTGAGAAGATAAGAATTGTTATTGGAAAATATACAAGTGTAGAAAGGCATATTTTCAATCTACCCCGATAAGTTGCAGCGATAATTCAAAAACAGTTCCTTCTGAATGTTACACGTTCAATAAGTCAGCATTTTCTCTTATTTCTCAATTTTTTTTTTCACATTTTCAGGAAAACGAATGTAAAAGAGAATATCTGTGAAATATTTTGAAAACGAAATAGGTACCTGTTTTGGTAAATATTAGTTATTTATTATTGATTGGCAAATTCAATACGAGGAGTTGCCAACTAATATGGAAGGAACTGTTATTCAATTAACACGACAACTTTTCCCTCTTCTACGTATAGAATCCAATATCAATTCTATTTTTTCAGATTGTGCTTGATGTAGTGTTTTCAAAGCTGATTTGGCAGTTTCATCGCAGTCGACCCTACCAGTACGTCCCTCCCACCCTCTCGTTGTGAACGTGAAACACAACGACTCCCTCTGTTCAAGGGTTATTTTTGATTTAAACCTTTCCCTATGAAGCTCAACATGTGAAGCTGGACTCGAAATTACTTGTAGAGTAAAACAGTCTCGTAAATGGCATGTGTGTGATAGTAAATCACTTTTTTACGGCACGCCTTATTTGTTTTCATTATCGCCAACCGCAGTATGGAACCTATGCCTGAAGCATAACCCGTTATTTACCGTCCGGACGACCTCCAGAAAATCTGGTTCAGTATTCCGTAACAGACACAGACACTTTCCCTGTGCTCATGCATTATAAATAATGTACCTACTGATTTCTGTAGCGGTCTGTCGAGAATCGCATACGAGGGGAGGTCAAAAAGTACCCGATCTAAAAAGGAAGAGAAATGTCAAAAATGGTCTATTACGATATCGGCATATATCTTCAACCGATTGAGTTGTACTTTTGGATTCACGATTAGTTCGGATGACAATGCATGGTAAGCTGTGTGACATCATTCTGAATTCAACATGGCTGAACACCTGAGATGTCGGTCTACTGTCTAGTTACTTATAATGCACCCGTACAATATGGGTGGCAAATGAAAAAGTTTGCTGAGAGTATCTCGAAAAAGAAAGTGACTTCCTTCCAAATCCAATATGGCGGATTTCTAAAGATGACGGACCAAGTTGTTCATGCTTCCCTAGAATATAGTTGTCAAATGAAAGAACTGATAATACGAATGTAAACAGACTGAGAAATATTTCCAGTGATAACTAAAGTAAAAAGTAAATAGAATACTTGAATTACTCTAATATCTGATCTTCTTACCCTTTCTTTATCTGCTACATTGAGGAAGAAATTCGATTTGAGGTTATACTTGAAGTATTGTATCTTACTCGCTCCGCGGTTCTCTCTCTTTTAGGGCCAGTCCATTAGTTGTAATTTCTATGCTCAAAACCGGTTTTTTGGTGAAAGATATCTGTCAGATGAAAGTAACCAACAGTTTTTATCCTCATCACTGTCAGTTATTATTCACGAGCGCCATCTCATTTCCTCTGTCAATATGACAGAGAAGTCATTTACAACCGATTGTACCGACTTTTTTTTATTGGAGCATTAATCTAATGGGCCATTTGAGGTCATTTAACGCACTGCATCGATTGCACCATAGTTCAAGAGGTTATTAAACATCTATTGATGAACTCTCATCCATCTTAAAGAGTCGATTTGTATTACTGGACTCATAAGAAAAAGTCGGTGCAACCGGGTGTTATTCTTGTATTGAATAACTGACCCCTGATCTGATTGATTTTTATTTTAAAACCAAGTAAATTCGAGTACTTGAACCTCGCGTCAAGCTTTTATGTCAAGTAAATTGTGTGATAACGTTATTATGATGATAGTGAAAGTGATGAAGGAAAAGTTTATTTTAATTTAAGCGCATCCAAATAAAAGTTTTTCTTCGAAAACATTTCTTTCACTTCTGATTCATTCCTTTGAATGACAAAAATGCTAATCCTCCGAATGTTGAATCAAATTTTTCAAATTTTTTGCATGCGCAGCAAAAGCAACGGCTTCCGAAACCAGTTAAGACTTTTTCTTGAGATCAGTTACTCTAACACCAACCTGATTTTATTTGCATTCGACGCTCGTTTTGCTAACAAGGCTGGCATCTCCACGTGAAAAAATAATACTGTATCAGATTAATTTTTATATCTGACAGTCTATGGTGGAGTAGGCACGCACTACCTACAGAGATTAATTGGGTGTGACCATCACGCCGTCTATTAATTATCCTAATTAATTTGCCAACATTGAACTAAATACCGGGCTAAATGGGAGGGGCCATTTTTCACCATGCATATCATTTTCACATTTTGCTATTTCTAGACTTTAGCCAATGTATTTCTTGTCGCAATCTTGGCAACTGATTTCATATATTCTCGACTTTTTTGTGCTTTCGATTTGATCCTCTGGATGAAAAAGAGTTATAATTTGTGAGAACTTTCATTCATCATCAAATTCATTTCATTTCATTCATCAAATTTTATATTTATTTTTTCGATAACACCTTTTATTCCTCTAGTGAGTCTAGTGTAATGAGGTTCAAATGATAGTAGTATGAACTCTTTACAACTCTCAACTTTTCGAAAAGTCGAATATTCACAAAGTGTTCCCCTAAATATAGATGTGAGTTATTATGGGTTATAAATCATAACTAATCTATCAAAATTCTCGTTTGTTTCGATGACTCATTCCAGAAAACCGTATTTTTCAATTAGCTATAATGATATGCTCCAAAAATCTATTTTGTTTCAGGGGAAGCGGTCCTCCCATGTATTTACTTCTAGTCGCAGTAGTGATACAAACTCACACAGTCTCGAGTATTCAGTATCAGCAACCTCTAGATTATATCATCAACAGCAGAGCAACAGGTGAATGTGCACTGATTCTCGAGGGGCCAGGAAAAAGCAGCCATTTTGATTATTCCTTGAATTTACTCAGAGGCAACAGTCATCCGTGAGTATCTCCGAGATTCTGTTATTTTTGACTTGTAATTGAAAGGACTTGGTACGTTCCTGAACCAATTTTATTCAGATCTAACCTCTCTTTTTTCTTTCTCTCGGATTATCTCTCTTTTTTCCTCTTCCCCCTTCTCTCTCTCTTCACAAATACTCATAAAATATTACTGACACTCTATTAATAATACCGATTCTACTCAAAGTTATTTACAAAAATCTGGCAAGTTGTTGAAATCTATCGTCTTTATAATTACAGTGGATCCATATAAAGTGTGCAACAAATGGCATTTTTTTTATTAGTTGTACAACAAGAATTTAGATACTAATAAAAGTTGATGCATGTTCGATAACCAACTCACAAATATTTAGATTATTTTCTGATTGGACTACACAGTGCAGGTCAAAAAATATTAAATTTGTTCAGGAATAAAGTACCCACATTTTGAAAAATATTACTAGAATAATTTTATAAGAGATGGAAGTGTTGCCCAAATATGCAGAGTTAAAACTAAAATTCGAAAAAAAAAAAGTTTTTTTTAATCTCCAAAATCCACATGTTTTTTCTTCCTTTCGTTTCTTTGGTAACTCCCAACTTCATCTCTCTTGCAACCACATTTAACATTACTCTAGGATTCCGCAAGTAACTTTTTCAACAAGGCAAATGATCCACTGGGTTTCGGTTCAGAATATTTATTTAGTATAAGGGGATAATTTAAAAAATCAAAGATTTTTTTTCTGGCTCTTTGGCTAAGACTTGATATCTAGGCAAAACTTTCATTCCTCAAAAACTTTCGTTTATACAACTTATAATTTTTTTCCATTTGTAGCACACTTTATGGAACTCACTTCATAGATAAAGATAATTTCATGCGCAAAATATAATACATTCAAATGTAAAAAGCTTAAAAATGATTTATATCAATATATATATATATATATATATATATATATATATATATATATATAAATATATATATATATATATATATATATATATATATATATATATATATATATATATATATATATATACATTTGAATTAAAATTTTCAACCAAAACGAAAAAATTCAAATTCTGAGCCGAAAAAGACATCTAATTGATTATAATCTTTATGGATAACTATGGGTTAAATTATGTGATTCGACAAATTCTATGTCTTGTTTGTATGAATTCAGTTTTAGCAAATAACATACAATCATGAAAAAAGTCTAGGGAACAACATTTCAAATTCATGTAACTCTTCAGGAACACCTGGTATATTCCTGAAAGTTCCTACAGATATCATTTCCATCCATTATCAAAGTATAAGATAGTTGTTGTTAGCGAGGGAAATTTTGACATAGAAAAAACAAAAAAAAATTGAGTAATATGCACATTCTTGAATTTTGATTCGAGAATACAAATCAATCACCTTGATTTTTCATAAAAAATGCAATTTGGACTGCGAAAAATGTTGGCATGAATACACAGGGTGTTAGTGAATAAGTGCGACAAAGTGGCATATATAAAAATGTCACTTTCGACTCTTTAGTTGTGGAATAAATTTTTTTTTAATCACGTGAAGAAAATACTAGGATCGTGCAAAAACACCGTCACGGTAAAATGCGTTTATCGATAGTGATGCCTAATATATCCAATCCAAATTGCTTCAAATTAACTAGCTTTGAATCTTTTTTGATAATTCTATACTTAGGGAAAAAATCCCTGATCAAGATGTTCGATGTCTTATATTCTACACTCCGTTTGTACTTCAGGGGTATTCAAGGATAATTTTTTCATAAATGCATTCTATAATCGGAACGATAATCACTTCAATTTTCAATCTTATTATGCTCTTTTCAGAAGCTATAATGGACCTCACACATGCATAACATACGATGCAGTTGACGCTGCTTATTTGGACGCCCGCAAAAGAATAAGTGAGTACCAATTAATTGAAGTTTTTAATTATTATTATACATCTCAGTACCACCAGCAGGTTGGTAGTGTACTTGTGTAGAAGATTTTTTGGTGTGAAAGAGGATTCAACGTCATCCCAAAAGCCTCTCAGTATTATACTTGATACATACTTGTGAGAGATCATATAGGCCAGTAGATATAAATTATCAATTCACAATAATTCCATAAGTTTTCAAACTTTGCCGGTATGTTGGTGCGTGATTGAAAACAAACTATCAAATTTTGCATAAGCCTGCGATGAACTGGTTCAAATGCCAAAAACATTTAAATGCTTTATTTTCGTATAGAAAATTGCAAGAGTTCTGCAAACTAGGAATACCGCTAGTAATATTGTTTTACAACATGCATCAAGATTGCAACCTTGTTACAGTCACGGAACCTTATGTTTGTCTTATTTGTTGTAGTTTTCCTTTGCAATTTGATTAAAAAAATTACAAAATTTCTGCAAAATTCAAAAGTGAATAAAAAATATGTTCAACATAGTTACATTTGCAACCATATCTGAAAAACGGAATATGCATTCATTAAACTTGTTCCCTCAACGCCACCATGTCTAGTACACACAAGTATTGAGATAATTACAAAAGTTTTTATACGTGGTTGCAAATGAAAATAAAATCGGTCTCAGTGGATATGAAACTTTGCAACCTCGAAATTGAAACGAACCTTAATCATTCAAGAAAAACTAATCGCATTTTTGCAACCCCAGAAAGGGACTTACATCACAGTTACCCAGCTGAATACTCGATTATCATTCGGGTTGTGCCTATTACATATTGTACTGGTTTATTGGATCTGAATTCCTCTCTTAGTAGGTACCTGTGCTTGAGTAGTTTGCAGAACTTTTGCTTTTTTTGAAAGAGTACAAATGAAAAATTATTTTTCTTTTGTTTTTACCCTAATTTCCGTGTTACGGACATGGTTACAAATCAACGAAAACAACGTTCAACGGGAGGACTTCTCCATTTTCAACTTTTGTGAAAATTCCGACACTTGTTTCAATCAAAACGAACAATTTATTGCGCAAATATATTTTCCGTTTGACGCAAGGGGTTGCAAATTGAACTACTTCTCAACAAATAGATTTTGGTTATTTTTTCAAGTTTGTAGAACTTTTGGAAATTTTTTTTGAAAAATTAGGATTGATGACATTTTTTTCAAACAAACAGTTCCGTTCTATTTGAATGGTTGCAAATTCATCAGATGTGAACAGCTATTTCTCCACACTTCACAAATTTGCAGAATTTTCGCTTTTTTGTAGAGAACAAATACCATAATATTTTCATTTTGATTATACCCTCATTTCCAAATTGCAGACGTGGTTGCAAATCGATGAAAACGTTGTATGTGAGGTCTTCTGCATTTGCAACCCGTATTTAAAACTCTTGGAAGAATTTCGAAACTTGTTTTGGTGACATTAAACAACTTATTGCAAAAATATATTTTCCGTTTAACGCAAGAGGTTGCAAATTGAAGTACTCCTCAAGAATATTATTTCGGTTATATATGCAAGTTTGCAGAACTTTTGCAATTTGTTTGGAAAAATTAGGATTATTACCATTTTTTTTTGGTGAAAACAAACGTTACGTTTCGTTTGAATGGTTGCGAATTTACCTGAAGATGTAAACTGCTATTTCGCAATACTTCGAGAGTTTGCTGAACTTTTGCAAATATCTCCGTACAAATAATGCGAATATTCACAAAATCCTGATTTTCAACATGTTCCGTTCAGAAAAAAGGGTTGCAAAATCAGACTCAATATCATTTGAACGTACTTTTCATTCTACTGAAGTTTCAAAACTTTTGCAATTATTGTTAAATTTTGGAAAAATCATGTCTATATCTACTGGCTTAATAGAGAACAATGAATAATGAAGGATCCGAAATAATTCATTTGTGGCAATGAGTTCTAACTAAGGTGGTTGTGAAATGTAGTTTGAAAATAAAGACCTGCATTGAGCAATGGTTCCAAATCCACTTCGAAAACCAGACAGTGAAACCATAAATTCTCACTACAGATACACATACACGTGATATAATACTGATGCTAATCGTTTCATTTACATAACACGCAATTAAAATTTCAATAGATAAACTCGTTCGTTCTTCTTTGAATAGGGATTGCTCAACCTCATGGAGATTGGAAACCCGAAGACGTTGCCACCGTTGGTGAACTACTTCTGGATATTTCGATCAATTTAGCTAGAACGTGAGTATGGAATGGGGTAAACTACAAATAAAAGTTTCCGTTTGAAATATTTCCGACAATTTTGGGATTTTCAAAAATAGTCAAGATCTGTTACTTATTTGAGGATATATATGCATTGATAATATTTAATGTTCTTAAATTGAATCAATAACTGAAAATTAGCGCATTTTCTCTGGAAATATGTGTTAGTAAGAAGGGCAATAATTTTCGGGTCATGACCATTTTTTGAGTGTCATTTTTGGAATAATTTTTTGTTTTCCAATTCATCGTGAAACTAGACTAAAAACATTCACTGTAGAATAAATGTTTTTCAATGGATGTTCCCTCAGGTGTTCAAAACACTACTTGTCAGAAATTATGAATATCAGGAAGTACTTCTATTTATAAATATTTTCTAGATATTTTTTGGCAGTTGGTCACTTTTTGGTTATCTGTTCCCTGATGATCGAACAGATTTAATTTCTTATATTATTTGTTTTTAGGGTAAATTCTAAATTGGTAAAAATATCAATGAACAAACTTTCCTGAAGAACTTTCTCGAAAGAACAAATGGAATGAGAATTCAAATAATTATAATTTTTAGGGGAATGAAAATCAAATGAATATTGTTTTTTACTCTTTGTGATATGCGAACCCATCTTCCTTCATGATTAATTATTATTTGTTTCAAAAATATAAACTCGAAATTCTAGTAATAATTCTTTTCTGAAAATTAAAAAAATCATACAATTCTATCTGATAATTTTTAAGATATGATTGTTAAAACTCTTTTCAAACTCCATAGAGATTTTTTCAGGAGACGATGAGGTTTCGATATTTTTATAAATTTTTTGAAATTCACGGTGTGAACTTTACAATATTTAAAATGAGATGAAATATGAGTACATAATTTTATTGTGTAATAATATATTAATATTCTGTTATTGTAGGTACGGTTTGAGTTATGAGGACATCGAAAAAGGATTGCCTCTAATCGACACGAGCAAAACTATGATAAGAGATGTTTGTCCACCATATTTGGCAAATGTAGAATGCAAGGCTGGAAAATACAGAAGACTTGATGGTCTGTGTACGAATCTGCAACACCCCACGTGGGGAGCCACAAATACCCCCTACACCAGGTAAATATAAAGGGTGTTTCTTGAGTTCTGTCATTAATTTCAATTCAATTTTTATTATCCCAAGAAACATTACATGTTTATGAATAGGGACTAAAACACAAGTAAATAATCAATTAATAGAATTTTCAAAAGGATAAAAGGAAAAAGATCCATACATTCAACGAAATTAAATATTTGTAAGCAGTCAAAATGAAATGGCTTTCAAAACTGATGAATACCAATGAAAGAAAATAACATTTAACTGTTTTAAGAGTGTGTACGGACGTATCCTGATTCTAAGCGCTAGTACTTGTATATTATATGATATTTCATAGAATCTTTCATATGCTAGGCTCTCACTGATCAAAAATGGTAAATGAATATTATGGTTACTACTTTCAAATGACTACTGTTATTTTTATTGTAATCGTGTCATGATTATGTCGGTACAGAATTTTATAGAGGCTACTTGGAATAGAAATAAAGTGGGGGTCGCAATTTTAAAAAGAAAATTGGGCGGTTCCTTGAAGATAACGGGGGTGAAACTGACTTCCAGCTATTTTTCCGGAGAAGCCGATAACGGAGATATCGTCTGGTAATTTAATACCAGTACAGCCTGTGTGATGAAATTTCGGTACACGCTGTATAACGAAATTCTGCTACACCCCCTATAACAAAATTCTGTCACACCTCTTACTGAACAAACTCTCTTGTTTAGACTTCTAGGTCCTTTGTACTCCGACGGCATGGTAGGTCCTCGTATAGGTACATCAGGAAGGCCCTTACCACCTGCGCGTGTCGTGTCTAGGACCATGCACCCGGATGAAGGTTACCATGACCACGCTGGTACCGTCATGATCATAGCTTGGGGTCAGTTCATGGACCACGATTTTACCTTGCAAGCAACCCCTCTAGGTGAGACTTCTCAAAACTTTCTCAACAATTTTTTTTCAAACGATATTGAGTCCAATTTTCACAACTATATCTCTCACTATATACCCAGAAATATTTTGAAAATCAATCAACAATTGAAAAGTGAGGAAACGCTTTCAACAATTGGAGTTCCCCAAGGTTCAGTTTTGGCACCAATCAGTAGATGACCAACAAGGCTTCAAGAATAAATAGTGCCCATTTGGCAGCGCTCGCTTATAGGGATGTGTATGTGCTTTGGGGGGTGTAGGGGTACTAGGGGTATCTTCAGGGACGTGTTTGATGTTGGAAAAAACAACACATCTTCCAGGCGCTCCACTTGACTCTAGACCTTCATTTCTCCACCCCAATGCTGTTATATTTTTCTCAACATCAGGCACACCCCTGGTGACATATCCTTGCACCCCAACATACCCCTAGAACATCTACACTCCCCTAGAAGCTCGTGCTGCCAAATTCCAATATTCATTCTTGAAGACTTGTTAGTCTTCTACACCAATTCTTTTTTCAAATTATGTTGACAGTATTGAAATAATAAATTTATTCAGAAAGCGCTATTCTTTAGCAACCGGTACTGTTATATTTTATTCAGGAAAGAATATTACAATTTTGTAAGATAATGTAACTAGTGATATAACAATGATTGAATTATATCAACCTAACCATCAATCAAGACAAAACTGTCTATATGAGTTTCAGACAGAAAAATATGAATGATATTGAACTTAATATAATATAATATCACATATAAATAAAATAGAAAAGTCTATAATTCCGTTTTTGGGTGCAATTGGAAAAATATATTAAATAAATAAACATGATCAGATTTTGATGAATAATTGTTCACTTTTTTTGGCATCAGATATTCAATCACGGTTTGGAATTCTTTTAATAAAAAAAAATACTGTTCGACGATTATTGAATAAATCAATGAAGGTAATATTCAGAAAATTCTGAGACACTTCATCTTCGTTCACAGTCATACAAAATTACCAAAAATGTTATTATAAACTACCTAATCGAACAAGCTTAACTCACCAACAAAATAGCAAAAAATATGCAAAAAACTAATATAACGTTTCTGAAAAATTCAAGTACATAAATACTTCCATTATACACACAGTTTCAATAATTTTCATTTCAACGATTTTCACACCAATAAAGGAAAAATGATCCAATTGCAAGCTCAATTGAAGTATTCAACAAATTGCCAGAAATAAAATCTTTCAGATCCTTTTATATTTACTTGAGAAAACTGAAACAATTTATGTTTACGTGCATAATCTGATGTTGAATTGTTAATGAATTACTTCATCATCATCATCATCATTTATTGAATCCTTAGCGATCACAGACATGACATAGGATACGTCACATACAACATATAAACAGAACTGGAGGTAAATATTATGTAAATGTCACAATTCACAGATAATATGAAATTGATATATAATATCATATATATGTATAATAAAATCAATTGTGAAAAAAAAATTAAAATAAAAAAAATATATATATAAAATGTGAATATTAAATACTACGGTGACTCATATATTCATTTGTGCTGTAAAAGCAACAGTCAATCAGAAACTTTTTGAGTTTTGTTTTAAAAATCTTTTCGCTTCTTTCACCTCTGAGTAGTTGAGGTAGATTGTTGAAAAATTTTGCACCTGTATAAGATGGACATTTTTCAGAAAATGAAGTGAGATATTTACGAAGCTTTATTAAATCTCCGTGTCTCGTAGGAAAAGAATGACTATCAGATATTCGGTGATGATCCTGTGAATACTTTTTGAGAAGGAGTATACATTTGTAGATATATACACAGGGTACGCACATTATTTCGTTCTCGATAAAATATTGTTTGCAAGATTCCCTATAATCCAGTCCAAAAATCAAACGAACAATTCTTTTCTGGGCCACAAAGATTCTACTCATTTTGGGGGAGCAACCCCATACAGCGATATTATAAGAAATGTGCGAGTACACAATAGCAAAATAGATATTCAGGAGTTGTTTTCTGTTTAAAATGGCTCTCAACTGCCTCAATGCATAATATCCAGAATGAATTTTTCTGTGTACTTGTTTTATACTTGACTCCCATGACATGTTGCTATCTATGTGTGTACCGAGAAACTTGGTACTTGTCGATGATGTAATAATGTCATCGTTGACTCTAACATTCTAATTATCATCAGAATACCTATTCATTCTGTAACAAAACTGCATTAATACTGTTTTACTTGAATTCACCACCAACGAGTTTCTACGACACCAGTTTGTGAAATCAGATGCTAATATATTCAATTTTTCTTGGAGTTCTTGCGGATTTTCGGCGTCCGTTGCAAGACTCATATAAAACAATACAGCTTGTGCTAACGTAATTTGGCATATCATTTATAAAAAGCAAAAAGATAAGAGGCCCCAAGACAGAACCTTGAGGAACTCCTAGATCCATGTCATGTAACTGGGTATGACAGGTATCAATTTTCACGTGAATTTTCCTGAGAGTCAAGTACGATTTGAGCCAAAACAGAAAGTTGCCCCTGAAACCAAGTGGGTAGAGTTTACTGCAGATTATATTAGGGTCAATGATATCAAACGCTTTCGATAGATCAAAGAACAGGGCACAAGAGCATCATAAATATACCTGAAAAAAGTATAAAATGCACTCTCCGTCGATCTACCAGAGCAAAACCCATGTTGAAATTCCGTAATAATATTGTATTTTTCCAAGAAGGATATCATTTTGGTGTAAACACATCTTTCAAAGATTTTGCATAACACTGTAGAGACTGTCACTGGTCTATAATTCTCAAGTAGAGTGGGATCCCCCCTGGTGTAACTGATCCAATTTTTAATTTATCTGGAAATGTCCCAGTTTCTATAAAAAAATTGATTATGAATGCTAATGGTTCACAGATGAAGTTGTTGATATGTTTTATTATTTTTGTAGATATACAGTCAATTCCTAAAGCGTTAGTGTTTTTCAAATTATTTATTATTTCATGAATGTCTCTCAAGTTTATAGGAGTGAAATAAAAAGTTTGACTTATATACATCGTTGTGTAATCATTGAATGAGGTTGAAGTGAAATAAGATGTGATCAAATCATTTGCAATGCTTGAAAAATATACACCGAAACTAATTGCAATAATACTCCTATTCCGTTCAAGTTTGTCGTTGAGTTGCAATTCAAAATTACCTTCTGATCGAGTCCTACCCGTCAGATTTCTCACCATATCCCAGATATTTTTTTGTTTTTCTTGGTGACTCCTGTTTTCAAGACATCGTTGATAAAATGAATATTTTGCCTCGGATATTTTTTTTGCGTACATTTTTTTTGAGTCTAAGTAGTGTTTTTTGACTTCGGTGTCACAGAAATTCTGAGTTAGCCAAAATTTATTTTTGAGGTTATTTTGCATAGAGATTATTTCATTGGTAACCCACAGGTTTTTATGCATCTGTGTTTCAAGATCGGCGGTCTTTTTCACAGTAGGACATGTCACATCAATCCAATATATTAAAATATTCAAAAAAGTGTCAAATGCAGACTGAACACAATTGGAGTTCTCATAAACTGAATGGAAGTTTTCACTTTCTAGGCAAGCCTGGAGTTGGGCAAGGTTTTCGGGACATGTATTCCTAAATTCAATTGTTTTTCTATTAGGTATTGTGACATTTCATTTGTGATTCCAGAATCTCAAAAGATAGACCTAAGTGGTCAGCAAGATTGAGCTCGACAGTTTTTCCAGTATAAAGTGTTTCAGAAATATTTGTCACAAAATAGTCAATTTTCGTTGAACTAGTTTTTCCATTCGAGCATGTGAAAACTCTTGTCGGATCTAGGCATTTTAGTCCGAGATTAAAACTTTGTAAAACATCAATTAGAGATGATTTGTCATGTGATTCACATAAAAAATCAATGTTAAAATTGCCACATATCACCATATATTTAAATTTTCTATCACAATGATATATTATTTTATAATGTTGAGATTGTGACTTTGTTATACCAGAACTGTGCCCTGTCTGCAAGCTGAATGTTTAAATAAATAAATAACTTTGATATGCTACGCTTTCAATCAGTACTATGTTTATTGGTTAACGATTAAATTAGTTCAAATTCGTTGATATCTAAATATGTCACAAAAATTTCACTTCTTTACCTCAAAGTTCCAAAGGAAGTTCGATGTGACACACATTGTATACGACACATTATATTGACCTAGCCCTTCTTAGTGGGAGTAGGAATTGAATTTAACTGTTCAGTCTAATGCCGGGTCCAGACCAAGTAGACAAAACAACGACAAGACAAGAACATTCATGTTCAGCGACAAAGTGGCGACAAATCCGATACATTTCTGCAACATTTTTGTCTTATTTGTGTTTTGTTTCCAAATTCGGAGACTGTTGCAAGTCCCGTCGCCAGTGGGTAAAGATCAAAGGGTCGCTGTTTTGTCTGCATATTTTACAAGTTGTCAACGCAGTGTGGACGGGGCGCGCTGATAAAACTAGGTGACCAGGGGCCTGTTTCATAAAATTACAAGTCTTGTAGCTACTAGAGAAAGACAATGCAGGTACAGGTAAAAAACGAGTAAAAAACAATTATTTATCATCGTCTTTCTTTGTGTTTCTCTTGTAGCTACAAGACTTGTACGTTCTTGAAATAGGCCCCAGGTAGTAAATCAGTGAAAAATCACACAAATGTAGTTCGGTTGAGGCTTTGGTAGGAATCGCCTGTTGATAGAAATCTTAATGTTATTGCTATCCTTTCTGTTACGCTTATAGCATTTCTGTAGTTAGTATGTCTTTTGGCAACTGCAGGACCAACAAGGCATATCAGATTCTTGAGATCTTTGGTGAACATTCTTAGAAAATTCTTAAAGCTTGAACGAATCTCACCACTTAGTCCGATATCATCCTCTCGTAACTGAACTAACCATTCATTTATGGAATAACTTTCTCGCTTTTTCAAGCTTGGTCTCATCCAAAAACGTTTGCGTTTCATTTTTCCAACATTGGATGAAGAGGAAAGAAGGATATAACAACTGGCGGATGGATAAATCTTCATTTTTTGAATTTTCCTCCTGGTGGAAACGCCACATGGTTAGACAACGTCTTTCCATCAACTAAATTTTGTTGCACATTTGTCGTTATGGTGTGGACAGTTTGTCTCAATTTTTGTCTTTTCTGAATACCTAATATTTTGTTGCAATTTTTCTTGTTTTTGTCTCAAACTCGTGTCCACTTTTTGTCTGCTTGGTCTGGACCCGGCATAATATTCAATTGACAACTTTATTTATTTCAGACCCACTAAACAGAAACGACCCCGAAGAATGCTGTGGCAGGCCTCCTCATCTGAAACACCCTTACTGCAATGAAATATACATTCCGCAAGACGACCTCTTCTACAAACTGTTCCACGTCGACTGCATCGACTTCGTGAGAACTTTCCCAGGCGTGCGACCCGGTTGCAGACTCGGTTCCAAGGTGCCGTACAATACCCTCACGGGGGTTATCGATGGGAACACGGTTTATGGAGTGACAGAGCATTTCGCAAGGTACTAAGAGCTTTTGATTGTAAATTTGGGCAGACCTTTTAGATCAAGTGTACATGGCCCTAATCTATTGAACGTCCTGTATACTGAGTCGAAGAGTGGCAGTTTTGCCCCTTCCATGGACTTGAATCTTTTGTAGAACAAAGCGTGGATAACACAGTAAATAGATAGATATTTTATTTGACCACATTACGTTTACACATTTGTAGCAAGTCTTAAAAAATATACAATGAGTCGTACAATAATAAAAATTAAATACATACACATGTATATATACACACACACACACGCACACACATATACACATATAAAATAGATGAGCAACAATAACAATTTATGTGAAAATAGACCTTGGAGTAAAAATATCACATCAGATTAAGAGAGCAGAAGTATTTGCGGGATGATCACACACATGTCAGCACATTGTTTACATAATTCAGTTGACAGTTCTTAAATTCATCAAGGGAATAGAACGCGTTGTTATTAAAAAATGCTTTGATTGTTCTCTTGAACTTGTTTTGGCTCAAATTTTTCATATGGTCGGGAAGTTTATTGAAGAGGTTCAAGTCTAGCGAATTTTTCGCCGAGGTAGTGAGTCTGTAGCGTGGATTGATCAACTGCTTATTATTTCTTGTATAATAATTATGCGTGTCGGAGTGAGTTCGGTAGATACCGATGTTCTTGCGGATCTCTAAAAGACAATAAAAAATGAACGCTGAATATAGTGACATGATTTTGAATTCGGTAAAGAATTTTCTACAGGATTCCTTATATCCCACACAAGCTAATATCCTTATGGCCTTTTTTTGTATTCTGAGAACTTTAACTGAGAGACTAGAGTTTCCCCATAGTCGTATACCATAAGTGATGTGTGAGTGGAATAGGGCAAAGTAAGTTATTCTCAATGCTTCGAAACTGGTTACTTTTTTCAGTTGTCTCAGAAGATATAGCTGATTAGAAAGTTTAGAGCACAGTTGTTCGATATGACAGTTCCATTTCAAAGAGTGATCCAAGGTTATACCCAGAAGTTTAACTTTATTTGATGAGTTTTCGCTACAGTTTGTTGAAATGGAAATCCTTTGGAATTTATTAGGATTTTGTTTTAATTTGTTTGTTAGAAACCATTCTTCCGCTTTATGCTCTGCCAATTTGATTGAATTCGACAAAATTTGCTTATCAACATGTGATTCGTATATGGTTACATCATCTGCGAATAGCATGCATGATGAAGGTGCCAAGTTTTGCGGTAGGTCATTAATGTACAAAATGAATAGGAGAGGACCCAATACAGACCCTTGGGGTACCCCATGTTTGATTAATTGGAACTCTGATCGAGAGTCTTGGCAATGCACCGACTGCAATCTGTTGGTAAGGTAGGAGGTGAAAAAATCATAAGCTTTTCCGCGTATTCCGTAATATTCAAGTTTCTGAAGAAGTATATCATGAGAAACACAGTCGAAAGCCTTGCTGAGGTCGCAAAGTGTCAAGTCAGTCACTTCACCTGCTTCAAGGCTCTCGACTATATCTTCAACCACATCCTCTACGGCTTGAACCGTGGATCTACAACTTCTGAAACCGAATTGTCTGTTATTCAAGATTTTATACTTTTCCAAGTACAGTACGAGTCGGTTTTTCACAAGTCTTTCGATCAACTTCCCAATAATCGGGATTATTGAAATAGGACGGTAATTTGCTGGGCTGTCCTTGTCGCCACTTTTGTATATCGGAATAACCTTGGTTGTTTTGAATACATCAGGAAATGTTCCAGTCAAGAAACACATGTTGATGAGGTTGGTTAGGGGATCTAGTAAACCATCAGCAATTTTTTTCAATATTATACTGTTCAATCCATGAAAGTCGTAACAGGAGGAATTTTTCATGTTTTTTATTCCAGACGATATTTCATTACTAGTTACGGGAGAGAGAAAGAAGGAGCTCTGTATTCTAGGGAGATTATTCAGAAACTGTTCAGTAAGTTTATTCGTTTTTTTTAAAGTTTCAGTGAGTTCCTCAGCCACCCTACAAAAGTAGTCATTGAATTCCGAAGGAGATATGTTCGAATTTACTTCCGTGTTGTTTTTTTTATTCCTTTCATAGTTTATTAATCTCCAGCAATCTTTGTTTTTATTTTTAGACCCAAGTATATAATTATCATACGCAGTTTTTTTTGTGACTTCAATACAATTTTTATATTTTTTATAAGATTTATAAATCTGGATGTCATCGTGAGACCTACTTGAATCACTCACTGTTTTTAAACATGATAAGTTGTCCCTCATACTTCTAAGAGTATCATTAAAAAAGGTGACAATTGGTTTGTTTACATTATCTACTTTGATCATAGGTAAGTGTTCATCAAGCTTCTTAGCCAAAGTTTCCACAAAATTTTCGCTGAGCATGTTGATGTTGTTAACATTGCAATGTGTAGAAATATCCCAGGCGGTCCAACTCAATTCATTATTTATTCTTACCAAAGCATGTGGTGACATTTTTCGTTTCACAATCTTTTTTGAAGAAATATTTCTGTATTCGAAGATTTTAATAAACTGCCCTCTGTGATCAGATAGGCATGTCTCGATTATTCCCGTTTTACATTTAGGGTCATCGATGTTTGTTAGTATATTATCAATGCAGGTTTTGGTATTAGTTCTTTGATCACATCTAGTAAATTCGTCAATCTTTGGACTGAAGCCATATGAATTTAAAATTTGGGTTAAATCTACCATTCCCGGTCCGTTTCCCATGAAGTTCAAGTTGAAATCACCCAGTATTATAATGTTTTGATATTTACCTGTCAAATGCTCAAGAAGTCCCTCTAGGTTGTTGAGAAAAATACCAAGATCGCCATATTTACAGGAACGATATAAAGTTACAATAGCTACATTCAGCTGTCTCATTTCAATTCCGCAAAATTCACCATGAAATTTACAACAAAAATCACTCAGATCGATGGGTTGGAACTGTGTGTTATGTTTAACAAACATTGAGACCCCTCCATGTTCACCAGAATCTCTACAGTAATAACTAGCTAAGGTATAGTTCCCTAAGTTTATCATTTGCAAACATTTGTCGTTTAGCCAGTGTTCGCTAAAGCAAACAACCGAATACTCATGCTTGTTTAAAAATAATAAGATCTCATTTATTTTATTCGTAATACTTTGTATATTGACATGTAGAATGCTCATCCCGCATTTATTGATCACATTGTTTTCGGATTGAGAAACGTCAAAATAGTTCTTTGTTATGTTTGGGGGCTCATTATTCTTTTGTGGTGAAAAGAACGATTTACCCAGGCACCCGCTGGCCAAACTTCTGGCTTCCATGCTTTGTCGACATTTCTCTCGTCGAGAGTGACTTTGAAGGATGAGTATAATCTAGGGTGAAGTGAATTTAGTTTTTCAACCTCCACTTCTGGAAAATTCTTGAGTAGAAAGCTCTTGATTTCTTCTATTTCCATTTCCGGGTGAAGTTTGTAGACATGTAGGAAAGTCTTTTTGGGAGCCACTCTTACCGAACAACTTTCATCCGTATTACTTCCAATCATTGGAGTATTCCTAAATCTACCAGTTTGAGGCTTCATTCGTTGGTGGTTTCTTTCAGCAACCACAGAAGGTTTTGGTCTTCTGCGGGAAATTGTTTTCCATTCATTGCTTGATGTTTGTGCTTCATTTATTGAATTTTGTGCTTCAAGGATGGCTGAACTCACGTCTTGGGGTGTTATTTTTTTTGGCCGTTCAGTTACCTCACTTCCTGATGACTGTTCATGTTGATGATGAACCATTTTTACATTTCCTGATTCTCCTCCGAGTTCTCCTCCATTCAGTGGAGATACTGCAACGTTGCGTTCTCGTTTGGATGAGTTGAGCAAACTTATTATTAAGTTTTTGTCATCGACCTTCGATTCTAATTCCTTGTTCAGCCTTTTCAGATACTCCATTTCGGTATTCACGCACTTCAAGTCACACTTTAGATGCTCGACGGTCATTCTGAGATTGAGGTTATATGGATTGTTTTCAGTAATTTCACTTTGAGAGTCGTGGAACTCGCCACCGTCATTATCGTCAATGAACTTCCGAACATTGTCGCTGAGTTTGACTTCACAAGGCACTTTTCTTTTAATTATTATTTCGATTAAATCACATTTTCTTAGTTTGTCAAGTTCTTTGGCTACTAACTCTGGCGTTGCCATGTTGCCGAATTCAGTAAAGGCTATCCTCATCGTCTGTTCTGTATATTTTTCTAAGGTGGTACTTCGGTGTTCAGTGACCTATGCGGTATTTTGTTGCCATTTCAAGGTCCTTTATTAGAATAGAATAAAAATTTATTCGTGTACACAATAATTCATGTATACATTTTGTCATTAAACACATAAAACAAATACGAAAAATAAATAATAAAAATTAATACGCACACGCACATGCACTCCCATGAAGTAAGAATTCTTCCACAGAGTAAAAACAATGATGGATTAAATATTTGCGTCTGTGATTTTCAAATAATTTCAAAGTGATATACTTTTTATGTTTTTCGGAAAGAGCATTAAACATTTCAAAACCTAAGTACAAATAAGAATTCTGGGTTTTGGTTAGTCTGAACAGTGGAAGACGCAAATCACTACCAGCCCTGGTATTGTAACTGTGTACATTACAGTTCAAAGTTATCTCATTCGAGAAAATTTTGTTCCCAGCATAAAGGAGGCACTCCAATATATAACAACAAGGCAGCGGCATGATGTTAAATTGTTTGAAGAGATGCTTACAATGAGCATCATACTTACTGGAAGAAATTATTCTAAAGGCTTTTTTTGTGCTATGAATATTTGTTTAGCATGAGACGCACTGCCTCAAAGAATCAAACCATAAGTCATTATACCGTGGAACATCGCAAAATACGCCATTTTTAAATAATCGAAGGACAACTGATATGTTAGCTGACGTAAAGCATAAGTAGCTTTAGCCAGACGTTTAGCCAGATCTTGAATGTGAAATGCAAAATTCAGTTGCGAGTATATATGAAGTCCCAAGAGTTTAACTCTCTCCTCAGATTTGTCTGCATGGTGCAACCTGAGATGCTGCGTTTTACTTTCATTCAGAAAAAGGAAGTTACAACTGAACCAGACTTTGGCAATCTGTTCTGAACGATTGATAGTCTGTAAGGCACTATCTATATTAACACTTTTCACAATGAAAGTAGAATCATCTGCATAAAAAATTGAAGAAACATCGGAGTCAATATTCATACATAAGTCATTGAAATATATAATAAACAGCAAGGGTCCTAAAACCGAACCCTGCGGGACACCAAACATAATAGGGTACTCAGAAGAACTCCGACTGGAGACACTTACGAAATATCTTCGTCCCTCCAGATATGACGAAAAAAGTTTCAAAGCCACACCTCTGACACCATACCTTTCCAATTTCAAAAGCAAGAAATCACGCCGTATCGTGTCAAACGCCCTTGACAGGTCATAAAATCTCGCTTCTCGCTATTCAACTCTGGGAGTTTCTTTGACGACAGGCTGATTAACCTTCGTGCTTATTTCTGTTCCGGTGCCTTATTCCAGTGATGTTTCAGAGTTGATCCAGTCAGAATCAAGACAGAATTCACTTTCATGTGAATTTTGAGAGCCCACAGAACAGTTTCGGTCCAGGAGAAGTGTTGGTTCCTTTCTTTGCAAAGACTACAGCTTCCTAATTCCCTTAAACTCCCTCATGACCATTTTCCACATCGGGATCAATTGATTTTATTGCGCCTTGAAGAGTTTTTGCTGTCCCACAGCAGCTCAGACCCACTGACAACTAGATGACTTGAGAGTCTTCAATGCTGGTTGGCTGACAGATATCTAAGTGGGATTGCATTAATTATGGTTGGGATGGTTTCAAAGGGTTACGATAGTTGAAATCCTGTTGTCATTCCAACCCTTTCACCCATCTTGGAACCATATTAGTGTACTTTATCAACTGTTTGGCGATTATTTCTGCTCAATTTATACTCTACACGTAAGTGATGCCTATTTTTAGGTTTGGACTAGTCTGTGCAATGGTGAAAGGTTAGGCACCTCCAGAGTTGTTCCAGAGTAGGTCGATAGAGCCTCTGTGATTCCCAGACAGGCAAGTCGACTTCGCGTAGATGGTCGTTCCATTTTTTCCACGACACTAACGAAGTATAGGTTATCATAAGTTTAACGATGGTTTAGTTATGACCAGCAGATCATTTTTGGTCTCAAACCCACAGACCAGTGTGGCCTTGGAAGTAATGTGTAGATATAGATCTTCCACGTCAGTTTCTGGTCGAATATTGCTGCCAGATTCAACTTCTTCGAAATGTCAACTAATGGCTATCATCTGGATTGTCTAACTTCTTTGGAAAATGGTGACTGGCTACCTTTGGGGATTGGAGCTTTGATTTTACACTTTTTCTTCTTGGTCAATCGTACCAGTACCATTTTGCTAGGATTGACATCGAATATTTCCTTGACATAGATCTCGATAGATTCAAAATGGGGTTTCCTATATTCGATTGTTTTTTTTTCAGGAAATTGCGTTCTGGGATCGGAGGTCTACTGAGAATGAATCCAGCTTTCGACCAGTATGGTCTCAAAGACTTGCTTCCTTTGAAATTGGATGTACCAGACGAGGGTTGTACTAGGCCCAATTCTTCCATGTATTGCTTTGAAGGAGGTGAGAAATCCACTTTTCCCTCAGGTTGATAATATAATTGGGTTTGTAGAAGTGAATGTTTACAATTTCAAGTGTTGGTGATCACAGATTGAGAATCATCAATTAAAATAAATGTAAATATTGAAAAAGTTTTAATTAATAAAAATCAGATGAAAAATTAAGTTTTACCGAGAAAAAAATTAACCAATAATTCAATGAAATACAATACAATGGGAGTTGAATATAATGAAAAGAAATACAATGAAGATGAATGGAATGGAATAAAATGATATCAAATATCATGAAAATTAAACCAAAAAATGAAACATAAAAATAGAAATGAAAATAAATCTAGTGAAGTGAATAATAATTGGGACAAATATTAGCCCTATTGTCCTGAACTAGAAGTTGGATAAAATTGATTCAGTTGAAAACTGAAATAGAGTCAATGGACGAAATTGAAGGTGATTTGATAAAATATCATAAAATAGGGTTAAAAATATATTATAACAAGAATAAAAAAATAGCAAAAAATCAAATGAAAATAAATTTGAAAAAATGAAATAAAACATTAAAAATAAAATAAATTATGAAAAATAAATAAAAATCAAATGAAATAATACAAAACAATTCATTAATGGTGATTTGATGAAATATCATGAAATAAGGTCAAAAAATATATTATAACAAAAATAAAAAAATCAAATGAAAATAAATTTGAAAAAATTGAATGAAACATCAAAATTAAAATAAAAATAATAAATAAAAATGAAATGAAAATTCAATGAAATAATTCCAGAAAAGTCAAAATTCACAGTTGCAAAATTAATCACATTGTTTTTCATCTCGACCAATTTTTCTACTGAATTAACGTGGAATAATTTTTCAGGTGAAATTCGAGTAAACGAGCAACTGGTCCTCACTTGCATGCACACTCTGATGGCCAGAGAACACAACCGACTGGCGAGAGGCTTGGCAGAGGTCAACCCGCACTGGGACGACGAAACTTTGTACCAAGAAGCGAGGCGTATCAACATCGCCATCATTCAACACATAACCTACAACGAATTTCTGCCGATTTTGCTCGGTAAAAGCGTGATGGAAAAATTCGGGTTACTTCTCCAGAAAGAGGTAAGTCTTTAGTGTTATACAGGAAGTAACAAGTAATTTTACTATTCTAGATTTATATCGCTAGTTATATAGTTAAATAGTATTTTTTTATAATTGTTTTTTTTTTTCAGGGATACTGGAATGGATATGATTCAAGCATCAATCCTGGTGTAATCGACGCCTTCGCATCAGCAGCTTTCAGATTTGGCCATTCGCTCCTGCCGACGGCCATAGAACGATGGAGTAAAGCCCATAAATTCATAGGTATGTTGATTAGTAAAATGCGTGACAAGGCATGGATTTTATAAAACACCTAGACTGGTCTTCACGTCACTTTCCCATTCAAAATGCATTCAACTCAGTGCAAAATAAAAAATACATGAAAGTCACAGATACTGTGAAGGATAGATTATTTCCATGCGTACAGGAATATAGGAAGTGTTAGACCTCCGCTAATGTCAGATGAGATTCGAAAAAAGAACAACTCGACAAACAGGTTTCGAATCCGATATTACATGAATTCAATGGATGAATCGGAACAGGAATAGGTACGACGTTTCTCCTCCGAAAAAATTTTCAGGTTCGTCGACTATACATTAAGTCGATGCTCTCTTTCTTAGACCTAGTTCAGGTGATTAATATCTATAGTCCAATATACCATAGCCATACAGTAGACACTTGAATTTCAAATTTCTGTGACCTTCATTCTGTGCTCGGAGTGTGTAATGACATTTTGTGGAAGTAAATTTGAATGTACGGGATACCAAGTATCAAATCAGCTAGTTATTTCACATCATAAAATCAATATTTGGTCAAGGATATCATTTAAAATAAATGTGAATAATCTGAAATTCTCAAGAACTTACAATAGATATTTCACTGTTGTTGCTTTTTTCCTCCAGTCCATGTTTGTTTGTAAAGGTATATTCGATGACCAGGAAATAAAAAGCTTTCAAGAGGATGTTTTTTTCGCAGAAGCTTCAAATATGTACAATAAATATGTTCAGACAATAATGATGTAATAATGACTATAAATGACTCGAAATGGTAATTTTTTTTGTTCTTCAATTTCTTAGTTTTGCTTCTTTTCAAATTCCTATTTGCAAATTTCAATGTGTAGAAAATCTAGAACATTTATTCCTCAAAGTGAAATTCACACAAGCGGTAGTTGTTATAGAGAGCTTCAGGAGATTTCTCAAGTAAATCCTCTCGGTTACATTCCTTCAACCATGCCTCACACCTGAAAGAGTAATTCAATATTAAGGTGATTTTTATAAAGCTAATATTTCGACGCAAAAGCTTTTGGTAATGTTAAGTTTATCGGGCACCAAGCGATAAAAAAAAATTGCGGTAACTTACGTATTTCGACCTCCTGAACAAAAAACTTGAATAAAAATTTTGGCGCTCTCCAATAGTTTTCAAGATACAGGGCATTTTTTAGGTCAAAAATGGGATTTTTGAATACACGTTCCTGCATCCAAATTACACTTGAAATTCATCCTTCTTTTTTATCAGCACAATGTACACATCCCTAATTATCAGTTCCACACTTTTTTTCATTCGGAAACACTAGTTTTTTAACAAAAAATGCACTTTTCCTCAACAACAACAAAAACATTGAAAATTCGGCATGTCACTGCTAAATGTTTAGTGTATTTTGTTCACGAGAAGTTGGTACCTTGGAAAACCAGAGTACACTATTCAAATTTAAAATATCGCGAATTAATTTTCCTTCATTTTGAAGTTTTTACGTAAATAATTAAAATGATGAAATTATTCGAATATACAGCCTTAGTGCATAATAAGAGGGCATTAGTTAATTACCTTACAACAATAGGAATATTTCTCTCGACAATTCAATGCCCGAGGTGTGATGCAGTATGCACTTTAAATAAAGATTTGAATAGTGTGCTCTGGTTTTCCAAGATACCAACCCCTCATAAAAAAAATACACTAAACATTTAGCAGTGACATGCCGAATTTTCAATGTTTTTGTTGTTGTTGAGGAAAAGTGCATTTTTTTGTTATAAAACTAGTGTTTCCGAATGAAAAAAAGTGTGGAACTGATAATTAGGGATGTGTACATTGTGCTGATAAAAAAGAAGGATGAATTTCAAGTGTAATTTTGATGCAGGAACGTGTATTCAAAAATCCCATTTTTGACCTAAAAAATGCCCTGTATCTTGAAAACTATTGGAGAGCGCCAAAATTTTTATCTAAGTTTTTTGTTCAGGAGGTCGAAATACGTAAGTTACCGCAATTTTTTTTTTTATCGCTTGGTGCCCGATAAACTTAACATTACCAAGCGTTTATTTAAAGTTCTACAATTTGTAAAAATATATAAAAAATTCAAAGAGCTACTATTCTTCAGAACACTAATGGCTATCACCTTTCGACATCCTGCGGAAACCTCAAGAGAGATGATAATTTGTGTCCAGCCTTCGACAAACATCCGCGATAACCACACACTTTTCCACCTTGGTAGTTTGTCATAATAATTCAAAATACAATATATGACACACATTGATGCTCATCAATCAAGTTGATTGAAAACACCTCGACATGTCAAACTGCTGAAGTTGGTGTTCTGTGGCGAGTGTCTCTACTGTATGGTTATAATATACTGGGTCTATAGTAAGATAATAAAAACTCCTTCCTCCAAGAAAATACGAACGAATCAAATATGTCTGACAATGTTTACATGATTAGGTTTCATTTTCAGTACTTCTTTCTCATAATAATTAGAAAACTATGTTTGACGTCTCTAGTTGCCAAAGGTGTGTGGGTTGACTTTTTTTCAAATGGAAGAAGAACAATTCTATATCCAACAGTGGTCCATTTTAAAGAATCCAATCGTTCCAGAATATTTAGCAGTTATTTTCTGGGAATATTCACATAAACGATGTATTAAATCCTCCAAAAAGTTTAAGTTTCTGTTCGGGGTCACGAAATCAACAAAACATTCGGGAGAGTGGAACTCCAATACCAACAGGTCTCTAGTTTCGGTATGGGAAGCACAGTTCTTACCTTTATCATAGCAATATGAACCAATATGAAAATATAAATATTAAAAAAAAAGTAAAGATGTGTTTTTTCCCAAACGATAGGAACAAGAAAGAGTCCAAAATATTTCCCTAATCCTTTCAATACAACTCACGACGTTATTTCAGCTTCGAAGAGACTCTCCGACCTCATCCGAAGACCGCACGACCTCTACCGAGCGGGAGTCTTCGACGAGTACGTCATGGGCCTCATGAACCAAGTGGCGCAAGCCATGGACGACTCGATAACGCAGGAAGTGACGAACCACCTCTTCAAGAAAGTCGGGGCGAAATTCGGCATGGACCTGGTCAGCTTCAACATGCAGAGGGGACGGGAGTTCGGCTTGCCCGGCTACATGGAGTACAGGAAGTTTTGCGGGCTGCCTTGGTCGGACAACTTTCAAGATTTGTCGGGATCCATGCCCAACGAAACTGTGGAGAGATACACCAGTATATTTGAGTGGGTATTTCCTTCTCCTCCTTTCCCTCCTCCTCCTTCCCTTCGTCCTTCTTCCCACTCCTCCTAGTCCCCCTTCTCCTCCACTAACGTCCTTCCCCCTTCCCCGTCCTTCTTCCCACTCCTCCTTACCCTCCTCCTTCTTCCCCTCCCTCCTCCTCCACCTCCTTCTTCCAGGCCCCTCCTCGGTCCCCTCCCCTCCCACTCCTTCCACGCATACTTTCCCTCCTCCCCGCCTGAGGCTAAACCACACTAGGATATAATCACGTTGCATGCTGAGTTGTTTCATCTTATTTCAGGCATCCAAATGACGTCGACTTATGGTCGGGAGGTGTTTCAGAGAAGCCCTTGCCTGCCAGTATGCTAGGGCCCACATTCGCTTGCATAATAGCAACACAGTTCAGTTATTCGCGAAGAGGAGACAGATTTTGGTGAGTTGGGGTTTTGGACGGGAACGATATTTTTTTACCTATGATTTCTGGCAGAGTTGGTATCTTTAGCAGAAGATGATCGATACTGAATCTCGAAGCTATTTATGTCTAAGATTCTGAGATAGTGCAGGTAGGCACAGGTGCGGCCTCTGTCTTGGAATATAGTTCTCATGTATGGAGTTCGGCACTAAAACATTCATTGAAGCTTCTTGATTCCATTCAGAGAAAGGCAATCCGTCTTGTTGGTGATTCTTTGCTCACAGACTCGCTCACTTCATTAGAACATCGCAGAAGGGTCGGAGACTTGTCTCTCTTCTATAGATATTTTCATACTCCGTGCTTTTTTGAATTGTCTTCAATGTTCCATCCTTGGCAGTAGCAACAAAGATGACCAGACGAGTATAGAATTCCCACCCCTTTGTTGTGAACTTGGAGACCTGTCGAACCTCTCTCGGCCAAGGATCTTTCTTTCATAGAACAGCTGAGGTTTGGAACAACTACTTGCCGAGCGTGTTTTTTCCTGAGGCTTACAAAATTCAAAGTGAATGTTGATTCGTATCTTCTGTCCCCTAATTCACGCGGTGTTCTTTGAACATTACAGGGCTTTCCTCCCGTGAGAATCTGTATTTAAAGAAAATCATCAAAACAACCGAAAAATTTAAACGTTCTATCGAATAGCAGGATTCAATCTCAAATGTGACAAGAATGTAATAGTCAGAGCTTGCTCCTTGATCCAACCATAAAACGAGTATAAACATGTGGTGAACAGCACACTTCTGTACTTGCAAAAAACATTTCACAAAGACAAGTACTGTTTATTGGGTGCAGCTATTTCATAACAAGTAGGTTAAAATAATTTGTTTTCAACTGAAAATCATGCAGAAGAAAGTGAAGCTTGGCTTCTAAAATATGAATTCTAAGTAATTCCTCAACATCAATAGGATAGGTCCTTAATCATTACCCATTTCATCAAGCATTCAGCTATTTCTGGACTCTCGAATGCATCGAGCAGTCTCGTATCATGCGCTTCCTTCATCAGTCTCAGATTGTTTCCACTAAGTCTATGACCATTATCCAGAACATGCCTGGCGACAAGGGACTGTTCTACCCCTTCGTATCTTATGGTCCTTCAAGCGAATTTTCATAGCTCGTCTACTCTGACCAATGTATTTCTTGTTGCAATCTTGATAGCTGATGACACATATCCCTTACTGCTCCAGTCCTTCTGATTCATCGTTTAGATTACCAAAGAGTTGTGATTTAAAAGAAGTTTTATGTGTGCTTTCATATGAATCTCTTTCAAATATATGTTCAAGTCCTCTAGTCTAATCTAGTCCTCTAGTGTAATAAGGTTTATATGGGATTGATCTTAAACACAATTCTCATCTTTTCGAAAAATTGACGATTTGCGAAGCGATTTCCTCAATTTACATTGCCTAATAAACTTATCTGCTATCTCTGGGTTATAACTGTTGACTTCAGCTACATGCCTAATCACTCTCTTTTCATTGTCGTATCTATCTTTCTTCAAAGGAAATGTAATAAGCCTATAGGAGAGAAATTGCAGTACTGCCATTTTATGTGGTGGACAATGGCAGAATGAAATTAAATTGGTGTAAAGGTGATTGATCTTTGGTGGAAAATTATGATTGTTGTCTGTAACAGAATGCAATTTTCAACTCTTCTTCATAAAATTCTCGAAATTTTTAAAATTTTGGAGGGGGTTTTGCGGAACGATGAATTTCGTATAAGAATTAATTTCATTTATATTTTATATAAACCGCTAGTAGAAATAATATATTCATCTACTGATACATAGAAGTGGATTCATAATCATGAACAGCGAGACATACTGTCGTCAAAGCCTTCCAAGCTCAATTTAAAATACAAAATAACCTACTATTGTTATTTTTTTTTCGATGATTGCAGGTATGAGTTACCCAACCAGCCATCATCATTCACGCCGGAACAATTACAGGAAGTTCGAAAAGCACGATTAGCAAGGGTCATATGTGACAACACGGATTTGATAGATACCGTCCAACTTTATCCGATGGTTTTGCCGGACCACGAAATGTAAGTTTCTAATGTTATACTATTACGTTTTTCCTGTGAGGTCGGTATCATTTGACACTCGATGTACTGAAAACAACGAAATTGTTCGATAAACACTAAATAACATAGATGATTTTCCTCAACGACCAATGAAATGCTAGACTGCTTTTATTTTGACCCGTTTTTCACCCCCTCAGTATGGAATTTCGGAAAACCTTTTTTTGTCAGATGCCTACGTCATACAAAGAACACCCCCTCCAAGTTTCAGAGCTCTATGATCAGTGGTTTAGGCTGTACGTTGATTAACCCCTAAAATAACTTTCTACTCCTTTTCAACCCCGTTAGGCGGTTGATTTCAATAAAATACGAAACACGTCTTCTATCAATTCTGTAAAATAATTTTTATGCAAAATTTGAAGTAGATTGGACCAAGGCATCACGTTGTCCCATACAAATTTGGCGCCCGTTTTACAGCCCCTTAGGGGCGGAATTTACGAAAGCACGGTAAAACGGGTCTTCTGTTTCTAAGCTACCTCCCCACCAATTTTCGGTTATAATTGCACGAGTGCATAAAAATTACAGATAATTTTGCAAGAAAGCGTGATATCTAAAAATTGCAAGAGTTTATTTTCATATTTTGGCGAAAGTGCCCGAGTCCGAAGAACCAGGGCTCTATTACAAAATATGAAAATAACCGAATGCAATTTGTATAAGATATCACGCTCGAATGCAAAATTATCTAGTCATTTTTATGCACGAATGTAATTCATTGGAATATTTCACGAATAAAGAAATTCCCAAGGAAATGTTATTTTTTGTTCATTTATACTTTCCTCTATAGATTGTATGGAGCACTCACCAAAACGCGAAATGTTTTTCTATTTTTGAAGTCTATCTGACATTCATTTGTGTTGTTTACTGACGTCTAGCGATACGGTTTCAAATGTGTTGTTATGGTGATTTAATACAATGCAATTACCGCTGTAAGTTTTCGATAATTGCATTGCCCTTATGGGACATTTTATATATGAGGGAAATATTCAGACAATTCGGTTCAGTCGTTCCTGAGTTATAGGTAATAATAGTGTACCATAGTAACCTTCACTGTGGTGTAACTAACACGACCTTTTTTTTTATATATATATATATATATATATATATATATATATATATATATATATATATATATATATATATATATATATATATATATATATATATATATATATATATATATATAGAAATACGGAATGTTGTTTGGGGATGCAGTCAAATTACTGGGCTGTTGTTTAAAGAATACTCTTTGTTATCTGGTCGAGCTTTCGAGAATGTTTATTCCCTTTATCAAGACATTAACGTGATAAAGGGAATAAACATTCTCGAAAGCTCGACCAGATAACAAAGAGTATTCTTTAAACAACAGCCCAGTAATTTGACTGCATCCCCAAACAACATTCCGTATTTCTCCTTAACTAGTCAGTCAAGACTACCCTTCGCTTTATATATATATATATATATATATATATATATATATATATATATATATATATATATATATATATACATAGTCAGTTGCTCAGCAAAATTTCGAAAATCATGGATGTGTAGGTACTAATGGGCAGCACAGATTATAACCAATCAAAGTTGTTGCACTCGGGATATAACACCCCAATTTACTATTTCCCATGCTGAACTTGCTTTTCTATGAAAACATTTTACCTAATACTATTTTTTTTTCCAGAAATCCCCGGGTTCCGTGCCGAGCTGGCATTCTACCAAGCATAGATTTGAGTAAATGGGCCGAGTTTCCACAAGACACAATTGATTTGAACGAGTATTTGGGAAGGAAATGAAAAAACTACGATATTTAAGTTGAAGATGCCATTTGATTAGAATAATCAGTCTATCTTGGATCGATCGATCCAAGTGTATGTGGCAAAATGCCACATGCCCATATGTGAATACGTGAAGTATCCCCTTGCAAACTTTTGGACAAAAAGTATCGACCTCGTCAAAAAAAAATAGGCCGAGTATTTCAATTTACCTTTCTTGGGAAGCTTTTTTTGGTATACTTTCGTGGTTTGGTGAAAATTGAGGTACCTAAAGAACCAACCGAAAAAATATACAGAAAATATCTTTCCCTGGATATCTTTGTGCATTTTGAAGAAAAAAGAAATCTCAGAGCCAACCTGTTGTTGTTTTTTTTGTACGTCTAGGAGACGTGCGTTTATTGTTATGGTAGGTTCATTAAAAGTCTCTACACTACTGAAAATGACGTACATCACTGAAAATTAATGAAAATGACTCCTGGACCAATATTAGGAATAAAATACTCAGTAGGAATCATTGCATAGAAAAACATTGTAAGTCTTCAAATACAAATAGCGAGCATGTTCCTATGGAGTATAAACAAACAATGGTAACCATTTTGACATGAGATTGTTTTTTGTTAAAAAGTTTGTATTAGGACGGTAATTTACGCACAGTGTATATATTTTTGAAGATAATATATTATATCTTTGATGTAAAACATTATGTTCACAAGAACAATCAATATTTATAGAATTCTGATATTTTTTGTATTATAGTCAGTTGACTTAGGAGGTAACTACGCCAAACAATTTATAATAGTTTTAAATATTAAAATAATTGTCAGGAAATTTGAAAGTAATTTTTTTAATGAAACATGTAATATATCAACATTCAATAACTTTACAACAAAGTGACTTACAGAAGTGTATCAATAAAATTATATGTACTCATTTCCAACGAGCCGAATGTTGTTATGAAGTGAAAAGTTTTCATCATCACGAAAAATTATAAGAATTTTATTAGGATTTCAAGAGGAGCGATGCACCCTCTGGATAAAAGTTTCTGTAATTTTGAAACAGGTGGAGTCTTAGTCAACGTGGCGGTATGATTTTATTTTGAAATTTCGAAATATGATCAAAATTAAAACTACTAGCTAGCTTTTGACCACGGCTTTGTCCGCATAGAAGTAGAACCGAATATATACTATTATCTTTGGCTGAATTATCTTTTCAACCATAATGAAATATGGCTTTCATCGCTCCAGAATAGTGTATCTTTCTTTTAGTGAAATACTGCTCATGATCGGATCAGTATTTCCGAAAATTACCATCAAAAACAAAGTTAGAAACTTTATCTCTTTATACTACCGTGTGGAGGTAAAGGGCAGTAACAAACAAACAGCAGTAACTGTTGAATCTTCTGCAAAACACAAAAGGAGAGGTTTTTCTTTTTTGTAAAAAAATACATTTTCAATAACGTTATTCAATGTCTTTGTTTTTGAAATCGAAATGAAAATGAATTGTGTAAATCGAAATTGTTATCAAGGCAATTACTGCTTTTTACTTTAACACGGCAGTGTAATAATGGTATAGATATGTTTATCAAGCACAATTCACGATTCATTCATATAAATGGTAAAAGAACGGACAACGATAATAATTAATTACAAATACTTACAGTTTGGAATTCTCAATGTCAAAATCCTAACCTTGATTAGGAATACTTGTCAAAGTAGTCTCAAAAGGGGCGCTGCGATCTTAATTTGAAATTTGAAATCCCAATACAATACCAGGTACTTGGAAATGGATATTATGTAAAATAATTTGAAGTGCATCAAAATGTTATTGAGATTGAATTTGAAGCGGAATGATTAGTATTTCACGTTGTACATATTATGTATAATAATTTATTCAATATCCATACCTTGTTAGTAGGTTTTTTATTTTTATACTGAAAATTATATACTCTAGTATGAAGATCACGTTGTTTTTTTACGCCAAACGCCAAAAATTTGCATTCGGAAGTATACAAAGCTTGAGTTGAAAATGTATATTCCTACGATCGTACGAAAGGCTATACTTTTGACAACTGTTAAAGTGAAATTCACGTGCGTCAAAAATTTATTGTGAATGAGAATAACAAAACAAACAATTGAGACATTTCATTTTGAGTCAATTGGGCTTACAGACACGAAAAATGCAAAAATATATTCATAGCAAATAAAATACACATTTCTCAATCATAACACGAATAGCAACTGGGTAAGTTTATGCGACATCGTAGGAACACTTATCAAATCATTCACGTTTTTTGTCCCCTCTTGAATATATATCTACGACTTTGCCATTGAATGTCAGTGGCTCAAACAACATTGCTACATTTTTTTTTCTGAAACTAGGTGATGTACGATAAATGCATATTAACTGAATTTTCTATTTTTATCTAATTTAATAATTCGAAAGAAAATTGGAAAAAATTACTCGAGATAAAACATGAAGCATGTTTGGAAAAGTTTGACATATAACCTTACCTAACCCCATTCATAAGCCACATATCTGTGATCCTTCCTTTGAAAGCTTCAATTCCACCTAATGCATTTTGTATGAACTGTGAAATATTATTTGAAGGGATGGATTCTGCGGGTAGATGACACTAGTGGTTTCGTTTTCAAGTCATGTCTTTTCTTTCTTTTTTCTCACAGATGTCGTAGCCTGAGCTATAAACAATCACACATTTTCTTGATTACTTATACATAATAGCAAAAGATGGCAATCCATTACGAATCAGAAGTGGAATTTTTTATCAATGCCGTTGATCATTCATGTTTTGAAAATTATTTTAATGCTTAATCTTCCATTTCATTCCAAGACTTCTATCGTCCGGTCTATTTTGTAGCTTCATTATATATCTTTCAACATTTCAATCAAACTGATAGACATAACTCTGCACCTATTTTTTATTTTTTCCTCCGAAATAGGAAACTTTGTCGTGCATTGTCAAATAAATGGTAACATCGACATTATGGTCTAGATGGCGAAACAAAAACGCTTCAAATCGTTTTTACACAGACATTGGCTGCGTCTAATAGCTTACAGCGCTCAAAGCCGCTTCACAAAATTTGACATTTCAGCATGAAAAACTGTCAAATTTCGTGCAGCAGCTTTAAGCGCCGTAAGCTGTTAGACGTAGCCAATTGACTAACGATATCTCTATAAACAATGGTTTTGGTATTGTTTGAAGAGTTTAAACAATGGTGTTAGTAACAAAAAGATCTCTGTAGCGCTTGCATTCAATGGGGACGTCTAACGCTTAAAGCCGCCGCACAAAATGACAATTTTCCATGGTGAAATGTCAAATTTTGTTCAGCGGTTTTAACCGCTGGCTGTTCGAGGCAGCCAATGGCATTGTTTATAGAGAAATAGTATACTCGGTCGAGTATCTGGATAAAAAGGATTTGAAGCGTTTTTGTTACGCCATCTACACTATAAAATGTCGATATATCTATTCATTTTACAATGCACAATTCTCTGAAAGGAAAACTATAGTAGCAGATATCTGTTTGACTGAAATGTTGATAAGGTAAGGTCACAGAATATCAGAATAGTTCCGATTTCTGTGGTAAGCTAATGATGCTCCAAAACGGAGTTGACGTTAGAAGTTCATGAATGAAATGCGTCATTGACGAAAAATTCCACTTCTGTTTCTAGATCGATTGCCATCTTTTAGTATTATATATGAGTTATTGATAAAGTATGTTATTCAAATTATAACGTCCGTAAAAAAATGAAAGAAAAGACATGACTTGGAAACGAAATCACTAGTACCACCCGTAGTATCCATCCCTTCAAATGATAATTCCATATGGTTGGCTAACTAACAAACTGACCTTCATACCTTTCAGAACTGCAAAAACTAACGTACTTATACTTGCTTCTTATATAGTGCAGTGCGTCTACCAGTCACTTTACAGAAAATCACCACTGAATAGGGTCGATATAGTGAAAGGTATTTAGAATTGCAAAGAAAAATTATATTAGGTTTTCCCGCTTATATGTTTTTCGAAGAATAATATGATTCAAGATCTTCTGTGAACTGCTTCCCGATTTTTCGTCTCAGGCGCAGCCAATAAGATAACGTACCATTGCTGGTTACTTTCGTTTGATTACCCGGTGCAGAAATACACTCAAGCGAAAGTTACGAGCACTACCAACGATGTGCGCGCAGCTTTGTAATTTTTTTTTTACCACGGCCAACGGCCTTCTTGTTGGTTTGTTCTTTTTCTCTCATTCTCTCTCACTTCTCATTTTACGAGGATCAAAGCAGTGATATTTGAGGTATTTCTAAGAAGTTTCGAAAATTCTCTGAAATAATCGATTGTGGCTGAGAAATGTACGAGTATTTTAATACAATTTGAAACTATTTCGTAGGATGAGTGTGTAGAATCAGGTAATTATCAGGTCCATGTTTATTGTCCTAATTATTAATTTTCCATAACTGCGACGTAGAAGCAGCCATTTTAATTTTCAGTTCTGTCCATATGAATCACCATTATTCTGAAGCATCATATGATTTTTCGTTAAATTCTTACTATTGCAAGAGTCATCAGAGCATTATAATGCAAACTTTTTGAAAATGTCGACGAAATTGTTTAGTAAAATTTTCTCTTGGTTAGGAAAATGTCATATTTAGTTTATGGTTTTCTTACAGAATCACACTAATCAAATCCCGACAAGGATTATAATACAATAGAATTTCCTACATATTGTAGTAGTTTACACTTGGTTTTATAAACCTTTACCTTGGTGTACATCTGAGGGGACAGCAATGATGATGACTGATACAATGAAATCAAATCACCATATATTGGGCTTATCTTCCAAATTGTAAGTATTTGTATTCTCATGCAGATTAGTTTCGATTTAAATATTACTTGTACTGATTTTTTTTTATTCTTCAGGGACTTGGACGGCAAAATGGATGACCTGGGTTGGAAATCTAAGCTGAAAATTCCACCAAAAGACCGACGGATTCAAACAAGCGTAAGTACTTTTTCATCTTTCTCTATAATATATGTATTGGTGAGCAAAATAGATAATATAACTGAATTCTTCATTTTTGTTCTATTTTTTCATTTCCTTTATGAATTGCTCAATGCACCCTGTTCAAGGGAGAATTTTCTAATATTTATTATCCATAGGTAGGTATATAAATAAATATGAACTTATCAAATTTCTACATCAATTTAAGTACCGAGTAAATGATCAATTATATATAAATTTTCTAATATGACCATTAAAAATGGCATTATCCCTTCGAACAGTGGAAAATATTTGATTTATTTTATGCTATACATATAATTGTGCTTTTTATGCATCTTGAAACATAAGTGAAATAGGTATCTTTTATTTCCAGTGGATATAAGTGCATATTCTTTGGGGTTTCAGAGATTCATTAATAATGTTCTACATACCATTGCAGTCTGCTTTCTCTTATTAGTCTTTGTAAATACATTTTACTGCAATTGAATATCTTTCCAACTTAACAAAACCTAGAGAAATATGGAATTCAACTTTAGGTTTCATGAAAGTTTCAAAAGCCAGAAATCAAGTCATTTTATAATTATTGTAATTGATATTTGTAAGTTTGAAGGAAAAAGTATTTTGTGAATAGTGAAAGTATGGCAGATTGCTATTAATGAATTATAAATGTTATTTTATGGTAGTCCTTTTGTTGAAAGTGGGTTTTCAGTCAACAAACCAATGCTGATTAAAAATTCCACAAAGATATCTTTTAACACCAAAAGTTGTTTATGTGGCACAGATTATTTGTTGAAAGAATATTAGGTATATTGCCCACAATCTGATAACGAATATGAAGGAACACTTGAGCAAAACAAAAAATAGGGTTAACAAAAATTTTGAAAATTGAGTTTACAATTATGAAACAGCACCATTATTCACAGTAAATTGGAGACAAAAGTTGATACTGAATAAAATTTACTTCTAGTTTAGTTCACTAACTTTTTCTATCACTGAGTTAAATATTTTGACCCCCACATGGCTAAAATACAAAAACAACTAAGAATTATTCCAGAAAAACATTCAGAAGTAGTTATTGATAAAAATAATGATTATTGAATTCTAATTATTGCACATAAATAATATTTTTTCACTTTGAATGTTGAAAAAATTGATCTATCATCCATTCTGGAACTGGAAAAGTCATAAATTTCATTTTTCAATGATTTTGATGGATCATTTCCCATTGTTTTCTGCAATTGAAACTTTTTGTTGTAGAATCTTGACTTATAATCAAAAACCAATAATTACCATGATGATTTTGTGGATTCCCCTTCATTTCTAACAAATAAATGATAAATCCTTTCTGATTGCAAATTTAATAATTCAGCATAGTATCTCAAAAATATCCCAATTCACGTAGGTTGCAATTTTTAGGATGTAACAGATACTAGAGGAAACGAATTTGAAGAATTCTGTTTGAAACGAGAATTGCTGATGGGAATTTTCGAGAAAGGTTGGGAAAAACCTTCTCCCATTCAAGAGGCTTCTATCCCGATAGCGTTATCCGGAAAAGATGTATTGGCCAGAGCCAAAAACGGAACAGGTGAGTTTGAAGTTGATATTGAATTACTTGAAAATATTTTTATTCATTTTTTCAATTTTTTATAACAGGTTTGATACTGTTTTTGTGGCTGGCATATTAGTAGACTCGACCTGGGTATTGGTGTCAGGTTGGGGGGACATATATGCAACACAAATAACTTGGCGCATGTTTTTTTTGTTGTTGAATTCAGTTTATTGAATTTGATACAAACTGCCACATACAACATTATTTCAATCATAGACTTACAGCGAATTGCACCGACTTTTTGTTATGAGACCATTAATAAAGGGGCTCTTTAATTTTATTGGTCTTTCAACTTGATATGATTTGTTTATTGATGGGTGTTCAATGATCCCTTTAATGATCCTGTAATTGTTGCATTTTGTGAACTGACCTTTAATGGTCAATAGCTCAATGCTCCCATAACAAAAAGTCGGTGCAATCGGCTCTAAGTACTGTTTAAAAGTCATTATTTTGTAGTGGATTGATCCTTTCTAGTTTTTGGGTTCTCAACCTGACGCAATCTGAACAGAAATAAGGATTATTATTGGAATTTATACAATTGTAGGAAGGCAGGCTTGAAATCCACCCCAAAAAGTTGTTATGTTGAATAAAAAAACTCCTTGAATTAGACAGCAACTTTTCGCATAACTCAAATTTTCTCATCACAAAAATACAAGAACTACTATTTATGAAATACCTATCTTTTGTTAACGTTTTGGTTACCAAATTTGTTTCTGTTCTCAAAACTTATTTACAAATTTCTTTCATTCTATATTCGTTGTAGATAATCTTTCAACAACGAAACAAAAACAGATTTGGTGTCCAAAATGTTAACAAAAACAGGTATTCTTCATTAATATTTTTTTTTTTATTTTTTTGATAAACGATATCACAGCTTTGTAACCTTTTCAAGAGAAAGTTTCCATGCAATAATTTTTGTCTTGTACCATAGCTTCCTCAGATATGATCATATTTCTTGCTTAGGAACAAAAGACTCATTGCTGCAGTTATTCAAATATCTTTGAAAAAGTTTTACTAGTATTTTTTCACTATTCCGTAGAAAATCTTGAAACCCCTAGTAGTATTTTTCTATATAGATTTTCATCAAGTATTTCATTCAATTAATTGAAATTCGTGATACTTGTTCCGAGGTATATATAAACAGAGTGATAATTGCTATCAACAAAGAAAACTTGATGACTGATTAAAACACACCTTGGTAAATTGTATGACAATAATAGTAGGTAGTGTTTATTTCCAGCAAACTCATCTACATCACAATGCTTTGTTGGCGTAAAGCATGTGAGGTAGTTATCTATATTTTGTATTGGGAGATTTTGTGGGAAGAGTTATCTTGAAATATGTTGTGGGAAAATAGATTTTCAAACAAAATTCATCTCTGAAAGCCGGCTATAGAAATATAGTGGTGTCATCTTTGAGAAGATAGTCATCTTTTTTTTTTTTCTTTTGAAGATACCATTATCAGATTAGGTCTTTTATCACTACAAATGAAAATGTTTCTATTCAAAAATACCAATAAAAATAATCAATATTAACTTCTCAAGTACTTCAAATCTGATATTCTTATATTTTCTTGATAGACAATAGCCCAGTTTTGTAACCTTTTCAAGAGAAAAGTTCTCTTGCAGTAATTTTTTTCTTGTACCATAGATTCCTCAGTTATGACCATATTTCTTGCTTAGGAACAAAAGACCAATTGCTGCGGTTATTCAAATATCTCCAAGGAAGTTGAACTGGTATTTTTTTAAGTGGTTTATTCAGTTCTTTGAAGTTGTTGATACTTATTGGGAGGTATTAAAAATCAAAGTGATAATTGCTATCAACAAAGAAATTTTGATGACTGTTTCAAATATTCATCCGTATATTGTATGACAGTAGTAGTAGGTAGTGTTTATTTACAATGCTTTGTTGGCATAAAGCATGTGAGCAAGTTATCTATAGTTTATATTAGGAGATTATGTGGGAACATTTATCTTGAAATATATTGTGGGTAAACAATTTTTCTGATAAGACGTGGACGAAGTAATAGATTTATAATCTTGAACATTGAACCTTGTATAAAAAGCTTGATCAAGGTCATTGACGTTCCTTGTTGAAGTAAAATGTACTTCAGAGCTAGAAGTACTACCGTTCAAAATATACTTTGGCTCTTTTCTAATTGAAATATACAATGTACTTGGAATTTTATAATCCTGTTTAGCTGGCCATAGAAATATAGTGGTGTCACCTTTGGGAAGATGAAACAATCATCATTTTTTCTTTGAAGATACCATTTTCAGAATAGAATTCAGTCAAATTATAATCTGAAGTATAATCATCTCTGTTTAAAAGCACTAATAAAAATAATATCAGCTTTTTTTTTTAAGTATTTTCCTTGAGATGAGTACTCTTCAGATATATTGGAAATCTTGAAAGTAATCACTATTATCAGTTGTATTTTTTCATTTGACAAAAGATTGCAGATAACACACCACTATCACAATGCCAGCAATATGTTTTTGCATCTGGTTCAGATAGTAAGCAGTTGTTTTTCCTCTCATTTCTCGATGTGTTTTTTTATCTATGCCACTCAGAATACCGGGTGTCAACAGTTTTATTGGACAAGTCATAAGTTCTAGAATATAAGGTCTTTCAAAATAAAATTTAATAAACGGTATATGAAGAGAAGAGTTTTCAAATTTTTCACTTCATTTCCGGTTTTTGCCAGATGTGGCCAGGTTGATCAATAATTGCTTTTATAATATTATTTACTGAATAAACTAATCTTCGGATGCGACCAGTGGATGTCGTACGTCAACTGTCAGTCCCGGCGTGTCAGTTGTCATGATATCCAGCAAGTGTTACCAACGCTCCGCTTCTTAATTTTAATTCGAAAAAGGAAATAATCTGCGGTTTTGATGCAGAAAAGACTCATCGCCATCTTCGTTTGTTAAAAACTTATTGTACAGATCAGTTATTACCCTTACATCAAACTGATCATATTTGCACACGAAGCGCGTTTCGCTAACAAGGTTATCATCTTCAGGAGAAAAAAATTGAATTTCGTAATGTTAAATGATCTCTACAAGAAGTTTGCAACTTATATCATCATTATATCAAAAACTTCAATCTAATCGTTTGTTTCCAAGTTTAAAAAATGTCTTGGTGATAAAAGATCTGTCAAGGGTAGAGAGGGCTGTCTCTTTGAGTTTGATGATTTTTACTCTGATGAAGGTATTGTTACGATTTTTCTTTGGGTTCGTTTATTAAAACTTCAAAAAACACTCCACTACTTTTATTATAACTGTATCACAATACAATACAATCACTCCAATTGCTCCGCTAACTATCCAACCCGCTGTACTAAAACTCTCTGTAATAGCAATTCTGCTGTAGTGATGAATCGTTTCCATATACATTGCTTTTCAGATAAAAGTTTCCACCTTTAATAACTTTTGTAATACTGGTATGTAGGAAAAATCCAAAAACACGTCAATTTATGTTGGAAGGGGCAAGCATTATGGCTTATTTAAACTTACTGGAAAAGCCACCCCCTCATCCCTTGTTTTTTTTTAAATTACTTCTCATAGTTTTTATGTAAAATTTGGATACTCCTCTTTGAGCTGATTTCAAAAATGTATAATGCTTGTAGGTTAAAGTGGTTAGTTTATGAGATAAACAATTTTTCTTTTAATAGCAGAAATTTGACTTATTTTTTACTTTCACCTCATTTGCCTGTAATAAAATGGGTTGTACAACAGTAATCTTTTTAACTGTGCTATTTATGCTACTTCAAAAAATAAATTCAATGAATTGACGTGTTTTTGGATTTTTCCTACATACCAGTATTACAAAAGTTATTAAAGGTGGATACTTTTATCTGAAAAGCACTGTATATACTTGCTCACACCTATCTCGATGAATTTTCCACGCGAGACGAGATTTCGCAGGTAAACGATCTTCCTTCGACCCCTCATATTATTTTGCGTTTACGAGCGACAGGGCCGGCGTTAAGAGATTCCGTTACAGTATTGAGGCTGTTGAACATTACTTGGGAAGCATTCTGATTTTCCATGGAAACTATGTGATTTGAATAAAGATTTTCACAAATTTTTCGTCTGAGTTTTCTTTGTTTTTCGATAATTTTTGATATGTGTATTCCGTAACCAGTTCTGTCAATTTCCCATAAAAATGACAGGTCATTGGAGAGTTTTTAATTTTATTGTTTGTATTTTGAATCTACTTTAATTTTTGCACGTTTTCGCTCCCGACAATTTTGCTAACTGTCAGAATTATGTATTTGAAATGAAAAAATGAACAATATAATACTGTGTTACCCGTATCATTCGGTGAGCACACATGAGAGACATTTGATCCGAAGTTGACCAGTCCCAAGGTTGCCATCAATTATGTTCCTTCTTCATTTTGGTCAGAGTGTAGGTGAACGGGCTGGCATTTTTTTTTAATTGGTAATACTAATACACTGGCACTTTTCTTCTAATCTGGAGTGCCAGCAAAATCTCAGTAAAATTGTATTCAAACATTAGGCGTATTGCTCGCTTACATATGCTTTGTTCCTTGTAGTAAGGACAGTACTACTGACGTCATGTGCCAAAATGACATGGTGCTAGATATTATTCCATTCCTCTATTCTGTGAATGAAATATTACTTCGGAATTGATTTTTTGTTTGAAACTTTTTAAGAATCACTATTATACAAAATGAATGAAAAAATAATTAAGCAACGACACCATACGTGAACTGAAACATTATTCACTACACTGGGTATCTCTGGATTTTTCAAATTTTTTTTTTTCGGATGTTCGGATGTTATAATGTTCCTTGAAGCGAGTTTTCATAGCTCGTCAGCATGACCAATGTACTTTTTGTGGAAGTCTTGAGAACTGATTCGATCCCCGACTCTTTTGTTTCTTCTAATTGATATTTTGCTTTACCTATGAGTTGAAAGTTATACGAAGTTGTATATAGTGGGGATTTTTTATTTAAATCTGTTCACCTGAAAAACTGTAACCCATTTAGAATCAGTCAAGATCAAATTGTCTTAAAATCTCTCATGCGTTTCAGTTGATTGATACATATTCCTGTTTTTTCTTAACAATGATATCACAAAATTGCATCCTATGACGTGTCAAGAACTATCTGAGATGGATCGATACAGTAGGGATTTTTTTTCGCAGGTAAAACCGGTGCTTATTGCATCCCAGTCCTGGAACAAATCGACCCGAAAAAAGACTGCATACAAGCTTTGATTATAGTGCCGACGAGAGAGTTAGCTTTGCAGACATCTCAGATCTGCATAGAACTGGCAAAATACCTAGAGGTGATTAACTACATTCAAATATACAGTGCTTTCCTTAAATGCCCCCCCCCCCTTGAACGGGTCAACTCAAAAAAATTGAAAGTTGGTGCATGAATACTATATTTCGGAGTAAAATTGACAGATGAAAATTTAAAAATAGCGACCAGGCTCCATCTGGGGAAAAAATGTATGGAAAAGGGGGGCTTGTGACACGTCCCTTTGAAGCTCCTTATACTTTATAACCCTAGAAAATGAAAGTCAATATCTTCACATACTACAAAATGGCGGAACATTCGATATTTACCTGAATGCAAACACATTAATATCGATATTTCTGAAATATTTGTTTTTTTTTGCCATTGGCGATCCCAACAACCCGATGAGATTTGTTGACAGGTTATTTTTTGCTTCAAATGGATGTGTCACAAGACCCCCTTGCCATTTTTTCCAGATGGTGCCCAGTCGCCATCTCAAAAATTTTTGTGTCAATATCCCAAGTTTCAATTTTTGGAGTCTTCATGGCTCTGCAACGATGAGTTTTCATAAATAGTATAATAATAGCTATTATTATTTTTTCTTGCCGGCGTTTTTAATTCAATTAAAATCTTTAGAGCTCTGTAACAACGAGTTTTCATAAATAGCATAATAATTATTATTATTTTTCTTGTCGATGTTTCGAATTTAATTAAATTCTTCTTCAGTGCTCTGTAACGATGAGTTTTCATAAAAAGTATAATAATAGGTATTATTATGATTATTTTTTCTTGCTGGCGTTTCGAATTCAATTAAAATCTTCAGGATTCTGTAACAACGAGATTTCATGAATAGTATAATAATATTAAATATTATTTTTCTTATTGATTTTTTGAATTTAATTAAATTCTTCAGGGCTCTGTAACGATGAGTTTTCATAAAAAATATAATAATAGGCATTATTATGATTATTTTTCCTTGCCGGCGTTTCGTATTCAAATAAAATCTTCGGGGTTCTGTAACAACGAGTTTTCATAAATAGTATTATAATAATAATTATTTTTCTTGTCGATGTTTCGAATTTGATTGAATTCTTCTTTAGAGCTTTTTACAATAATAAGCTTTATTATTATTAGGTGCGCGTGATGGTAACGACGGGCGGCACGAATCTGCGCGACGACATAATGCGCATCTACCAAAAAGTGCAAGTGATCATCGCGACGCCGGGCCGCATCCTCGACCTCATGGAGAAAGGCGTCGCCGTCATGGACCAATGCAAGATCCTCGTGCTAGACGAGGCCGACAAGCTGCTGTCGCAAGACTTCAAAGGCATGCTCGACACGGTGATCAAAAATTTGCCGAACGAAAGACAGATTTTGCTGTTTTCGGCTACTTTTCCCTTGACCGTCGAACAGTTCATGAGGAAACACCTGCGCGATCCGTACGAGATCAATCTGATGGAGGAGTTGACGTTGAAGGGCGTCACGCAGTATTACGCGTTCGTGCAGGAGAGGCAGAAGGTCCACTGTTTGAATACTCTGTTTTCGAAGGTGAGTTTTTTCATAAGAGAACGTGTACGAATCGAAAAATGACTAACGGCTGGGAACCGATTTTTTGTTATAGAGCATTGAGCTAATAAGTCCTTAATAGTATATCACATTACTAGTGTGCAGGGTTGGGCTAATTAAAATAATGATTTAAATCGCTTGATTTTTAAAATTGAAATCATGATTTAAATCAATTTTTGTTTTTGTTTTTTCATTCAGAACCAGATAACAACATAATATAAAAGTTTTCTCGAAGATCAAAAGGAGTATCTGCTTTTAGCAAAAACAACAAAAAAGAAGTACATAATACAAAATTCTCAAACTAAACAACACCTGAATTTTATTACTGTATATTTTCAGTCTATTCATTTTCGTTATACAATTTAAACAAAAACACGAGTTTTCCTCCTTTTTCTATGCCTAATCTGTTTCTAATATCCGAGTGTACAACTAGCGAAATACGTGAAATTTTTGGGCAACTTCGATTCATAGGTTGAGAAGGAAAACAAGCCTCGACAGGAATATTTTTGCAAAAAGCACAACAAACGCGTTCGTGTTCGTGCCTCACTCGGCACTGTATAGCGAGTGTATAGGACAGAAGGAAAACAAATCGCGACAAGAATTTTCTTGCAAGAAGCGCGACAAATGCGTTGTCACAAGTTTTTGAGCCGCAAATTGTATTAAAATTTTCAGACGTATACATTAAAATAATCAAAAATTATTTCAAAGAATCAAAATGTTCAAGTTTTATATTCAAATTTAAAAAATCAAATAAATCGTGTTTTTCTTTAAATCAATGAATTTTGATTTTTTAATAAAAATCAGGTTTTGCCCCACCCTGGTCCATGTTCGAATATTGTTTCTATAAAAAATGCACATGAATTTGCAATAATTTCAATAGCGAAATAGAGAAATAACGATAATTAACGTTTATTTGAAACTGTGACAATAAGTGAGTACTTATAATACAAAACTTATTTTTTCTTTATTTTTTATGAATAATTAGTTACCTATCAGTCCAGTTTTTATATAAACAATAACAATTAGGAGGAGCAATTAATAATTGCATCTGCAAATCTTAGAGGGTTCACAGGTTTGACGGCTTATTGACAGCCGTGCGGAAAGTACTTTACGCACGAGTGACAATAAAGGTCACTTTCCATTACAGTAGAGAGTGCGATGTGTGTCACTTTCTTATTTGGTCGTAGGAAAAGGTCATTTAACGCACTGCAGCGGTTGCAAGACCAAGATTATCAAACGACCTTTAATAACCTCACCTAAGAGTCCCTTTGTTGATGGTCCCATAAGAAAAAGTCGGTGCGATCGGTTGTAAGCAATGTGCATAGCATGATACTGGTATAGGCTTTTGTTTGGTCAGGTCCTCTCGATTTGAGGAATCAAAGCGAGAGCTTGTCTTTTTTGACGGTAGGTGATGATGCAAATGCGGTTTTGCAATTCCAATCGAGCGACAGCTCACGAGTGAATTTCGACACCGACGGTCTTATTGGCTAAACTCTGGCGAGACCTTTCGTTCGCCAATAGAATCATTAGTACACAAAATTTGTGCAGACAGGCCCCCTTATAGAAAGTCAACCTCTTACAAACAAAGTTTGGCAGTGTGATACTTCGATTTGAAATTTGAATGCCTTTGGAAGTTCCAATATAATCAATAATCAATTCTATTCCATTAAGTTGTGTTCGTTTCATTTCACTTTGTACCTCCCATATTTTTATTGTTATAATTGCTATTGTTGGGTGAATTTTTTACCTTTGATTACTTTTATAACGAGGCATTTTGCATTGTTTGTGGTGTCAATAGTGCCGAATCTGATATCCATCTCCATAATATACCTCGGTAAATTATATCTCAGGGTTGGAAAATATATGATAGTTTCAACACATATTATGAAAATAGGAGATAGTTTTGAAAATCTTTATCAAAATTTATGTCAATTGATAATATAATGCGAGATTATTCTGACGATTATGAAATCAAACTTCACCTTGAAAGACCTTTCTCAACCTACTTGGGTAGATGTTATATTTGTGTGATTTTCTAAAATTTCCCAGTTCAACATATTTACCCAGCATTAGTGGCGATGGTTGTTATGCGCCTAGTAAAAAAGAAAATACAAAAACATTTTAAAATTGTGGAAATGAAAGTTTTTTCAACCTACAAAACTCGCCGTCGGGCGTGTAGAAAATTTGACATTAAGTTATCAGTTTCATAAAGTGCGTATCAGCTGGTAAACCCCCGAAGGGATTTCTTCAGTTGAAATTGTTCGACATCAAGAATGCGAGTGAGAATTGGTGGCTTTTTCTGAGATATGTCATTCACCCTACCCCTTACCTTTCAATGGTTTTATTTTGCGATTCCCTTTTGAGAATGCGATTGTTGTGTGAAATCATATCTAATAGGAAATACAAATTGGCTATATAGAAAAATTTTATCAGTTTGAAAAATTGGAAACTCGCCCTGAAACCTTTTAAAGATATTCTTACACCGCATAAGAATTTTTTAGAAGAATTTCATTAGTTTCAGGCGACTGAGCTTATTGATTTTCAGAAGGTATAAGCGGAAAAACGAAAAGTGACCTTTCTCTTCAAAAACACCCCCAAATCTCCCAATTAACACACTCTTCAATCCTTTTAGTTATATTTATCGATAACATCATTTTCTTTCGTTTTTCAGCTACAAATCAACCAAAGTATTATTTTTTGCAATTCTACGCAGCGAGTAGAGTTGTTGGCTAAAAAAATCACGGATCTCGGATACTCGTGCTACTACATTCACGCGAAAATGGCGCAAGCGCACCGGAACAGGGTGTTCCACGATTTCAGGTCCGGTCTGTGCAGGAATCTAGTCTGTTCGGATCTATTTACGAGAGGTGAGTGTGTGGTATAGAGTTTTCGCATACCCGAATTTTTTCAATACCCGGATATATCCGGGTACTCAGGTATTTGCAATTTTTGAAGAAAAAAAAGACAATTTTTTCATTATCATGCTTCATTTTATAATAAAAGGGTGAAGTTGAGTCTCCTTAACTTATAGGATAATCAGTTACCCGGTTGAAAAAGTCTTGTTCTCATAAACTAATTAGTTACTGAAATAACTTTTTATCGCGAAATAAACTATAACTAAATAATCTTCCTACTCAGAATTAACAATTGACAGCTAAAAATCGCACACAGTTGAATAGTCAATTTCTCAAGAACTGATTTGGAATTGAAATGACTTTTCAATAAAATCAATTATTCTGTTATGAAATATAATAAAAATATAACTAAATGAACTTTCTCGGAAACAGTCGATAATAAAGAATCACACACAGTTAAACAGTATTTTTCTCACACTTATTAGGAACCAAAAAAACTTCTAATTACATTTTTTTATTATTTTAGAAATGAAAAATTATAACATTAAAATCTCTCAGAATAGTTAAATTTGAATTAAATCAGCTTAATTCCAATCACCACAACGAAACCAATGAAAACAAAACACGGCGACATGAGTGACATAACCGAATCCAAACCGCAGATTGACTGCATTTCTGAGAATTTTTTGTTCGTTCCATTAACCAGCGGATGAACGTCAACCCTCAGAAGTAGAAACTTGTGCGAGTATTGGATTAACGTGGCCTTACTTTTTAACGTGCGATTACCAAGCACGGTGGCCTGGCGGAGATTTGAACCGCTTGAAAGGCCTTTAAATGTTCGTTTGCAAAATTTGCTGATATTATTTTGAAGTCGCTGCTCAGTGATAATTTTCCGAGAATATTGATGAATTTGATCAAAGTGCGGCGACATAATTTGCGACTCGAATCCATTATAATATTTTGAATACTGGTTGGATGTCATTATTTTGTGGTGGATAGATTCTCTCTTCTAGTTTTTTCGGGTTCTAAACCTACCACAATCTGAAAAAATAAGAATTGACATTAAAATTTATACTAATGTAGAAGGGCAGATTTTTGATCTGAACGATGCACGATTTCTTAGCTTCTCTCTTGGCATATTAGTAGACCTGACCTGGGTATTGATGTCAGGTTGGGGGGACATATATGCAACACAAATAACTTGGCATGTTTTTTCTTTGTTGAATTCTGTTTGGATTCAATGCAAATTTGCCACATACAAATTTATTCAAACCATAGCCTACATTTTGAATTCTCAGTCATGGGTATCGAAATAACCAATGAAACCAACATTACACTGACTATTTCCATCGTATGTTAAAAATTCCATATGAAGCGGGACATTTTCGATCAATTACAGGGATAAATTCCCGGCGGGACATTTTCAGGCTGGTAAATACCCGGTAGGTATCGAAAAATACCCGCTCGGTCCGTGTATCAATAGTAACGATTGTTAAAATGTACATTTGTCATCTTGACAGGCATAAATACTGAATTTTAAACGGCGTTGTTTTAACTCCGGAAATATTCTACCGAATTACACTCGTGCATCAAAATAAACCTGATGATTTTCCATTCAAGCATGTTGTCAGTAAAAAACTGCATTCGGTTATTTTCATATTTGGCTAAAAGAGCCCTCCTCCTTCGGAGTCGGGCTCTTTCGACAAAAAGTGAAAATAAACTCACGTAGTTTTTAGACAACATGCTTTCATGGAAAATTGTCGGTAATTTTGAAGCACTTGTGTAATTACTCCCGAAACATTTGCTCAAGTAGAATTCCAATGAAATTAATTAAAATGAAGTCACCTGATTGTACACAACCAATCAGAACAAAAATATCTCATGGGCTCTTTTCGGTTATAATTGTACGAGTGCATAAAAATTACCGATAATTTTGCAAGAAAGCGTGATACCTAAAAATTGCAAGAGTTTATTTTCATATTTTGGTGAAAGTGCCCGAGTCCAAAGGACGAGGGCTCTTTTACAAAATATGAAAATAACCGAATGCAATTTGTATAAGATATCACGCTTGAATGCAAATATGCACGAATGTAATTCATTGGAATATTTCACGAATAAAGGAATTCTCAAAGAAATACTATTTTTTGTACTTTTATACTCTATAGATTGTATGGAGCACTCGCCAAAACGCGAAATGTTTTTCTATTTTGACGTTTTGACGTTTCAAATATTTGATATTATGAAATTATTGTATCAAATATACCAAAAGTTACAGTTTACAATCAAGAATTTGTTTGGAATGCATTTATGAAATTTTGCAATGATCGTAAGTATCATTCAGTTGAATTTCGGGGAGAAGGAAGAATTGGCGTCAATTTTAAAGGATTGATCTGTGAACATAAGAACATCTATCCAAATAACCCTCGAACATTGGTAAATGTTCAAAAACATAACAATTTTCTCAAGCTTGTTGCTCATACGGCGTCTGTCTGTTCCCAAGAAACAAGCTTTCGATATGTGTTATAATTTTTTTTCGAACAATTATCAATATCCTTGGGTTATTACTACAGATAACTACCCATTGGCTGTTTTCACGATTGAACCAGTCTATTTTCAATCATTTGAGCTGGTGGTTCGATTGAATAGTTGATATTCCTTTGCGACCAAATCTCCTAATACTGTTGCCAAATAACGTGCATTCGAAAACTGATGAAATTATTTCGCTATCATCAATGTCTTTGAAATATAACAGCTGACAATGAATCGTCGTTTTGCAGGTATCGACGTGCAAGCCGTGAACGTCGTCATAAACTTCGACTTTCCCAAAATGGCGGAGACGTACTTGCACCGCATCGGTAGGTCGGGACGTTTCGGCCACTTGGGTATCGCCATCAACCTCATCACGTACGACGACAGGTTCTCTTTGCATCGCATCGAACAAGAACTGGGTACGGAAATCAAGCCGATACCGAAGATCATCGACCCTAAACTCTACGTCGCGAAAATGCTCGAAGACGAAGAACTCGAGCCCGCGGCGGCCAAGTAACAAGTAACGTGTGCGCGATGCGACAAAGACTAATTCGTGTAAATAGTTATATATATCGATTCGGACTCTACGTACTTTCATTTACTTTTCAGAGAAGATTTTTCGGTTGAATTTACGGGATTAAAAACGAAAAATAACGGTGGTTCCGGCGGTCGAAGTGACCTCCCAAGTGTCGTAGTGACCTTCCAAGTCTGTCCGTTGATTGCGGCCTGCTTCTGGATTAGTTCTTGGTTTGTATGGTGGTCGAACGTTCTGCGTTTTCGGTCCTCATCGCCCCGACGCCCGATCTGTGATAAATAACGTAACTCGTACTATCAGAGGGTTACGTGACTACGAGGCTGATACATCGAAAAAAGAACGTTCGGCTTCCAGTTTCCGGACTCCGCATCGCTGTTACCCGTGCGGATTCGGACTTTCCGAGGACTACTTCCCGGGCTGGTCGCGATTCGGTTCGATCGCGCCTCTGAGCGAAACCCAACAGCCGATCTCCGTTCGCTCAGAGTCGCGGCCGGATTTCTTCGGGGACGCGGCGGGTCTAAAAAACAAAAGACTGTCCCGACGGCGTGCGCGAGGAGGTAGAGGACTCCCGAAGGTGGCGCGTGTGACTCGGTGTGGTGTATCGCTCAATCCAGGAGATGATCAGCTCCGACGGCGTTTTTTTGGTCTTTGCGCCGTCGGATTTTCTCGCTCGAATTTCGAAAGATCGATATCGAATACGCTCCTTGGGTGCGTTCTCTTTCAAATTTATTTATTTTCGTTTTTCGGTAAAGCGTATTCGGTATTTTTTTTGCTTGTTGTGGTATTCGGGGATGTTTGAAATTGACGTTTCTTTCGCTGGGAACGTCGACGGCAACAAGTTTGAACAAACTTTTTTATAAGGAATTATTTTTGACTCGATTTCCGTTGAATATGGGGGGGACATTATTTATATCGCTAGATTACATTGTTGTGTGTATGCCGAGGCGTATATTTCATTGGTCGTTATTTATTATTTTTTGTTTTTCGAGGAAGGGTAACAAGTTTTGGCATACACACGGCAAATTTATTTTGTTATTAAAAAATTGAAAAAAAAAAATGTGGAGGGTTGTTTTGACTGTTTTTCGTGATACAATTGCCGGGATGATATTTTGTCGATGGGTTCAGTGTTGTAATTGCCAAATAAATTGTTATATATGTAATTGATTGATAGCCAAGGAAAAAAAATTAAATCTACCCTCTACACCAAACTGTGTTTTATTCGAGTTTCCTGTCCTTATCACGTCATGGACGTGGTTTCGACGTTAATGAAAGCGACGTCAAGATGAACAGGTGGAGGTTATTAAATTATCCCTTTATGTCCAACCAATGGAAAAAAGTATGTTTTGATATACCATGGAAATACCCATAAATCTTCAAATTTTCGAAAAGATGGAAATCTGACAAGTTTGAACTTGCATATGAACCTCCTCATACTAGAGAGGTCGGAAATATTTTCAAGACTATTTTTTTCACTTGTCAAAATGTGACGTTTCTGGCATTTCAACCAATAGTAGCTGGTTATTCTAGCCAATCATTAGGTTTCATACTGATGAAATTTCCTGGTCTTTGACTAAACTTTCACCTTTGAGCTGTCAAAACTAGGGTTTACCGCATCGATTCTATTGAAATGGTATATTTACAAGGTTAAAATATTGATTATCATGAATGAAAAGTTACCTACTTATTAATAGTCTTTCATTTTGCCAACATTCTAATAACATAAACTACAGATTTCAATAAACACTTGAGTTTGACACACATAAATTGCTCATGAACATAACCAAGTTTATGGCACATATTCCTAACTGGTATATATACAAGGTTGAAATATCAATTATCGTGAATAAAAAGTTACTTTATTAACAAGTCTTTCACTTTGTCAGCATACTAATAGCAAAAACTACAGATTTCAATAAACGTTCAAGTTTCACACACATAATTGCTCATGAACATAACCAAGTTTATGGCAGATATTGCAAAGTACGACTTACGTCATGGTCAAAATTGTAGCTGCTTGTAGACCGATTCAAATACAAGATGGCGTAAGATGAATTTTTATTGAATTCAATTTATTGTGTGGATTGTAGTCTCGGTAGTGTAGTGGTTAGCATATCTGCCTATCAAGCGGAAGGCCGGGGTTCGAATCCTCGCCGGGCCACCGTGCTGGGTAATCGCACGTTAAAAGGTAAGGCCTCGTTGATCCATTGCTCGCACAAGTTTCGACTTCTGAGGGTTGACGTTCGTCAGCTGGTTAACGGAAACGAACAATTTTAGAACAATTTTAGAACAATTGAGACGAACCCGATGTATGAAGATCATACCACGAATAATGTTATGTTCTTTTTAGCGCGAATTTCAATGGGGATGACGGCTGCAAAACTCTACCACTAGGAGCGCCACCACTGCATGTACCTTTGACAGCCTCTCAAGTCAAATGACAACAATTCAAAACATTAAACGTCCCTTCTTTGCAATAATTAAGAATATAAAGATTTTAAATCGACATAAAATGGTCTTATGTAGTGCATTCGGATGTAAAAAATGTAGGTACGCATTTATTTCCAAAAGAAACAAAACTGAAAAAGCAGTGGGAAGTAGCCCTGAAAAGAAAGAGCTCTCAGGCTTCTGAACATTCTAGATTATGCTCCAGTCACTTACAAGAAAACGTAGCAGGGCTAGTAGATGGTTATTATGATGATTTTTAACGAAACACCTCTGTAATCAGTTTGAATTTTTTACCTTTCACTCAGATCTTTTTTTTTCCTTTGAGGGATCCACCACGTTCCCTCAACAAACTTTTCAGTTCTGGTACAGACAAACATCCATATCTATCGGTTGGAGAAAACATCCTTATGATTCTTAAGTATCTTTTGAAAATATTCATTAAAATAAAAATAAAACATAACCTGCAAAATCACTCGTTAGGCACATGCAGTCGTGCTGCCACCTACTAAAAGCTTTGGGTCATCTTCCCCATTCATAAGGTATTTTTAATTTTCAACCTTGTTCGGATGTGTGGCGCCATCTCTTGGTATCGTCAAAAAGCATTAGTAAGGTTTGCTTCAAACTATCTATATCATATGCACCGCGTAAGCATCATATCTTCTGGATCATAGCAGGCCCACATCGTTGTTTGATATTTGAAATCGACTGCCGCATGATCAACATCAATCAATGTAATATCAACCAATGACTTGAAAGAGACATCAAGTGTTTCTGTGGCCTAATCCATTTACGAAAAAAGTGTTTTCAATAATTGTACATTTTCTGATAATTAAATTTCCTTCTTTTCTCGTGTTCAAGAATTGAATTGTTCTTCCTTTGATTTGTTCAACGAATAATCTCTCCAAATACAACTCGTTCTTCAAAACTTTCAAACTTTCTTATTTTGATTCAAACAAACCGAATTAAATAAAATTACTAGTCCGTAGGATTTTATCAATCGGTTTGTTTTCATACTGTTGTCAAATAAAAAAGTTTTCGTGGAAAATAAAAATGTATCGATAAAATTTGAAGGACCTTAATTTCTCAACAATAGATTAAGAAGCAAGCTGAAAGGGCGATAGGTGTCGTCACCATTCATGCTGTTTTTACATTTTGCTATTTGTAGACTCTCACATGCATCGAGTAGTCTTGTGTCATGCACATGCTTGATCAGTTTAAGATTGCTTCACCACTTTTGTGGTCATTGCCTAAAGCGTGTTGGGCGACAGTGGATTTTTCCACCCTTCCATATTTCGTGTGCCCAAAATTCTCCGTGAATTAAAACCCGTTTTCATAGCTGGTCGGTTCTGGTCAAGTGGCTTCGTAAATTCCCGACTTTTGTGTTTTCTAATTTATCTTTTGGATTACCAAGAAGCTGTTGTGATTCATATAAAGTTCATGAGGGATTTCTATAAATATTCTATTATTCTCCTCTTTTTGAAAAGTCGAAGATTTACGAAGTGTTTCACTAGGAGATTCGTTGTCCTTCGCATTACCTCTGAGCCGACGTTGCCAAATGGTGAAATAGGAAGAAGATTGAAATGGTTAGTTTTAAATGCGACATTCTATAATAGGGGAGCCCAAACGGGTATTTCGGGATTTACTAAAGCGCGGCAGATTGATATACAGGGGGATACCTTGTACCCGGTATTTCCACCATATATGAGCCCTATATATATATGGCCGCCCTCCAAGGATAAAGGATCAGATTAGTAAAAAAATTGATCATCTGAAATTCTTGAGCGCGTCAGATTAAGGTAGGGTGAGTTAGTTTCATCCTGAAAAGTGTATATTAAACTAATCTGACAATTCGAGAGTGACCTAAAGAAGGAGGAGGGCTACACAGTTGTAGAGTTGTAGAAAAAACGTCATCTCGACATTCTCGAGCGTGGCTATTTTTTTTTTTTTAAGGGAATAATTCAAGAATTGCAAAAAATATATAATCTGACGATTTCCACAAGCCGAAATAATAAAAATTTACCTTTAATGCGTGCAGCTACGTGATGCCTTTATTCCCCTCCACGTTTCTATTGCTCTCTCACTCCATCCCCACTCTGTTGCCACGATGCCATGACAGTTGATCACACAGACTCGTTGGTGGCATGATATTGTTTACAACGAATATCCAACGTTTTAAAAATTCAATTGCCTATAATTATTTTTTTATAAATACAAGTATTCTACTTAAAAAACATATACTTTTTTTAGTAGCATGCTTTTTCCTGAGAATTTCAATTACTTGAGTTCAATGATTTAAAAAATAGTCAAATTGGCAGAATAGGCGAATTTCTCCAGATAATCATCAGATTATGACACTGCCCCCAAGGCGTTAGGGGGTAAAGATGAACCATATACATCTTAATCTGACGCGCTTGTGTATTTCAAATTGGCGATTTTTTTTTCACATTCTAATAACGAACGCGAGTCTGCGTCACATCCAAACCGTCAGATTATTAAATAAGATCTTTTTTTTAACATCCCCTCAGAAAATTGACGCGCTCGAGAAAACTTTTTTTTTTCATTTTCAACCCTTATGTATGACCACCCCCACCATGGAAACAATCAGATTAATAAACGTACATTTTTGAAAATATGTAGGACATAGATGATATCAATATCTGACGAGCTCGAGTATGTCCATGCAACATTTTTTTTTTCACATTTTTGAAAGTCTATAGCCGCTCCCCCCACCAATGAAAAGGTATACATTATATAACTTTTTTTTTCTTTTTATCACCTAAGCTTCGCAACCCAATAGGTCTCTATGACGCTCGAATAAATCCCGATTTAGCATCGTGGGCTCTCCTACTACTATATCTCTTTAATAAAAAATCCCGGACTTTCGTGAGAATGAGAATCCCCCTTTCTCAGCCAAACCCATCAAAATACGATTGTCCAGACATCCAAAGAATACACACCAACAAAAAGAATATCATTTTATTCATCCGTACAAAAACGTACTCTGCAGTACACATCAACGACATTCACACGAAAAACGTCATCAGTCACTCGAAATAATTGCACTTATCATCCTCGCCTATGCGAACCGCCGCTGCCGTCACGAGTCGTACCCGCCCTTGGGCGACGCCACTGGCGAAGGAGGGGGCGGCAACGGGCTGAAATACGTCGACGACCTCGAACTGGGAGAGGGCGGGCAACTCTCCTGGTGGCACTGAGATCTGGGAGTGGGCGGGGGCGGCACCGGCCCGCCCTCGTACCGCATCTGGCCGGTGTAGTTGGTGTCGCTCTCGTCGCACACGTCAGTGGAGCAGGGGGTGGGGGGCGGCGGCTGGTTGATGGACCGGTAGTGGCGATACGGGCGGTAGCGGGAGGAGGGGCTGCTGCTCGCTCTGGTCGAGGCGGCCGTCGTCACGGGGCTGGGGGGCGGGTTCAGCGTCTCGCGCGGGTAGCCCGCGATGCTGGAGCCGTTGGTGTTGGAGCTGCTCGAGGCGCCGCTGACGTGACGGCGGTCGAAGGTCGACGGACAGCCGCTGTCGTTTTTCAGCATCGACATGCGCACTACGTCGGGTATGCCTGGAAAACGGATAACCACAAGTCGAATAAGGATTGTTTGTTGAAAAACGAAAACTGACAAATCATAATATACCCCTGATTCTCGAAAATGAAACCATCAATTACAAACTCGTTATAAAAATGTTAGGATTAAACATGGATGAGAAATCGTCATGGGGTAAGCACGCCGAAAAATTGTATACGAAACATTCTCCCTTGATTGGTATACTGTTCAAGATTGGAGATAATTCACCACGTGAATATTCAATGACTATTTATCATTGTTGGAAACAATCCAATGACAATTTGTTAGAAACAATTCCTGGAACTCTAGAAATTCTGAAAAAATGGTATAGTGCAAATAATTTCAAATTGAATATTCCAAAATCGAGTGCTATCAAGTTCAGTTTTAGAAAGGAACCGACATTGAAAATCACCCATAAGAATAAAACAATTGAAACATGTCAACATACAAAATTTCTTGGTATTGAAATTGATGCCCAGCCAAATTGGAAAGAACATATTAACAGCTGGACAAAGAAACTTCGGTCATTTATATTTGCATTGCGAACAATTTAATTATTTGTTAACCAAAATGCAGCCATCAAAGCATATTACGCTTATATATATTCCAGAATGAAGTATGAAATTATATTTTGGGAAAATTCTGTCGAAATTACCAGAATCTTCAAAATACAAAAATCCTGCGTAAGAAGTATCTTTCACCTTAAAAGAAGAGACAGTTGCAAGGAAGTCTTCAAGGAACAGGGAATACTCACTTTGCCATGTATATACATATATATGTGAATGTGCATATTTTGCAATGAAAAATTCATGAAGAAATAAGAAACAGTAAATCTTTACAACAGCAGATATAAAAAACTTAAATTACAACAAACACGATATGCCCAAGTTCAGAAAAATGTTGTTAATCAAGTTTTAAGAATTTTGAACAATGTTCCCAAACAATTCAGAAAACTGACAAAAAAACAATTCAAACTGAAATTCAAGCAGTATTGATCAGAGAAAGCATTTTATTGTGTTTTAGATTTTTATAATTGATTTTTTTCTATAATATTCGTTCCACACTGTAAAGTATTATGCAATAAAGTGATTATTATTACAATATTTGATATCTAAACAGTATTAAAACATTTGAAATTTGCCGAACTCAAAACTCTTTCTTTTTCATTCCTAGGCGAGATAAAACCCAAAACATTGATTCCAAACCAAAAAATTATGCACATTCCCAATCGCATCGTCGTAAAACGTAACGCCGCCCCCATTCCCCCCACTCACCTTTCCGGTACTTGGCGCCATCTCCATTCCCGTACATCGGATTCAAGCAATCCCCCGCCCGGTCGTCGTCCGGCCCCTCCCTCTGCGGCAGGCACCGCCTCCTAAGCAGCGAGAGCGCCACCAACGCGAACACCGCGACCACGCCCGTCACGGAAAAGATGACGGTGTGTGCGACCGATTGGCTCGAAGCGGCCCCGCCCCCCGCGCGGCAGTCCTTTTCGTCTGATCCGTCGGCGCAGTTCTCGTTGCCGTCGCACACCAAAGAGAGGGGCAGGCACACTTCCGTCTGCGGGCACTGGAAGCCGTTCTCGCAGCAGTTCTTCTCGTCGGATTCGTCGGCGCAGTGCGCTACGTTATCACAGTAGTTTTCCTGCGAACAAATTGCATCTTATATACATGATTGACGCACATATTGAACAAATCAAGATGCACAAAAAGAGTCGTGGTCGTATTGGTCTCGGAAAAAAAATTATGAACTTAAAACTTGTGCAGATGGTGTAAACCTCCAAGGAGCAACGCCATCTGCTGGGTGAAAACTGCAGTCTCAAACTCCTACTGCACTAAACAGAGGAGACTTCTCACAGTGGGCCATTGTACGGCGAAGCCGCAACAAATGTATTATTGAAGAAAGAAAAAAATTAATACACAAGTTATTTGGTTTGAATTTGAAATTTTTAAAAATATTCCTGTTTATTGTAATTATTATACCGCACCTTGTCGATGCACTGTCCGTCCTGGCACCTAAACTGGTTCGGGGAGCATTTGGGGCAATCCAATTCGTCGGACTCGTCGACGCAATCTTTCTGTCTGTCGCACTTCCACGCCATGGGGATGCACTCCCTGGGCATGCTGCAAGTGAAACGGTCGGCACCGCAATCAGGCGTCACCTGCAGGACGATTTACGAATAGTGTCACACATAAAGGACGCACCATAAATTAAAAAATCGAGTTACTACAGGAAATTTCGAAAAATATCAAAGGAAAAAGTCGTTTTTCATTTTATCTCAATTCACTCAAAGAGAAGATAAATGCTTCATTATTGTTTACAGAGATACACAGTTCGAAGGAAAAGTTCAAGCGGGTGTCGAGAAAACCATTGAGAAGGTCGGTTATATGTTGGATATGTGAAATAATCAGTTTCTAATAAGAAACATTGAATAATAATTCAATCTTAAATTCCCGCCGGTAACCAGGCCGAGTGGTTCGGATAACCGCAGGTTTTAACATTGATACAGATCACTTTTGGTTAGAACAGATAATAGAACGCGAGATCAATCTAACGTTTGATGAAAACAAACTTAATCTTCAATGATCTACCTCCAAGAATAATCTCACGTTCTATTATATTCAATAACCATTTGAAAATTTCATAAATATCATAAAAAAACACAAGTTTGCTGGCAACAACATTCTAGAGTGTGCACGCGTTCTGAATATTCTATAAATGCAGTAATATGTTTCTTAGATATTTTCAGTTCAACCCAGAAGATTTAAAAAAATAATAATGATTTCACTCACCAGAAAAAATGGCATTTTCTCACTTCACATATCCTTTAAATTTGATCACAATTCTCACGCCTGAATTGTGATACTACTTCTAAACCGAGCTTTTAAATTGAGATCACAATATTTTATTGCTCAAATGAAAATATCAACAATCAACCAATTTTTTCAGCACATAGACCAGAATTCGCAACGACATAGCCACTCGGCAACACAGGACGTGCACATGACTGTCATCTAAACTGCGAGAGTGACGACACTTGGCGAATTGTTTGAGTTATTACTACAATCTACGTAATCAATTCTTGATCAAGTAGGCCAGATCGGTAGTCTGATTTGCTGACAATCTTTTATATGGAGTGAAAACACCAGTATATAGCCACCTTAGTACCGAACTATATAACAAGAATCTTTTGTTAAAAGACCTTTATTTTGCAAAAAAATGAAAGCACACAATGTTACCATGAAATCTTATCGAAAACATTATTTCTACCAAAAGTATTTGTTCCACTCACCTGGCAATTCCTTTTATCCTTTTGCAGCATCTTGCCGTGCGGACACGCGCACGCGTACGCGGCGCCATCTTGCAGACAAAAGTGGGAGCACTTCTGCTGGTGGCTCGTGTTGCAGACGTTCTCGACAGGATTCTGCACCGAAACCAAGTCGACGATGTGGTTAGCGTGGATCGGCAAAGTCGATCGAGACTTGCCCGACAGGATTTCCAAGCGTTGCAGCTGGTCCAGCTCCTTGTCTATCCAATAGAGCCAGCCCAAGTGGACGGCTAGTTGGATGATTTTCGAGTTGCTTTCGTTCAACAAAACGTGCCTAAAAAAAGTAACGGTTCCGTTCGTTTATCGATCCCGAGAAGCATCGCTGCCACAGATAAAAACCAAAAATTTAAAAATATTCTCACCACCTAACTTACAACACATCTCATGTGCGGGAAACATTTTCTTCGAGAAATATGGCTTCACGATCCCTGAGGCGACATACATTATATTTATCAATTTTGGATTCACTGATAACTAGGGCGTTGTAGTGTTCTATTGTTATAAATATTTCTGAAGAAGCTTGTGTTACTTATCACAAATCCAAGCATCTTATATACTTTGTTGGTTATGAAAGTAAAAAGTTTGTTGAATTTGAAAACTTTGTAGGAATAGTTACTACTGAAAATTTCGCAAGTGTTAAATAATTATTTCTGTACAAAATTTGGCGCAAATTTGATGTTATGATATTACTGATACTTACTGATTTTCTCCATCGATGTTGCTGATATAAATGCTATGGCCTTGAGCCCACACAACCAGGTCATTCTCCGTATCAACAGCTATGGCAGTTATGTTACTAGCTTTTGCTATAACTATGCGGTGAGAACCATCCAATCTTGTCCTGATTAGTTGCGGCGTTTTGCCGACGTCAGTATAAAAAAGTAACCTGAAAAAATAACTAATCAGATAATCATATTACAAGTTTATCTCGAGGAATTTCCGAATAGTAAGCACCATAGGTACCTAGGTGAAAAAAGCATAATTTATCTCAAGACGTAAACAATTTTATTGACGATCATTCGGAAATTAGGTTATTTCTAATGTACTTTCAGATTGGAAAGTGGTCAATTGTTTGCTCATAAGAAGACGAAGTCGCCAAAACACTTTGCCGACCTCTTGGCACTTTCGAGACGTCGTCTTCTTCTTTTAATTGAAACGTCATTCTGCTTATCGAAATTCATTAGGTGTTTAGATCTCCCCACAAACGAGTACACACCAAGACAGCTATACAAATTGAGATATCCCTCACAGGAAATTACAGTTTCTACACTTTACCTCAGTGCTAAATGTATAGAAAAGACATGTGTACCCAGTTTCTCCCTTGAAACCCTCAAACCTCTTCAATAACTAACACACTGGTCTCCCAAAATAGCACGTTACCGTTTTATTAGCAATTTTCCCAAGTACAGGAACGATAGATAAATAGATAGATTTATTTGACAGCTTTACATTACATTAAATGTTTGTTGCAAGTCAGACGTTACAAGTTACAAAAATTCCTTTAAATTCCCTTTTCGTGATACAATTCACTTCCCCTATTCTTCAAGCTGAAAGCGTGAGTATCAGGTGGCTATGGTTTGTCACTGTTGAAATCAGTATGATGCCAACGTATTTCTTGAGCTGCGTTCAATAGTTTTGAAATGGAAGGAAGTTTTACAGAAGCCTAATCATACGAAACCTCCAAACAGTAGATGTCACAATAGTCTCTGATTTTTAGGCATTGTGTACAGACATTATTCAAACACTGACTAGTGGTACAAAAGCAAGGCAGTAAGTATTATATTTTCAATTGGTACATCATTGTGAAGAAAGTCGAACCATGTTGAGTTGTTCATACTGTAAAGTAAGTAAAACGTTGTAGGAAGGCAATATACATTGTTTGTTATTTGTAGAGGTATTTCGTCATGCAATTCACTTCCCCTCTATTATACACACCCCCTTATTCAAATATTCCTCTCCTAGCGACAACAAACAACTTTTTCTTCCGGTTTAGTGGAACGCTAATAAAAACTTCGCGTGGATTGTTTTATAAAGTATCTTTACGACTAGTAGCAAAACACCTCTTATTCAAACTCATTATCTTTAGAATTATTAGTATAACTACTTCTCTTCAGGCTTGAAGGCCGTCGTTATTTGGAATTTCTTCCTGACGTTTCGCTAGCGCGAGTGGCCAGCTTCTTCAGAGGCTTATTCATCTCCGATGACTAAACAGTTCGATTTCTTAAGGCGTATTTATATTGATGCAGGTAGTCTGGAGTGTTAATTACTTCTGTCGGGTTCGGGGAATAATCATCATTATTAGTTGCCGCACTACCTGCCGTGATTGTATTAGTTATTCTTGATTTCCTCAGGATGGGATTCCAAATTCTGTTTAGATTCAACGCTTCTTCCTTTCTGTTAAAACAGACTACCTGCATCAATATAAATACGCCTCAAGAAATCGAAACGTTTAGTCATCGGAGATGAGTAAGCCTCTGAAGAAGCTGGCCACTCGCGCTAGCGAAACGTCAGGAAGAAATTCCAAAGAACGACGGCCTTCAAGCCCGAAGAGAAGTAGTTATACTAATAACCTCGGCCGCGAAAGCCTTAACCATTTTGTCATCTTTAGAATTCTTCGCGATAATAACGCAACTGTGTAAACACCTTCAACATATAATGACAAATGAATAACAATAAAGGAGGTGACGTCACAAATCGCAGGTAGCCGTTTTCTAGCCTCATGCGGAACTGACATTTTATAGTTCTATCATTCTCGCCAAACAAGAACATTAAACTATTCAATTGTAGCTATGCCTTCATGTAGTCCCAACCCTATCGATTTTTATTAGTTTTTAGGATTAGTGAACATTACTATTAGACCTTTTCCATCCTGCAATTAGTTCGAATGATTGCAAAAAAAACTCTTTGCGTACCTTTTATCCACGTGCAAGGCGATGAGACGAGGCTTCTCCCCCTCTTTCCTCTCCAGCGTACCGAATTCGTTGGAATTGTCCAAACGCGTTACGTTGATGACGTCGTTCAAAGCACAAGTCCAAAACAAGACCCGTCCTATAGTGTCGACCGCCAAATCGTAAGGCGAATAGTCTTTGTGGCCGGGCACGACGATGTTATCGAACTTCTGCCTGCTAGATTCCGACGTTTGTTCGGTGGCTTCGGATTTTCTTATTGAATGGAACTTCCCCTCGATCTGTATAGAAAAAGTCACGTTATGTTATGTTATCGGGACCGTGCGAAGTTTTTTTTTGTATAACGTTTATTGCTCCCAAGAAATAACACTTATTTATAATAGGGAACATCTTGATTTCGAGCAGTTGAATTCAGTGCTTCATTAACAAAAACAACAAGAAGAAAAAAAACTTATACATGATATAGTCATGGGTGAGATATAATAAAATGATAAAGAAAAGAGTGAATGAAGTTCAAGATAATAAGTATATTGTTTTTCTATAATGTATTGGAATTTGTTTCTTGATTGTATATAATATTCCCAAAATTGGCGAAATTCGCTTTCTCAAGACTTCTATGTGTTTTGACCACGATAAATTTTGATCAATATATAACCCTAAAAATTTTGTGTTTGTAGAATATTCAATTGATTCTGTCTTGAATTTAATTGGAACTCTCAAAGAGTTGGGTATTGTTTTTCCCGAAACAAACATGAACGAAGATTTAGCATAATTCAGACTCAATTTATGAGAAGACATCCAAGACGATAAAAGCGTCAGATCATCACTAATATCTTTTTTTATTTCTTCAGAGTTATATCCTGAATAAACTAGAGTAGTATCGTCTGCAAATAAGAATGACTTTCCATTCAGAGACAAATCTTTTATAGAATTTAAATTAACCTAAAAAAAAAGGATAGGGCCTAGAACTGAACCTTGTGGTACACCACAAACAACAGTTTTATACCCACTCATTTGTTCCCCTATATACACATACTGTTTTCTGTTTCTTAAATAATTTGAAAACCAATTGTGAATCTTTCCCCTCACCCCAGCGTGATATAGTATTTTCAAGAGTATACTGTGGTCAACAGTATCAAAAGCCTTTTTCAAATCAAGTGATGAGAGTCCACATATTTTGTTTGAATCCAATTGTGAAGGAAAGTTAGTAATAACTTCCATTGCTGCACACTCTGTGTCACTCGACTTGAGAAACCCATACTGATGATTGTAAAAAAAATCACTATTTTCCAAATAGCTAAACAATCTACACTTCATTAATTTTTCAAAAATTTTTGATAGGACTGGTAAAATCGATATTGGCCCACATCCTATTTCATTTTTTTTGCCACCCTTGAAAACTGGTTTGACTTTAGCCACTTTCATGTTGTCTGGTACAATTCCCGATTCGAAAGATAAATTTATTATTTTTTTCAGTACCGGAGTTAGTTCTGATTTAACTGCTTTAGCATGAGAAAGATTTATTTTATCAAAACCTGGAGCTTTTCTTTTGTCCAATTCATCAATTATTTCTTCGATTTCTTCTTCAGAAACTGGTTTCAAAAACATCGAATTCGTTTTGGTTTTCCAGATATGTGTGTCCGAATGAATGTTGCTGGCTAAATTTTATTTATTTATTTTATTTATTTATTGACAAATCAAACCTTCCGAACAGAACAAGTTCTGGTATAAGGAAGATAATACATTGTATATAATTAAGTTCAAATATTTCAAAATGAACGAAAAGTAACAACTACAACAACTTCACATGTTTATTGATTGATGAACATCATTACGAAATCAATTCTAGTTTAAGTTTTTTCAAGAAAACATTTATGGATTTTGAATTTTTAATATCGTCTGGAAGATTATTGTAAGTTTCTATACAACTAGATATAGGATTGTTTTTGCCTTTATTTGAATGAATGTTATTTAAGTGAAAATTATTGGCATTTCTGATATTATAGTTATGTAATTTTGATTTTTTTTTGAAATGACTATTACCTTTTTGTAAATTATTTGTTAGTTTGTATGCAAATTTTGCTCTTTCAAATTTAATTAGTTTATCTAATGTGAAAGTTTTGATATCTTTATATAATTGTAAAGAAGGTGTTTCCCACGGTTTTTTAAAAATAACTTTTATTGCTTTATTAGGTCCAAAATTCACAGAACTGAGAACGCATATGCCCAGCAATCTCTGTGAAGTATACTAAGATAAAAAAAAACACCTATTACATGTGTTCACTGTGTTGAAATTCATTCATAGGTGTTATTTGTTTCGTCATGGTCTACACTACCAGTATACAACTGGAAAAGTATCTGGGTTTGTGCCAAGATGGATTGGATAAGCTGTACGTGGTAGGGGGTAATGAAATCGACTGGAGCGCGCGATGTGGACATTTTTGGGGGACTGTCATTTTCGGCAACGCTTCAGGCATGGAAGTTAGAATAAATACGGCCCAAGATGCACAAAAACCCTGGTACTTTGACTTATACCTGAAAAATCGTGAGCCAAAATTCGCGATCAATCGCATTCTTGATTTTGAACAATTTTAACTGAAGAAATCCCTTCGAGAAATCGCCAACAGAAGCGTAGTTCATGAATCTAGTAACGTCACATTTCCTGCACGCTTGACGGCAGTTTTGTACGTTACAGGCATTTGAAAAAACTCATCTGAAAGAACTTTCATTCCATGATTTGGTTTTAAATTCTTGTTTTTGTATCCTTTTTTACTAGACACGAAACAATCATTGTCAATAATGCTGGGAAATGTACATTAAACTGGGAGATTCTGGAAAACAATCAGTGAATCATACAAATATAACTTCTACCCAAGTAAGTTGAGAAAGGTCATTCAAGGTGAAGGTTGTTTTCATCATCGTCAGAATAATCTCAAGTTCTATTATTACAATTGACATCAATTTTGATTCTGGGAATCTCAAAACTATTTTCTATTTTCAATTAAATTTTTTTGATGAGCTTATAACTCTTAGAAAATCTACAAAATGCTTTTTTGAAAGACTTGATCGTTACAAACTAAGCGGGTTATTTCAAAGAAAAGGCGATTATTCGCTCAATTACAAAAATTATTTTCTCTCTTCAATCTATTTTTTTTTACAAAATTAAGTATTTTCAACTGGTCAAACTCTCAGAGAGTATTATAAGAACATAAATGAAGTGAATTGTGAAGTAGCAACGATTTTTTTCAAACGGGGTGGAAGAGAGGGCAAGATTTCCACTATTTTTTTCCAACGAAAAAATAGGAATGGACATTATTCTCTTCAAACTTCGCTTAGTTTTGATGCTAGGAACTTGAAAGACTTTGAAAAAGGTTTCATGAGTTTTTCCCGAATAGTTCATGGGTTTATGGATAATGTACGTGGGAACTTTCCATTTTGGCGTTTGAAAATACCAATCAACTTTCAACAAGCAATAATTTCGTTTTTATTATGTCTGCATACATCATTTTCACGATTCTCTTTTATTAATTTATAATTTTAATCTCTACAGGTTGTTCAATTTAATGCATATTTTTTCAGTTATTCGAAAAAAAGAATCTGAAAACGTGTTGTTTTTGATGCTTGAAAACCGACAATTTCATACGCGTTCATACGAGTTGAAAAGTATTGCCTCTCAGGAAAACCTTCATGAAACAAAAGTTGCTTAGAATGAGTCAATTTATCGATTTCCGCACTTTTTTCAATGAAGAATTTTTCACCCACGAGAAGGGGTGGCATCCTCCGCCAGGAAAAAAGTAACCCCCGGCACAGAGTAGACTTTGAAATAAATCCAAATTTTCATGAGAATCGGTGCTGTATGGGATAAATACACGGAAAAATGGTCATTGCCGAATTGAAAACTGTTGAAACTTGTTCGTTTTGTTGTTTCCTGTGCATATTCGAGTGCTACAATCAATTGTAGATCATTATTTGTGCTAGAGTTGAAGAAAAATAAATTTAGCCTGCATTGTATTTTGATGTGGATCTCGTCATGACTGGTATAAAGTCGAATTTTGCTCTGTTCCCCATAATGATGAAGACAGTTTTTCAAAAAATAAAACATCTTATATAATAAACGATGAGATGGGAGACTAAGGTGTAAAAGTTGAAACCTCTTGTAGAGATCAATTATTGTAACACCAAACTGATTTTATTTTGCACCTTCAGGAGAAAAAAAAATGGTACTGATTCTAGGGCACACTATTTATATACTATACAATTTTCAGGCAGTGCAGCCACTACCTGCAACGGTTTTTGGTCTGATATGGACTTCATCTGTTATTACTGATCATTTTTATTATCCAATCATTGTCAAGAAATTAATAAGAATAATCAGTAGTAACAAACGAACTCCATATTGGACCAAAAAACTTTGCAGGTAGTAGCTGAACTACCTGAAAATTGTATAGTATATGCTTGATAAAGGATATAAAAACACAAGGTGCGCACCAATTTTACCATTGAAGTATTTGAAAAAAAAAACAAAGTTTCTTGGTGGCAGATGCCGCCATATTGATTCATTTGACAAGTATCTGGAATGCCTTATTTCAACTTTGCTAACCTCAGTTGTCAACCAAGTAAATCTCACTTTGTCAAATGCAATAAATTTATTAATATATTTAGAGCAATTTGATGGTAGTTACATTTTTATTTATTTATTTATTCAATATACAGCTTCCAGACAGAACAGGGTTCCGGTAGGAGAAAGTCAAAAAACTACATCATAAAATTATGTACTATAAATAATAAATTGGAGTATAATATTCATTTGATAATTTGGTAAACATCATTATGCAAGCAAATATTTTTAAGTTCTTTTGAAGAAATATGAATGGATTTGGATGATTTTATTTGTTCTGGTGGTTCATTGAAAGTTATTGATGCTGATGAAATGGGGTTATTTTTTCCTTTATTGGAATGAATCATATTTAAATGAAAGTTATTTGATATTCTGGTATCGTGGCCATGTAAATCATAATTTTTTGACAGTTTTATATTACATTTCTGAAGGTTTTTTGTTAATTTATGTATATATATATATATATATGTATATATATATATATATATATATATATATATATATATATATATATATATGTACTTAGATTTTTAATAATCAATTAGATGATCCAAAGTCATATTATCTGTTACTTTGTATAAATCTGCAGAAGGAGTATCCCACGGTTTTCTGAATATAACCTTTATTGCTTTGTTCATTAAACGATATATTATATTTTTTTGTTTTTCAGAGCATGAAGACCAAACTGTAATGAGGTATCTGATATGAGAAACAATGAAGGCATTATATATTAGAATCTGGACGTTTTTGTTCAAAATGTGAATTCTTCTAATGGCCCCCAGGAATGGAGCAATAGATTTCTTTATTTTTTCAATATGATTTTCAAAATTCAATTTTGTGTCAATTAATAAACCTAAATATTTATGGTTAGGAACTTCGGCTATCAGTTCATTATGTATCTTCAAGTTCAATTTTATATTCTTTATGGTTTTTTGTTTAAAAATCACAAAAACAGTTTTTTCCGAATTGACAGTTAGGTTAATGCTGCACGTCCATTTTTCAATAAGGTCAATATCATGTTTCAATGAATTTTCCAAAATGTCAATATCTTTCCCAAAGTGAAATAATGTTATATCATCTGCAGAAGAAAAGTGCATTCCATATAAATTGAGTCTTTTAATATTGTCAATATAGATTTAAAAAAGAATTGGAGCCAAAACTGAGCCTTGAGGGACGCCAATTTTAGAAAGTTTCTCATTACTTTTATATTTGTTGATTTGTACGTACTGTTTGCGATTCTGAAAATAGTTTTGGAATAAATTGAATGCATGACCTCTTATAGCATTAGAATTTTACCATAATCATTTGGAGAACAAAACTTTTTACAAGGTTTTTGTCGAGTATTCGCTGTTTTTCGTAAAATCTCCGTAACGCACAATGGATAAATGTCCCCCAAAAGTTCCGAAAGTAGGTGGCACTGTCGTCGCGCACGGTCCCAATAGGGCGAAACTGCAGTATTGTCATTTACAAATATAAATGGTGTGAAAACATAGCAATTTTTCTTTCTGAATTTTCATGATGATCTCCTACCACTTAATACCGACTACTTCCATTAATTTAAATGAATTTGCAAAAATAATTACCCAGTATATGAAATTAGATCTAGGGTCATAATCGATGGCTTTCAGGGCTTTCAAACCCTGAATTGGCAGAACAGCTTCCGGACAATCCGAAGTGTCAGGTACTAGTCTCACGACTGAACTTCTCGAGCTATAGATCATGAAGCTGGTTGGTGCTGGAAAAAAAAGGGAGTTTTACTTCTGAAACTATAATGGGTAAAGAAAGCAATAGAAAAATAAAAAATATAAAAATGTTGATGATGACGTACATTAACAAAAAACTAAAGAATTCAGTGCACAAGTTTTCAACCAAATTGAAATATCCATTATAAGGAATAGGAAAGTTTACTAAGTTACATAACACAAGAACTATCCCGATTCAAGAACACCTGTGAATGTTCGCGAATTTTTCATATATTTGCATGTCTATCAATACTGAAATCGAGAATTTGACATGTTCACGCTTGAAAATTCATGACTGATGTAACTTGATACTTATTGACAATATAACTTTTTATTATACTACGGAAATGGTGACGGTTCGGTCGATCATAAAAAAAAACTAATTTTTTCCTTTGCTGCAATTCATATAACTAGCACTGTTTATAAATAAACAAAATAATTAGCCAACCATATGGAAACATCATCCGAATGGATGGAAACTACAGATAAATGACACTAGGAAACTTGTTTCCAAGTTGTTTTTCTCACTTTATTCTTACGGAAGTATCTCAATGCTAGGAATTTAGGCCAGTAATAGTCTCTCATGGAAAAACCATGCGAGGTCGATCTCTAAAGGTACTTCCCAAAAGCTTGCATTGATATTTCGTGTGAAGAAATACTTTCCTTCTCGTCAGCTTCTAATGATGATCTACAGAGAAATAGCAGATTTTTTCTGTACCCTGTAGAACAGGGTACAAATTGAAGCATAAAAATGGAAAATCAATCATAAAAATCGGAACGTAAAATGTTTTCTCTATCAAATGTTGTTTGAATTTGTCCTTGAACTTGTATTTGGAGAGTGTTCTGAATTCTTGAGGAACTTTGTTCAAAATTTTTAAAATTTGATACAGAAAATTCCTCTGTATGTGGGCAAATTTCGTTTGGGGCAATTTCAGTATCAAAAATCTGGTGCAGTAGGAATGATCTCTTTCATAATATAATGATATTTTTTCTATACATGACTTAAGAAACTTTTCCACCGACTCTAAATTACATTCAGTCAGTTTTTTCACGTTCAAACTTAAATAAAATTATATACTTGTATTAAAAATGTAGCAGTAAACTAAACATATTTTACATTTCTATTTATGTTCTGTATATCTACATATTTTGAAAAACACATATCACTCAGACCGTAGATGCCTGTTTGTCCACCGTCCATTCACAATCCAAGTGCAATATCTTCTAATGATGTATTTTTTCTACTACACTCCAAAACACGCTTTTCTGTATAGTTTTACGTTCGCAAACATGATTATTTCTTGTAATAAATTGAAATTTGACATTAGTGTATTGCAAAGTGAGATTTCTGTGCCAAATTTCATACACATTATCCATTGCTAGGCAACAGAGCAACATCTATCGAATCATTTGAATGTCAACAAACGTCAAGCATAGAATACTCGTAAAATATTTTTGGCCAATAATTTTTTAAATGAGATTGAACTAAAATTGATAATGAAAATTCTGAAATTGAAAATATTCCGCATAAGAAAACAAGTTAATTCATTGTCATTGAATTTACTCCATAAACTCAAAATTAGCTGTTTCATCCATTCTATTAAAAATAATAGTAAAAAGTCAGATATCATTTTCACTCAAATTGCTGATATCCATAATTACTCCACAAGACAAACAAAATTACTAGCAACAAATAAAACACAATCAGATTTTGGAAAAAAGTCAATTTACCATGATGGAATCATAATATATAACTCAATTCCAGAAACAATTAAAGAATTTCGCTCAACAATGAAATTTAAGCAAAAATACAAACAATTTTTAATCAGCTAATGTACAATATATTTTGCATGTAGTCAAGAGTTATGTTTTTTTTTACCTTCATTGGTATTCATCAGTTTTGAAAGCCATTTCATTTTGACTGCTTACAAATATTTAATTTCGTTGAATGTATGATTTTTTTTTCCTTTATACTTGTGAAAATTTCATTTATTGACTATGTACTTGTGTGTTTTAGTCCCTATTCATAAACATGTAATGTTTCTTGGGATAATAAAATTGAATAACTACCTTCAACTTCAAGAGAAAAACATGAAACTGCATACAAACCTTTTATGGATTGGATGAAAAAATACATAGCTAAAATTGCTTCCCTTGTACACCATAAAGCCAAGAATGAATCACTGACATTAAATTCCTTTTTATAGTATAGTATTATTTTCAGCAAAAAGTGTGTTGTTGAAAAAGTATAGTGTGTAACACGAGCAGAAATGCAATTTCTCACTCGTTCAAATCGCAGCACTCGCTTGCGCTCGTGCCGAAACTTTTTCAAACTCGTGAGAAATTAGCACTTTTCTGCACTTGCTGCACAATATACTGTTTATATACGTGTCACCAATTAAAACATCGTTCAAATTTTTAACTCACGTGTGCATTCGTTTTCCTTCAACGTGTAGTGATTCGGGCAAGCGCAAGTATATCCGACTTGATTTCCCATGTTCGTCGGTAACGTCAAACACAAATGCGAACAGCCGCCATTGCTGGTGGCACACTGATAAGAATTTTTCGGCCTTCGTTCGTGGTGGACCAACAGATCTGTCACTCCCTCCATCTTGTGGATGATCGTCGAATTCGAGCCGTCTAATTTGTTCGATCTTATTATTTCACCTGAAATTACGGCAGATGAACATCGAAGAAAACAACCAAAATCCAGCAATGGGCAGTAGTTTATGATACGTCTTCTTCAGTTTTTATTTTATTTTCAAGTATTTACAAAACATCATCATTCAATGATGGCAATACCCGAAACATAGTAACAATACCACAGAATAATTAAACTACTAAACAGAAGAGAATCCAAATTGATAATCCAGTCATGGAAATCAATATTCGACTCTGAAACATACTACCTGTGATTATAATCATGTTCATCTTACCCGTTTTGTTATCGGCCCAGTAGATGGAATCCTTATAAAGCGTCAGAGCAATAGGTTCCGACCTTTCCTTACTGAAAATTACGATTTGGTCGTTTCCGTCTAGATCTGCAGTCTTTATCACAGGGGGGTTCTTTTCTGTCCAGTACAATCTTCTCTTATCGTAGTCCAAAGTTAAACTGGTCGCTAGATCGGTCGTCGTTACTAGGGTTTTTTGATTTTTGCCATCCATTGTTGCCTTCTTTATCGAACCCAGCTCACTCCAATACATATAACTGAAAGAAATGTAGAGGGCGATGGCTGAGAAAATGAATTGATTTTAAATGACATGAAAAATATCGAGAAAAGACATGAGTCTACAACGACCGTAAGAAGAATGTAGAGAAAAGACACGAAGCTACGACGTCCGTAAGAAAAATGTAGAGAAAAGACACGAAGCTACGACGTCCGTAAGAAAAATGTAGAGAAAAGACATGAAGCTACGACGTCCGTAGAAAAAATGTCGTGAAAAGACATAAGTCTACGACGACCGTAAGAAAAATGTAGAGAAAAGTCACGAAGCTACGACGTCCGTAAAAAAATGTAGGGAAAAGACATGCAACTACGACGTCCGTAAAAAAATGTAGGGGAAAGACATGCAGCTACGACGTCCGTAAGAAAAATGTCGTGAAAAGACAAGAAGCTACGACGAGCGTAAGGAAAATGTAGAGAAAAGACACGAAGCTACGACGACCGTAAGAAAAATGTAGAGAAAAGACACGAGGCTACGGCGGCCGTAAGAAAAATGTAGAGAAAAGGCACGAAGCTACGACGACCGTAAGAAAAATGTAGAGAAAAGACACGAAGCTACGACGACCGTAAAAAAATGTAGAGAAAAGACAAGGCCTCGACGTCCGTAAGAAAAATGTTGAGAAAAGACATGAAGCTACGACGTCCGTAAGCAAAAAGGACGTGAAAAGACATACACGAAGCTACGACGACCGTAGGAAAAATGTAGAGAAAAATAACGAAGCTACGACGTCCGTAAAAAAAATGTAGAGAAAAGACACGAAGCTACGACGTCCGTAAAAAAATGTAGAGAAAAGACAAGGCCTCGACGTCTGTAAGAAAAATGTAGAGAAAAGACGTGAAGCTACGACGTTCGTAAGCAAAAAGGCGTGAAAAGACATAAGTCTACGACGACCGTAGGAAAAATGTAGAGAAAAGACATGAAGCTACGACGTCCGTAAGAAAAATGTAGAGAAAAGACATGAAGCTACGACATCCGTAAGAAAAAGGTAGAGAAAAGACATGAGGACTCGACGTCCTTAAGAAAAATGTAGAGAAAAGACATGAAGCTACGACGCCCGTAAGAAAAATGCCGTGAAAAGACATGTCTACGACGACCGTAGGAAAATTGTAGAGAAAAGACATGAAGCTACGACGTTCGTAAGAAAAATGTAGAGAAAAGACATGAAGCTACGACGTCCGTAAGAAAAATGTCCTGAAAAGACATAAGTATACAACGACCGCAGGAAAAATGTAGAGAAAAGACATGAGGCCTCGACGTCCGTAAGAAAATGTAGGGAAAAGTCACGAAGCTACGACGACCGTAGGAAAAATGTAGAGAAACGACATAAAGCTACGACGCCCGTAAAAAAAATGTTAAGAAAAGACATGACTCGAAAACGAAAACACTGGTGCCATCTATCGGTAGTATCCATCCCTCCGAATGATATTTTGATATGCCTATTGGTACTTACCCGGCCGTAGGATCCAAAACGATACTGTGCGGCTCGTGTGCCTCGTCCCACAGCAACGTCCTCCGGCTCGTGCCCGTCAATCGGGACACTTCTATGCGGTGCGAGGCGGGATCGGTCCAATACACGTTCAGCCCCAACCAATCGACGGCGACGCCTTCGGGGGCCGACAGGCCGGACTCGATCACTTTCTGGGCGTCCGAACCGTTCCGGAAGGCCCTCATCACGGTGCGCAGTTTGCTGTCGGTCCAGTAGATGCGCTTCGTCGTCGTGTCGAAGTCGATGGAACTAAAACGAGAACAGAGATAAATGAAGAAATCTTTATTAATTCCTTCGATCATAAAAATGATATAGAATATGTCAAAATCATTCGAAACACATCAATACAGATAATATAAATCACGAAGGATACAAACACTCCTTATAACATATATGGTACAGATACTCGTTATAAAATCTTAGTATACACCTACAGTTCAGGATTTAAGTATTCATTCACCGAGTAGAAAGCTTCTCCAAGAGTAGTTGTTTTACCCCCCCCCCCCTATATCTTTACTTTCAATAGAATATTTTATGGGTTTGAATATGAGCTTAATGAAAAAACACCTTTTTATTATGACCATAATAAAGATTCGAAAAACAATATTTTAGACAAATTTAAATTTTATGCATATTCCCCATCCTGATTTGTCGACACCCTCTCCTATAACAATATAACTGTATCAGAGGATCCACCAAATTTCGCTAAATCAACTTCCCAGACTTTTCCAGGCATTCCAGGTCCGATTTTCAAGTTTTTCATGACCAGTAACGGATGTGTTAAAAAACTTTCATTGTTTGCATACAAAGATTGCCTTACACCAACAAAAATTGACAGCGTGACATCATCATTAGTATGAAAAACTGTCATAAAGGCCAGTCCATTAGTTATAAAGTCTATGTTTCGTTCGCACGTATGAACTAAGGTGGCTATATACTGGTGTTTTCACCGATCTGGCCCACTTGATCAAGAATTGATGACGTAGACCGTAGTAATAACTGAAAAAATTCGCCAGGTATCGTCACTCTTGCAGTTGAAATGACAGTCATGTGCACGTCCTGTGTTGCCAAGTGGCTATGTCGTTGCGAATTCTGGTCTATGTGCTAAAAAAATTACTTGATTGTTGATATTTTCATTTGTGCAATCTAATATTGTGATCTCAATTCAAAGCTCGGTTTAGAAGTAGTATCACAATTCAGCCGAATATTATTCACGTTAATGCGTGTGAGTGAATAGGAGTGAGAATTGTGATCAAATTTTATTGATATGTGAAGTGAGAAAATGCCATTTTTTCTGGTGAGTGGAATCATAATGACTTTTTTAAATCTTCTCGGTTGAACTGAGAATATCTAAAACACATATCACTGCATTTATAGAATATTCAGAACGCGTGCACACTCTAGAATGTTGTTGCCAGCAAACTTCTCTTGTGTTTTTTTTATAATCTTTACGAAATTTTTAAATGGTTATTGAATATATTAGAACGTGAGATTATTCTTGGAGGTAGGTCATTGAAGATGAAGTTTGTTTTCATCGAACGTCAGATTGCTCTCGCGTTCTATTCTCTGTTCTAACCAAAAGTGAACTGTATTAGCAACCACGTGTTCTATGGATCGAGTGATCTCGAAAATCTTTAGGAATTTCAACCACAAGCGCACCCTCAAGGCGTAATTTTGAACAACTACACCCTGTCTACAGATTTGTCTGAAACAATATCGCAACAGTGAAAGCACCAGTATATATTGTCTTAGAATGAACTATCATCAAATTTCTGCCCTGACAGCTGTCAAAAGTATATCGATTCGCGGGATCGTAGAACAAAAGCGAAACCACCTACCTCGCCTGCTTGATGCCCGTTATAGGAATGGTAACTTCGTAGTTGTTATTTTCGATTCCTATTCGTCCGATATAGCCCTTCTTCGTGAACAACAGGAAAGCGTCTGGCGTAACGCAATTCCGTCCGTCTCTGTGCAGTTCGTTATCTATTTGACACGCGCAGACTTTCGTCTGGTTGTGTCTATATAGGCACAGTTCGGAACAGCCTCCGTTGTTTATCGTGCAGGGATTGTGGCCGCGAGCGGCTTCCAATTTGATTGCTTTGATTCCCATGACGTTTTCCATTTGGTCTACAATAACTTCTCTGTTGCTGCCTGAGAAAAAAAATTACAATATCAATAACGGATGAGTTTCTTTTATACAGATTCTCACGAAAGCAAAGCCCTGTTTCAAAGAACATCGCGTGAATCAAGGGTCAGGAGATACGAATCAACATTCACTCAAGTACTTAAAGTTTGAAAGCCTAAGGAAAATTCTCCCTCGGCAAGGAGTACAGGTCTCCTAGCTCCCAAAAAAGGGGTGGGAATTAGGCAGTCATCGGATCATCCGTGTAGATATTGCCAAGGGTGGAATGATTGATAACAATTCAGAAGAGCACCGACCGTGAAAATATTTATAGAAGAGGAAGAGTCTCCGACCCTTCAACGATGCTCCAATGAAGTGAGCGAGTCTGTGAGCGAAGAATCACCAACAAGATGGATTGCTTTTCTCTGAATAGAATCAAGAAGTTTCAATGAATGGTTTGGTGCTGAGCTCCATACATGAGAACTACATTCTAAGGTCGAATCTCTGCCTTGTAGAACATTAGAAGCTGACGAGAAGTGAAGTATTATAAAAAATATGAAAAATTTGATATGGTACAATTATTTGTTTACAGAATATTGATTCACCTGTTTAAAAATAAAAAAAGTATAAATTTCAACAATCATTTAAATGATACAATAAACAAAAATCGAATTTGTTCAAAAAATAAAACAATTAAATATATTGGTACAAAATATTATACATACAGTGCTTTTCAGATCCACCTTTAATAACTTTTGTAATACTGGTATGTAGGAAAAATCCAAAAACACGTCAATTTATGTTGGAAGGGGCAAGCATTATGGCTTATTTAAACTTACTGGAAAAGCCACCCCCTCACCCCTAGCATCATCCGTTGTTTTTTTTTAAATTACTTCTCATAGTTTTTATGAAAAATTTGGATATTCCTCTTTGAGCTGATTTCAAAAATGTATAATACTTGTAGGTTAAAGTGGTTAGTTTATGAGGTAAACAATTTTTCTTTTAATAGCACAAATTTTACTTATTTTTTACTTTCACCTTATTTGCCTGTAATAAAATGGGTTGTACAACAGTAATCTTTTTAACTGTGCTATTTATTCTACTTCAAAAAATAAATTCAATAAATTGACGTGTTTTTGGATTTTTCCTACATACCAGTATTACAAAAGTTATCAAAGGTGGATACTTTTATCTGAAAAGCACTGTATGTAATGAAAATATCGTTTGATATACTACCAGATGTAATAAAAAATACAAAATCAATATACTCGTATAAATTTAAAATAAAAAATTGGTTATCTGAACAAGATAGACATATTATTCGTAATTTATTGAATATATAAAGCTCTATTTTTGTAATAATTCTCAAAATAATACTATTACTTAATAATATTTTTTATTGAAATTGTTATAGTCTCACAAGTTTTACACTTCGAGAGCTCTTTTTAAGTTTAGTCAAGCAACTGTATATTATTTATCATTGTTCATTGTGATTTCTAATTATTCTTGAATAAACTTTATTATTATTAATATTATTATTATAAATGAAATAGAAATCCAAGGTTCTGAGATATACCTTTAGCGATCGATTTCACATGGTTTTCTCATGAGAAATAATTACTGATCGTAATTTCTAGCATCGAAATACTTGACTTTGTAGGAATAGTTACTCCTGACATCTGAATACTAGATAAAGATAGATCGGAGATGCCTGGGTTTTAGCAGCATTGAAGTTGATGTCACCCCATTCCATCATTCCATCTCTAATATTATTGACACTAATGTCTATCTGAATTGAAATTGAAGAATCATACCAAAAGAATTATGTAACTCGAAGAGATGGCTTCAATCAAAATTGTATTATTGTATGATAGTTAATGGAGGTCATTTCCAGCAATACATTCGATGGTTTCAATCTTTTTGGACTTTTATTAAATTTTGAACTTTGAAACTTTATGACGCGCTTGGTTAGTAATTGATCGATCGATCCCAAAAAAAGAAAGAAGATTCTGTAAGTCATGAAAACCACTTCCAAATTCAGAGTCGTTTGACCCCTCGTCCCATTCAAAAAATTTGTGGGGGGTTGCAGCCCCCAGGCACAGGGTTAAAGTTGCACAAATATTTTTTTGCATAAAAATGTGTCCCCCTCGGTATTGAAATAGACATGTTTTTTGAATCAAGTCAATACACTCACTTTGCAGAGTGTTAAGGAGTTTCAAATTTTCAATGGGGCACGCTGTATATTGTAAGGAAATCCAAATAAATCTCCTAATGTTACGGCTAAACATCATAAACGGATAATTTGCATAGTTCAATGAACGAATCTTCACCTGAATGGCTTGAAGTATCAAGATAACGACAGGCAATCCATCGAAACGGCAGTTTTCACTAAAGAGTGTTGGATGTTTTAATCAATTGAGAAGTCTAAGTGTTTTGTAGGCGAATTATAAGGCAGTGCAGTAGGTAGTTGTATTTATGCAGTGAAATTAATAAAAGTACTTTAGTGTTTGTTGTTTGGGGTATTATCAAGATGAATAAAAACCCTGGTGCGTTGGTCGATATGCTTTTGTTTAGCCAATTCCTCTCGATCTGAGAAATCGAAGGGTAAACTTACATTTTTGTTGAGGGGGTGATACAAATGCGATTTTCTAAGGGTCCATTTTCATTGAGGCGGCAGCTTACGAGTGATTTTCGATACCGGCGGTCTCATTGGATAAACTCTTGCGGGATCTTTCGTTCACCAATAGAATTATCAGTATACAAAATACGTAAGGTCAAGTTCGTCTAATAAAATGCTATTAATTTTTTTGAAATGTTTGACAGTTCGATTTGAATTTGAATGCATTTGACAGTTCCTTTAATACTCAAAATCTTGTACCTAGTTCTTGTTTCTTTTCACGTTTTTCTTGTTTACATTCTTTTTAAGTGTTTATCGTTGCTGTTCTTGTATTTGTTTGATTTCATAGTGATAGTTAGATTTATTATGAACCGATTTACAAAGCTCAAAATAAAACGCTCGTGTAACGTGTAGGTATTACTTATCCCTGATATCATCGGCTCGTAATCACATTGAAATTGCATTTTTTTAACCCTATGAAGAAAAAAGTACTTACCTACCTTCGGTTCCTCAGAAAGTAGAAAGATAAGATATCAATACTTTCCCAGTTTCACTAACAACTATTGTTTCGGAAGATTAAAAATCACAATCACTGAGTTTTTGATTTATTTTTCATCAAATTGAAAGCAAAAGGAATACCTACTAATCAGTCAAAATGTGATGACTACATAATTTCTAGCATTTCGCGAGAAAGCAAGAAATTGCATGCAAGACATGAGACCATGAAATAAACATAACCTATAAATCTATAAATAATCGAATGGCCGTCGAGCAGACGGATATCATGGCATCACAGATTAAATTAAAATCACGTAAGGTGCGCCTCTGCTGGCAAACTCTCGAAGGCATCTCTTCAGTTGAAATTGATCAAAATCAAGATAGCGAAAAGTCGAGAAAATTTGCTTACAATCTATTAGGTATAAGTCAACACACCAGGGTTTTTATTCATCTTGGGTATTATTTAGATAAAGGAACCCAGAAAAATCGCAGCAAAATGTTTTCCTTTCTCGTACGTCTATCTCACTCACCTGTATCTTTGTTCGCTCTGTCGATAGCCCGCCTATTCCAATCCGTCCAATAAATGTAGTCCTCCATCAAACTGAAACCGAAAACGTGCGGCAAATTGTCGTTGATGAGCTCCCTCCTATCGGTGCCGTCCATATTGGCGTATTCGATCTTGTCAGTTTTAGCGTCTCCCCAATAGATCTTCAAGTTTTCCACGTCGACGGTAAGGCCGTTCGGCCATCCGATGCTTTCCGTGACTATTTGAGTCCTTTCCGAGCCGTCCAAGTTGGACCGCTCGACTTTCGGGTCTTTTTCGTTCCAATCCGACCAGAATAGCCAACCTAGTTCGGGGGCGACCGCGATGCCTGAACGATGAATGAAATTCGTTTATTGGTAACCTATTTTCCACTTAGCCAAAGGCCCGCGACGGCCAGACATAAAAGCTGCGCATGTCCCCAACACAGGTGATAACATTCAGCGACTATTAGGCATTAGAGATCAGGTGATGTCTGGGGGCAAATACCAGTTTTACCGTAGAATTCACACTCTCTTGAAAAAAACAGACGAAAGTTTCTGGGGAGTAGCTGCCGCCGTATTGGTTCATTTAGTCATTTGACAATATTTTGACAAGTAGGTGGAATGCCTAATGGAGTTTGGATCTTGGTTATTCGGGCAGGAAAAGGCAGCAAAGATTATTTTTCAAGTCACGTGTTTTCTCCAGATATCCGGTAACTATCCGGTATCCGGCCTTATTCTCACTATCCAGCCAGACACCGGATATTATTTGTATCTGTTCGGATACCGGATAGTGAAATTTTGAAAAATCACATTATTTCACAAAAGGCAAATGATACCACAATAATAATAACTGCTTCATTCCATAATACTTTAGTGTGGAACAGAGTACAAATTTAAGGAAAAAAAAAGAAAAAATTAATTATAAGAATCGGAAACGCTATACAATGTTTTCTCTATCAAACATTGAATCTGTTCTTGAACTTGTATTTAGAGTCTTCTAAATTCTTGAGGAACACTGTTTAACATTTTCGAAATTTGATACACAACATTCTTCTGTATTCAGGAAATTTCGTTTGGGGTAATTTCAGTTTCAAAATTCTGGTGCAGTGGGAATGATCTGTTTCATACTGTTTTATAAAGTCTCTGTAATCTGTCATCGCAAAATATGCACATTCATAAATATAAATACAGGGCAGCGTAAGGATTTTTTGTTGCTTGAATACCTCCCTGTAACTGTCTTTCTTCTTGAAATTAAAAATACTTTTTATACAGGTTTTTTGCATTTTCAAAATTCTGTTCGCTTCAACAGAATTTCACCAGAATATTATTCCATATTTTACCCTAGAATATATAAGCATAGTATGTGTTCAAAGCTGCATCTTGTTTCAATAGTCTATATTTCATAGCTTACCTTCACGTTTGATTTTTTTCGTAAGCTGAACTTGATAATATTTGATTTTTGAATATTAACTTTCAAATTGTTTCCACTATACCAATTCTCTGAATTTTGTAGAGATTGAGGAATCGTATTCATCAAATCAAAGGTGGAGGGCAAACATTGATATTACAACTTATGTGTAATGAGTGGCCATCCTGACAGTTTTTCACAAAGCACTATGCGGAATACATTAAAGAAAGAAAGAATATACACATTGAGGAGATATTGTGAAGGACATAATGATAATTTTATACTCAAATTACTCCATCCTTCACAACCTAAAGTATTCCATCTTGTTTATTCCGTTGTCTTCTCTCTTAGGGCCAGGCCATTAGTTGTAATGTCTAAGGGGGCAAAACAATAAATGAACCGGTTAATTTTCGAACCACTGTATAATTCGAGTATCTTTATATTTATTGAATAATGGAAGATTCAAATGCTTGATAAAGGATAGAAAAACACTGGGGCCCACCAGTTTCTTTTGAAAAAACTAAGGAAAGTTTCTGGGTGGCATCTGTTCATTTGACAAGCATCTGGAATGCCTAATTCTATTCTCTGCTCATGTCAAAAAATTTCCATTATAATTCGCTGTTGGTTACCCATGCGGAGTAACCGACAAAAACGCTTAAAATACTCTCAAACATAGTATAATTATAATTTAATGAAGTTTGGGGGTGTCTGGTAGGGGGTTGAAACTGTAGTAAGTGGCTGGCAATGGATGATGTGATTTCTAATATCACTTCGAAGAGAATGTGAAAAAATTAGCTTTATACTTTGACGAAATTGAGGTACTATTTTATACACCTTTGCTACCTGGTATCTGACCAAGTAACCATCATCCAAACTTCATAGTCACTTATCATTTTTACCTGTGTTGGGGAAATGCGCAGAGAAACTCTCAGCTTTCATAAAATAACAAAGGTCTGGCAGCCGCGGACTCTTGCTCTAATAGATTGGAATCTATAAATGCCTAGCAGAGATGTATATCATCTGACTAATGTGAAGCCCAAGATGCATATATTCCTATATATACTAGTACAATGTTAATTTTTTTCGTCAAAAACGCTAGACCTACGGCTCACTTGATAATGACATCCAGGGAAATTCATATTCTTGAAATTTATTTACAGATGGCGTCAAGCGACAACTCTGGACAAATGACATTATGAAGTCTGACGAAATTTCTATTAGCAAATTCTCCAGAACAACTCGTGCAGAGTCAATGTGTTACTTTCTTTTTTCAACACTCTACCTGATAAAGGATAAAGATATACGAATTCTGTCAAAATTGCACGAGTTCTTACATCTCAATACATATACTATAGATTGATGCATTCGCTTTATATTCTCGATATATGTTATGAGAAATAAATATCAGAATTCACAGAAATTCTTACTATTCGGGGATGCTTCAGATAATTTGATGAGATTCTTCGAAATATCGGTGTCGACGTGAGAGGTAGTGGAGTTGGATTACATGGAAAAAATAGTACGTCAATTAACAGTTTATTGAGCATTATAGTGTTTAATTCGAATGAATTGGACCCTCCATAGTCCAGATCAACCTGAGGAATTTCAATTCATTAGGAAGATTGCTATAGTGCAGGCTATTATGACGCTGTATGAGAAGATCGTATTCGAAACCACTCTCCCGAAAGACTTATTCCATGATTTTGAATTTTTGTTATTTCATCTTTCTACTGGGCGTGTAACAACCATTGTTACTTATGCTAGAACTTGGAATAACTATGATGAACTGGGAAATTCTGAAAAGCAATCAGCAAATTACACAAACAATAACTTCTACAAAAGTAAAAACTGAGCAAGATGAACTTCTTTTTATCAGCGTCAGAATAATCTCGCGTTATATTGACCAGTTGAACTTAAATATATTTGTTTTGAATGTTTAGTACTGAGCATCGGAACTTGATATATAGATGAATAGATAATTGATTATTTCGTCCATAATACAACAGCGTTTGATATCCATTATGAAACACTATTTAAAACAGCACTTAAATATTCAACAAACGGAAAACAACTAATAATTGAAACCAACGGCGGATAAACGACAAATAACTAAGAAAACTACGGTTGAGAATTGATCTGGAAACGACAAAGAGCTGGTTGAAAGAAGTAAAAAAAATTACGGAAAACTTCTAGCAAAATTCGAATGAATTGGGATGCAAATGTCAAAAGATGACAGAATTTGATTCTTGCACCATCCACTGGAAATCGCAGTAAATTCCGTGGATACGATTGAACATAATCGAATCGGAGATCGCACCAGGAATATTGCATCTTGGTGAAGCCAATTTTCCCCTCAAACATTAAAAACTGCAAGTCCCAATAACAGGATTTTTAGGCAACTTATAAACAAACATATGTTACCCATATTGCGCAGACGTATTATGTCAAATCTTACCTCTAGGATCGAAAAGCCGATCCATGACAATCACCTTCCGATACCCCCCGGTCAGCCTAGCGAGTTCTATCCTATTCGAACCCGCGTCCGCCCAATATATATTTCGAGATATCCAATCCAAAGCGATACCGTCCGGATCCTGTATCTCCGTCTGGATCACGTCCTGCTGTTGACTGCCGTCCAACTTCGCGCGCTGTATCTTTTTGACCTCGTCGTCCGACCAATAAATAAACTCCTCCACCGGATCGAAATCGACGGCGATGGAATACTTGACGTCGCTCAGCGGTACCGACTTGATGCTGTACTCCGGCGAGTCCAAGTAGATAACGCATATCTCCGTCCGTTTTGCCAACAGCAGCAACTCTCTGGGTCCGTCGTAGCAGGTCGTGGCGTCCTTCAACTTTATGCCTATCGGGCACGCGCACGAGAAGCGCGACGCGTCCTGAGAGACGAGGCAGAGGTGAGAGCAGCCGCCGTTGTCGGTTTGGCAAGGGTGTTGTTGCTTCGGTTGGTGCTGTTCGTCCCAAACTCGTATGTCCATCGGGTGCTGGGCGGATAACAGATCCAAGGGCTCTTGTTGCTGGCCGGACGTTTCGAAATATTGGATCGCCCTGGAACGAAGAGGGGCGGGAGGATGAGCAGGGCTTCGCGAGACCAAGAGAATAGTTTTGGTCTTGATACAAGACCACAGACAAGACCAAGACTTAATAATTCTTCTCAAGACCAAGACTCGACTTTCAAGAGACCAAGACTCTCTCCTAAAAGTATTGGTCTTGGTCTCGAAAGAAAAATAATGAACTTAAATTTACTCTAAATTAATAAAATCTGATGGAAAATGTTATGGCAAATCATTTCAAATACTCATTTTTCATATGGTTGGTTTTTGATTTCTGTTCATTAAAACAAACGCCTCGTGCTACAATATTTCCCACTCATGTGAAAAATGTCACTTTCCGCACTAGTAATGTAATATACTATATAGCATCAGTATTACTGATGAAATAAATAGTTTTGGCCATGTCGGACCAGAATTCTGACATAGGGCATTGGAAAATTCGTGTGAGAGACCCTCAATGTAAACAACTCACCCCGTTTTCCAATCAGTCCAAAATAATTTCGTCTCGAACTGCGTCAGAGCATAGGGATAGTCGAACCCTTTGTTCAAGACGACTTTTACGTTGTTCCCTTCATAATCCATCTTGCGTATGAATTTCAAATGGCCGTCCACCCAGTACACTGTCCTCGTTTTATAATCGATCGTAAGTCCGTTGGGCCAGAAAATATTTTCGGAAACGATCACTTTTCTCGTCCGGGGATTCCCGTCCATGCTGGCCCTTTCGATTTTAGGGGATTCGCCCCAATCGGTCCAGAACATGAAACTGAAAAAGAATTGTATATTATATATATTTCTCGAGAGAGAGAGAGATTTTATCTTTTGCAGAGTCTTGTATACTATTTTATCCACAATCATAGGAAATAATTTCATAAAATGAACAAGAAAAAAAATATATATATACATATATATATATATATATATATATATATATATATATATATATATATATATATATATATATACAGTGCAGTTACACCTTGTATAAATAATTTTCGATGAACAAATGGGCACTTTACAACCTGGGAGAAGTTATGTACAAATTTGCATGCACCAAACATCTGAGCTCGTCCTTAGCTAGTTATTTATCATATTTTGCTACCATATTTAATATTGTGTTCTATAAATACAAGTCTCAACTTACCCCTCCATAGGAACTAGGGCGATGGCACGTGGTTGATCGATATCAGACCAGAACAACACCTTCCTGTGATATCCTTCAATGGTGGCTACTTCAATATTGTTTGTTTCACTATCGGTCCAGTATATTTTATTTGTGACCCAGTCGCACGCTAGGCCGTCAGGAGTGAAAACATCGTTGACGATTTCAACCTGAAAAATATAATCTGTGGTACGAGTTTTCAAAAATATTAACGCTGTTTTAGTGAGTAGCAGCAATCATGGGAATACAATACGGGGTTTGGAGTGTTGATAAAGTTTCCCACGTATTTTATTTGCAATATGCGAGGGTAAGAAATCGATTGGTGCCAAATCAGGACTGTACGGTGGATGATCGATTAGTTCTACGTTTCGGCAAGTAAAATAAAAACAAATGAAAATTTCGCTAAACTTTTCACGTCGTCATCTTAAAAATTGAAATAACTGATCCTACAGATATATGGAAACAGACTTTCACACAAAATTCCCTACAGAAACTACAACAGCTCTTGTTCGCAATCAACATCCAAAATGCATGCTGTTTACCTTGTTCTTCGTCACGCCCTCATTGTAATCGATACTGAAGATGGTTTGGCTTTCCTGGTCGGCCCAGAATATTTTTTTCAATTCATAATGGTAATCAATGGCAGCTATCGAGGTATAATTTTTCACAATGGTAACTCCTCTGTTGATTGCTCGACTAGAATTCACTAACCGTATATATTTGGCTGTAGAGTACAGCAATAGTGGGCTTTTTAGTGTCGTGTTTCCTGAAATTAGAATGTTTCAGGATTCAGCATAACGAACAATAATTGAATCTTGTTTACAAGTGAATCATTACATGTAACAGTAAATACATGTAGAAAGATTCATACGAATAATCATAAATTAAAAAAATCCAAAGGGGAGACAGAATTGGGATATATACACTATAAAAACTCGACATAAACTTATAGCTAGTACTTACCATCAAACAATAAATAAAGCAATAAAATAATAGTATATTTTATTATTTAAACATACAATGTACAATAATTTCTATTGCCGATAGAAAGGAGTAATTTCGATTGGAATTGGCTGAGAAAAAAGCATATGCGTCAACCCCGTTTTTTCTGTCTTCGGCGGGCCATTTCTAAGAAACTAGTTGAGTCCGCCAAAAATTTCATTTGAATATTTTGTTCAGTACAAAAAAATGTTTCTAACGCGTGGCGTCGGGTTAATAGAGTTTTATCGAAATAAGTTGACATTGAAAGCAGGTAGGTAACTGAAAGCATTATTTGCTGATTCTCTGACTCACTAGTAAATATTCTGCTACAAGACTTCAATTTGTGATCAATATTTATTGAACAAATCAATTTGAATTCAAATTTTCATGGTGTTAAATTCTTCTGTATGTTAACGGGATATTAACATATAAATAACTTAAGTTCAAGTCAGTAAGTATTTCCTGCTACAATTTCACTTGAACTTATAACTTTTGGAATTTGTATGACGCTACAATGTGTAAATTTTGACATTTATTTTCCTCACAAACAAAAACTGTTTAAATTTTTTTTCCTACGATCCTAGTGTTTAGATGAGACATATTATTGGTAGCTTCCAAATTGAAAATAAACGTACTAGTCCATTGTATATACAGAATATTTAAAAATAATTAAAAAAAAAAAAAAAAAAAAAAAAAAAAGAGACCATTTTCGAAAGTATTTTGGGGCATGGCCCAGCTCTTCAGGTTGACTGACAGTCATTCGATATCTGAAGTCAAGCAACGCCGAGCGCGGTTAGTACTTGGATGGGTGACCATACAGGGAAATACCGTGTCGAAAGCCCGTACGGCTGCAGCGAAGTAGCATATCATAGCTCGCAGACAATATATCAATGAGCACAAGATATATTGAGGATATGCCGTCCTTCGGAGGGGACGTTAAGCCGTCGGTCCCGAGTCCATGGATGTTGGGCTCGTTAAAGATCCCTACCTCTGGTTGGAATACCAGAGGGTTCTGCAAAATTTCCGGTTGGGGGAAGTGTGCTCACCGGCGTCGGTGATTGGCCTTGGTAGCGGAAATAGGCCGACGTTAAATAAAGAATTTAAAAAATGAAAAAAAAAAAAAAATATATATTTTCAATACCTAGACCAAAAAGCAGTTATGACTGAGGATATCCAGATGAGTTCACTTTTCAACATCTTTAAAAAAAGATATTTGTTTGGTTATGTAGTCAATATTTTCAAGTATTGAGAGACAAGACGGATTCACTGAACGAATAGTGTATAATGTAATGCATAACTCAAATAACGGAAAAATACACCTCCCAATTGAAAATATTCACTTCAGTCACTTGAAGAACATGAATTGAACTCACTAAAGGAATAATGAATTATCGGAAGTGAGTTCTCAGCTGATAGATGAATTTATCCCTGAGTTATGCATTTGGCGTTCACTAAACCCGCCTTAAAATTCGTAAAAATAAGTATGTCATAAAAAAATAATACCTTGAACGGAATTCTGGATGAAGCAACAGATTTCCAGGAACAGGAATAAAAATAACATTTGTGGAGGGCCAAACAACATGGCATATTTTTCTCCTTACGAGTTACATTTTTTTCAGAATTGAGTGATGTTGGAATATTTCTCTTCTGATTATATATGTGAACTCAGAATATCGCATGCTTATCGAATCATTTTCCACTTCATTTTTCTTCGAAATCCATTTATAAACATAACAAAACTACACTTGATGTTTTGTTATTAAAATAATTGACATATGACTTTTTCTCTTCTTTTTCAGTTATGGCCTCAGCTTTCGAGCCTATCCAGCCACACTAAACTAGATACAAACGTACCCTACCTGTTTGTAAATGTAGCGGTTTTTTAGTTACGCTTTCCGCCGTTGACGCAGCCATTACTTGCGTCTACCATTATACAGTAGCCAATTGCTTTACAGAATATTACCGCTGCACAAAATTCAAACGTTTTTTTCTGATGAAATCTGCACTGCACCCGTTCAGCAGACATACCACATTCACACCAAGAAAACAATTCATGCAAAGAAAAAAAAAACGCATTATAACAATACTTCGATTTATTCGTGAAGACAAACTTATTTAATAAAAAACTACTGTCGATACTCAAACAAGTTTCTTTGCTTCAAAGAAACTTTTCAAGTGTTTCATTTGCCAGGCACCCATTACCAAAAGAACTGCTGTTTGGGTAACGGACCACCATAGGACCCTCGAGTTGGTACTTTCACTGGTTTGTCTGAAACGCTCCTCCCGATACTAAAAAAAATGTCGAAAATTATACAGGGTGTTAGATTACTAGCCATGAGATTTTTGGCGATTTGGGGGTCAAAATAAGACGTTTTCTTCCCATAAACATGGGGTCAGAAATACACCCCCTCTGATTTAGAATTTTTCAACTTTTTGAAAGCAAACAAAAATTGTTTCTTTTAGATTACGTGAGTGGCGTTTTCAAGGGCAATCTTTCCAATTCTGCTATTGTTAAAACCAGGGGTTTGAAAGTAAGTTTAAATTCACAAGAAATGTCACCTGATGCTATTTGGAGAAGAAAACCCTTTTTTGGCAGAAATTGGACCAGAAAATAATTAAATAATTGAAAAAAAAATGGGTCAAAAAAATCAACACTAGATTTATGAAACAATTCAATGGGGACGTTTATAAACTTAGCATAAAAAAATTGGTCAATTTTCATCTCTCATCAATTAAAGCTTATTATCCATATCTATCACTTGAAATTGCTGTATAAATCCGGTTTGATTCAAATAAGGCACTTAAATCCAGTCAAAAAAAATTGGGAGGAATTTGCTCAAAGAGTGGAAATGTCAAATTCAATTGATCAAAAAAAATTGTGATAAAAAAATTGAAAGTTGAATGATAAATAGTAAAATCATACAAAATTCAAATGAGGAAATATGGTTAAAAACTATTGTTTAGTTAGAATCTGCTAAATATTTTCTGAAATCCGACACAGCATCTCCAAAATAACTCACAGAAAGTTTGTTTAGGATCCATTCCCGACTAAAAATCAGAACAAATCACAATTTTTTTGTAAAAATGTTCAATTCCAATATGGCGAATTCAAAATAGCAGGCAAAATTTTTTCATTATTTACTGAAAACGGGTGTGTAGCATTTTTCTTAATTTGATCCAATATAGAGGATGTTATTGATATTATTCGAGGAGGTAGATAAGTATTGAAGTTCATTTTTTATACAGATGTTACAATAATTTTAAACTTTTTCGCTTTCAGGGGAGAGAAAACCTCCAAAAATGGACTTCAATACTAATACAGAGGCTATGGAAGGATTGAGAGGTATCAACTGAAAACCACAAAAGGTTCAGATAATTTTCAGAAACAAACCTTAAATTTAGTTTGATACTTGAACAAATGAGTTCTATTATTTTATCATAGACATTTCAACTAATGGACTGGCCCTAAGAGAGAGAGGACTGCAGAATGAGCAAGATAGAATACTTCAAGTATATGTAGCAGATAAAGAGAGCTCAAGAAGGATAGAGTAATTCAACTATAGAATTATCATTCTATCCTTCACAATATCACTAATGTGATCCGCATCGTGTTATATGGAAAACTGTCTTGAAGGCAAGTCTATTAGTTGTAATGTCTATGTATTTTATATTGAATAATTCACTTGTCAGTTTGTCAGACTACACAATTTTCTATTTTTCAATATGGCTGTACCCCCATGTGTACTTTTATCAATTTAGTGAATTTCTAATCTAAGGTGAAAAAATATCAGGCGAACATTCAGTACAATCCAATTTACGATCAACATACCCTTTGATAATTCTGTTCCTTAGTGATTTGTTCAACTTGATCAAGTAGCTGCCTGATTCGCAATTGGAGTTCGGACAATTTCTCTTTTTGAACAACCTCTCCATAATTGATAGCGTGTTCTCCCACTTGTATGTCCAAATGAACTCTCAGCTGTGATCCACTGAACCAGGCTGAGCTATTCGAATACATACAGATGACATGCTCACCGGGCATGTGAGACGTGAACGAGATTTTGCCTTCAGCGCTGTACACTCTGGATAAAGTAATTTTATCGTCGGGATCTCGTACCTCAACGTGCATACCAATTCCAGCAGTCGATGGCATGAATCCCCCACTTCTGGGGTCGTAGAGCTCTACTTTGTAGTTCACTGGAAAACAGTTGATGTGTTACACAGAGTAGTTTTCTTGTTTTCAATAACCCACCTATAACATTTGTTTCATCTGGTATTTCTTCTATAAAACATTTCCTTTCCGTTTCCGCAATGTGAAAGTATAATGCGGAAACGAGATCAAGTGCTACTAATACAAATAACACTAACGTATTCTTGAAAAACATTTTGGGCTAACTAATATTATGAATATGAGATAATTTTATTGAAATTCAAAAATTTGTACAATATTTTCAGTTCATTTGACGTGACACGATTCAGATTCAGGATTTGACAGTACGATAGTACGATGTTGCCAAATTCAAACATCACTTATAATTTTTTTTTGGAAATGTCATGAATGTGGTGTCTATCTCAAAAAATTGGAAAGCGCTTTGATTTGTTTTACATAGATCGCAAATGCAATTTGAAGACAGATAGGCAGATCCACATATGAGATCCACATGCATACGAATTTCAGATGTTTTTCACGAAATTGTATGACAGGTTGTCGAATCAACAATGAAAATTTGGCAACTTAACCATAATTTTTCTTAAAGCTTTTCAAATTTCGTTTGTTCGAAATTATGTCAGCATTCAAAATTTGGAGGAATTCATCTATCAGCTGAGTCCCTAAAGCCAAGCGAATGCCTCGGTCTCGGCTAGCTAAGCTTGCTTCCAGCTAAACAATAGCTGGTGATTCAATATGTCCTCCTTTGAATGTAGTATAATGTTAAACTACATTCACTTGAAAAAGATTCAGTGTATCAAAACATGTCGCGAAGACAATAAATTCTGCGGAAATCCAAACCAAATGATAGCAACTGTTGTACCAACAGTGAAGAGAGAATGATAAAAGAATAAAGTAAGGTGGCTATATACTGGTGTTTTCACTCCATATAAAAGATTGTCAGCAAATCAGACGACCGATATGGCCAACTTGTTGAAAAATTTGATGATGTAGGCGTAATAGTACTGCAAAAAATCCGCCAGGTACCAGCACTCTTGCAGTGGAGATGACAGTCCTGTGTTGCCAAGTGGCCATGTCGTTGCGAATTCTGGTCCAGATCAGTAGAAACAGAATGCAAATTTATTCCAACTGAGAAATTATTTTCAAACTACATGGAATAAATAACGCATAAAGTTAAACACAAATTTGGCGCGTTTTGGTGTTTTCAATAACCTCGCATATCCAGTCCCGATAAATTCTCTATCCTTTAACAAAAACATCAGAATTGGCAACAGCGTGTTCCATGGATCGAGTGATCACGAAAATAAATAGAACTTTTTGATTACCAGCGCCCCTCATGGCCACTGATGAACTAGAACGCCTTGTCCACAGGTTTGTCTGAAACAATATCGCAACATTAGAAACACCAGTATATAGACATCTTAGAATAAAGATTGGAAAAAATTTGTATTGATACTGGAGTGGAGCTGGAGAGGAGTGCATGTCAATCATTCCAGAGTTTCTAAGGAAAAATAGACTAACAAAAATTGGTGCGACACCAATATACTCCTATTTTGTCGGTTTATTTCATTGTTCGATTGTTCCTTCGAAACTCTGGAATGATTGACATGCACTTCTCTCCAGCTCCACTCCAGTATCGGAACAAATATACGAATGTAACTATAATCACAGCCATTTGCTGCGTCTAAGAGTTTGAAGTGATTAAATTAAAGCTACTGAACAAAATATGACATTTCACCATGGAAAACTGTCAAATTTTCTGCAGCTTTAAGCGCTGTAAGCTGTTAGACGCAGCCATTCACAGATTACCAAACTCAGGTGAAATGTCACAAAAGTCACAGACTAGAAAATTGTTTATTATGACATTTGGCAACAATGGATAATTCCTAAGATTTTCTTTCTCTATGTGGCTGTCGGAGCATCCAAGTGAGGTGTTCCTTTAGTGAAAATCTTCAAAAATCCAAAATGGTAAGTCGAGCCAAAAAAATATTTACAGGCTGAAATTTACGTTATGAAGAATCAAAACTTTGCGCTCTACTGGAGATGATTTTATAGTTTGGATTGAAGATGAATTCCGATTTACAGTATCGAATATTTGTGACTTTCATAAATGGATGATGTTTGACTGGTTTTGCTGTTTTTTTGTTGGGTTTTTCAGTTTTCAGAAATGATTTCAGAACTGAAATTAATGATAAATTCATCCTATTATGATCTAATTGCTATGTTGTAGAGATCAATAGTTTTGAAGAATCAAGGTTATGTTTTACATGCTTTCTTGAGCTAATAAATTCAACAAAGGTTTCAACAAATCTGTTGTTAACATTTGCGAAACTCACTCAAATTCCGGGGAGAAATTCTTTAAGATGAATTTTCAGTTTATGAAACATTTTTTCAATGGTCGTCTGTTTACTAGTTTGCTTGCTTCAAATATTCCTTTACTGTATGCCAGACTTCAAATATGTTTTTAAAAGAAAGATGAATTTGTTTTCCTGCTTGAGAAGAGGTTAGTAAATCCACAATATGTATAGTTGAATTTAGTTCTCATTCTTTAAATTGGATTCCTTTTGTAGGCTTTTGTGAAGATTGTGAAGAATAAACAGTACTTCAAGCGATACCAAGTAAAATTCAAGAGGCGTCGCCAAGGAAAAACAGACTACTATGCTCGCAAACGTCTTATTGTCCAAGATAAAAATAAATACAACACCCCCAAATATCGTTTGATAGTTCGTCTTTCCAACCGTAAAATAACCTGCCAGATTGCCTACTCTCGCATTGAGGGAGATAAAATTGTCTGTGCTGCATACTCTCATGAGTTGCCCAAGTATGGCATCAAGGCAGGACTGACGAATTATGCAGCTGCCTATGCAACAGGTCTTCTGTTGGCCCGTAGGTTGTTGAAGAAACTGGGGCTTGATACCTTGTATGAAGGTACCACTGATGTCACTGGTGACGAATACAATGTTGAGGGTGTTGAAAACGGACCAGGAGCTTTCAGGTTAGTGATTCACCAGAAAAAAGTCACATATTTGTTCAATTCTGTTTCGTAGACATCAAATAATACAATACTGAAGGTTTAGCCACAAATTTAGGCTTGTGAAGAATGGATTGGCGAAAATCTAACATGTAAATATACAATCAAATCAAGGAAATGATCCTTCAAGGGGTAGAAAGGCAATTTTGTTATTATTGAGATTTGAAACCTATTCAATTTGAATTGGATATTTTTTTTACTTTTTACACATTTGCACTGTTGAGTGTGAGCATTCTCCAGGAAATCTAGTAATTTTGAGTAGTCTTATTTTCAAAAGGATGTAATAATTTCTGTGTTGCAACACATAATGGTAATTTGGATAGAAAACTAACAGTTTTTTTAATGATGGACACTTGATCCCATACTAAATAAAAAATTATAAAAGCAGGTTTTCTGCAACTCCACAAATTTCTTTCACAAATGTGAAATTACGTCTTGGAGACATCAATAACTCTATATATATATATATATATATATATATATATATATATATATATATATATATATATATATATATATAGGATCTGAAATATGGGTAGGCATGCTTATTACTTATTAACATATTTACAGTTTCTTAGTACTGTTCTTTAACATACATTTGGAGTAAAACTATTTGATTGGCTGATATAGTCTAAGCTCAAAACAACAGAAAGTTAAATACTCCTACTTCACCTCATTCTGACAGATGAAAGGCCTGTTTGATGAATAATTTTTTTGTCTTTCTCATAAAAAATAGACATCAATCACAACTTCTATGAAAAAAGTAAAATAATAAAAATTACTCTCTGTAGATAGGTACATGTATAACATTCAAAGATATTTGATTCATTCGCCAGAAGAAATAAAGATATATATCTCATTGTCTAAGAAAAATTATTCCTTGACTAAGCTTGTTAAAAAAAATTTATGTATAGCACTTGAAAATATGATAAAAGATTAACAATGTAAAAGCACAAATTCACAAACACAATTTGAATAAAAGGAGTTCACATGTCAAGTAGATAAAATATAAGAATATAAAATAAGATTCAACATATATGCTTGACAGTTGAAAAAAGTTTTGTGTAGTCTTTATAAAAAAATTGTGAAAAACACAAAAACACACATTTTGAACATGATTTCTCATGTCATGGAATAAAAATATAATATACCTTCTACAGTTTAAAATGAGTTTTAATCTATAAGTGTCGATATAAACATAAAAAAAGAATATTATTCACAGCAAAGTTCCATTGTATTATTCCTCAAGGTTGTAGTACACTTTTGTTAAGTACTTCTTTAACAAGAGTTCTGAACCTTTTATAGCTTTTCTCCTTCCTAATTTCATAGGGTATATGGTTATAAAGCTTTTTACTCTCATAAATTACAGAGTACTTCGTCTGACTTGTTTTTGGAACAGGAAGATGTAGTTTATTTACTGTTACTTGCCGAGTTTTGTAATTTGCATGTTCCGGAGTTTCAACTATATTTTGTTTTTTGTGAATCAGACAAACAGTTTCCAGAATGAAAATACAGGAAAGAGAGAATTTTTTTCTCTCACAAATAAGTACGGCATGACTCACGCACTCCCTCCTTACAAGAGTATCTAACTGCTCGCTTTTGCAAAACAAACACTGAGAGAAAAAGTTGTTGACTGCAAAATAAAGCAATACGATATCTCAAGTGGGACTCGGAGAATGATATACCATATTTGTTGTGGATAAACTCAGTTCATTTGATACTATTCAAAGTGCATAACATCCTGCTGCCAATTTCTTCGGTAAAGCTGAAATATGTTGGTCATTTAATTTGTTGTCCATGAAGATTTCTAGAAATTTGGCTTGGTTTTTATTCTTAAGAATATGTCCACTTTCGCGGCCGAGGTTTTCGGTATTACCACTTTTTTTCGAGTTTGAAGGCCGTCGTTCTTTGGAATTTCTTCTTGACGTTTCACTAGCGCGAGTGGCTAGCTTCTTCAGAGGCTAGCCACTCGCGCTAGCGAAACTTTAGGAAGAAATTCCAAAGAACGACGGACTTCAAACTCGAAGAAAAGTAGTGATACCGTATGTCCACTAGAGTTTGAATTGTTGATATTGGAGCTGAAAGTAAGTGAGTTTGTTCTTTTTATATTGAAACACAAGTAGTTTGTGTCACACCATTTTTTCACAATTTCCAACTCACTAGAAATTGTTTCTTCCATATGTAAAGAATTTTTTCCATGCCAAAGGAGCGTAGTAACATTGGCTCTAGGGGCTAGTTCTTTCTTTTTGTAAACATATCAAACGTCTCTGAGTGATATACAGTATATATGTAGTGTATTCTTTTGTTGCAAGGGCTCTTTAAGAAGATCGAAGAACTTTTTATAATGAATTTATGATGAATTTCAGACACATGCGCGTCATCTGACTTGCTACTTTCAAGGCCTACTCAGGGCCCTCTGCCGTGTTTTACGGCAAAGGAAATCGCTGAGTTCGCCGAGGAGTAACAAACATCTTGATTATAGAGTGTCTCTGACAAATGAAAAAAAAATCATTTTGTTTTTTTTTTTTTTCGTGAAAACCGTTGACGCCTATCCGTTCCTTCCAGATGTTACCTCGACGTCGGTCTGCAACGCACCAGCACCGGAGCTCGCGTCTTCGCCGCCATGAAGGGGGCCGTCGACGGGGGCCTCAACATCCCTCATTCGACGAAACGCTTCCCCGGCTACGACAACGAGTCGAAGAACTTCAACGCCGAAGTGCACCGCAACCACATTTTCGGCAAGCACGTCGCCGATTACATGCGTTCGTTGGAGGAGGAGGACCCGGAGGCTTTCAAGAAGCAGTTCAGCCAGTACATCCAGCTGGGCATCAACGCTGATCAGGTGGGTGGTCTGTGTGAGTTGGGAAATGATACTGAGAGTAATATGATTCGGGTGGTCCCCAGCATACGGGCGTTTATGCTTTTCTGCTCGTCGATTTTTGTAATTGTGATGAGAGTCGTTGATGAAGTATAGTATACTGTCTCGATATGGTTGACCATAAGATATTGATAAAAAAATTATTTAATGTTGGAATCAGAGGTAAACTCCTAAAATGGTTTGAAAATTACTTGTCCAATAGAAAACAATTTATTCAAATTGACAATGACAGAGGTTTCCTTCAAAATATAACTTGTGGTGTACCTCAAGGGTCCATTCTTGGTCCAATACTTTTTCTTATCTATATCAACTCCCCACCAAATTTAACATTGAATCAAATTATTTGCTGATGATACCACTCTCATATACTTCTCAGATAATAATGATAAAATTAAAGATGATATGAAAAGTGACCTGGATAAAATTCTCATTTGGCTTCATCAACATAAATTAACTATAAATTTTGATGAATCTTCGTATATGTATATTTCCAAACGATCCATCAACATTCCTACTAATCCCATAGTATTCAATAAAAAATTGATAAAATACACAGAGACAACTAAATTTTTAGGTTTATATATTGATGAGAGATTGTCATGGCGAAAACATATTGAAAGAATCAGAATGAAAATATCTCCTCTCATTGGAATTTTCTACAAAATCAGAAACTACATATCTCTCACATTATTGAAAAATATATACTTCAGCCTAATCTATTCTCAATTGCACTATCTCATCTCCATTTGGGGGACAGCAAGTATATCTATTATCAAACCTTTGGAAACTGTACAAAACAAAACAATCAAATGTATTTATAAATTACCTTATCTAGAATCAACAAAAAACTTATACAAACCGCAGAATTTATTGGAATTAGATTCTCTCCATAAACTCAAAATTAGCTGTTTCATCCATTCTATTAAAAATAATAGTAGAAAATCAGATATTATTTTCACTCAAATTGCTGATATCCATAATTACTCCACAAGACAAACAACATTACTAGCAACAAATGAAACACAATCAGATTTTGGAAAAAAGTCAATTTGCCATGATGGCATCATAATATATAACTCAATTCCAGAAACAAAGCATTTTGCTCAACAATGAAATTTAGGAAAAATTCAAACTATGTATTTGTGTGTTTTTGTCCTTATTCATAAACATGTAATGGTTTTTGGGATATTAAAAATCGGATTATTTAGGCGAGTAAATGCCACATTTAGCTTCAATAATGGGGTCACCATTAGAAACGAAACAGATGAAATGTCATATGGAAAGAGTTTTTGTTGTACAAAAAAAGGGCTTTGAGGACAATAGGAGTAGTTGAGAGATGAACAAGTTGTAAAGAAATATTGATCAAGCCCAGGATAGTTAGGTTACCTTGCATTTAATATTTCAAGTCCTAATGTATGTAAAAGCAACATTTACAAGTCTGAATAATAATAATAATAATAATTACAATACTAGAAACTCTGCGACATTGGAAATACCAGCAAATTGACTATCCAAAATTGAAATGAGTCCAAAATATGTGGGAATCAAATTTTTGAACAAATTACCTGCCAATATGAGAACATCACCATTGAAAACATTCAAAAATTATGTAACAGCTACTGTTGGAAAAGGCATTCCACTTCATGGATGAATACTTGAATCTTGATCTCTAAATGTATACTAATATTTTATAAGGAGGAACTGTACCATATATATTATAAAGAGAATTTATATCCTTCAGGTTCTATATTATCTGTTTCGGTGTGATTTTAATGATTTTGATATATTATATCACTTTTATGATTGAAGGAATTGATAAAGATTTATTTATGTCTGATTCCACCACGCTCATTTCACGAAAAAATCGTTCTTACATGTAATTACATTGGTCAAGGAGAAGGTTTTTTGATGCGCCTCTTAACACTGCAACTTCTGGGAAGGTTGGGACCAACCCTTACTATTATTTCAGATGGAACAATGGTTCACGTGATACCTCTTTTGAAAGGACATTCAGTTCACTTTCGAATGAAATCTTATTTGTCTAATTCGGTCAGATAGTTGCAAAATAATCTAATTGTGTTATGGTTTTTCTAATCCAATTATTTGACTAACAAAATACTGATGATTACATATAAAACAAAACGTACGTAATTATTTACGCCTGTTCAAAATGGCCTAAGGGAACAAATTGTATAGAATGCCGGCTGATAACACCAGACATGTTACAAACAGTTGTGTGTAAAATTTGAATAAAACACATCTTTATCATTGCATGGAAGTCGATGGTGGTCATTTTAAACATCTTTGTAAATAATGATGTTTTGTATTACATTTCATCATTAGGATATTGTTGGTCAAATAATTACATATGAAAAACCGTTACACAATTAGATACTCATCTAGAAGACTATTTGACCGAAATCACAAATGAAATGACTTTTGTAAGAGAATTAAATGTCCTTTCAAAAAAGTTATCACGCGAACCATTGTTCCATTTGAAATAGTGAGGGTTGGTCCCACCCTTCCTAGTGGGATCAAGTAATGAACTTACGTGTACGATCGATGTTTTGTGAATCAGATGTTTTGTCTGTTTCGTTTTAAATGGTGGCCCCTGTATACTAATATAATACCTTGGATGGTAGCAATTTACTCGAATTTTAGAAAATTGAAGCAATAAACTGAGTCTGAATATCTAAATTGAATTGGTCTTTTATCTTATAACTTTTAATTATTTCCGGAATTTTTTTCTGATTGCGATTTTTAAACGTCAGGTCTAAACTGAAAATGTTTCATTCTCTTATCATATTCATATAAAACAAATGGAAATTTCAAATGATCACTTTGGATATGTTGTTCGTCCATTTTAAATTACCGCAGTAGCTTTTTCATGCAGCTGCGGTGTCGCAAATGGACTAAAGAAATACACGTGTCAGTGTCATTTTTGGCCGAATAATGTCAAAAATATTCTGATATTGCGTTACAGCTCTTTCTTAATAACTGCATATTTAACGTATCGTCGGTCATTAAAACCTTAGTTTACAGAGATTTAGTTAGTCAATGCCTGTGAAGAAAGGATTTGAAGCCTTTTTGTTACGCCATCTACAGTATAATGTCGACACTTCCGTTTACTTGACAGCGCATGACAAAGTTTCCTACTCTGAAGGGGAAAATGGGAGCAGAGTTCTGTCTGTCAGTTTGACTGAAGTATTGAAAGAACGATAATGAAGCATTATAATAGTGTTGACGATAGAAGTTTATGCAGAAAATTAAAGTTCAGGCATCGAAAAAGTTTCAAAACATGAATAGTCAACTACTCTGAGAGAAAATTTCAGTTCTATGTCTGAATTACTACTATCCTTCGGGTTTGAAAGCCGTCGTTCTTTGGAATTTCTTCCTGACGTTTCGCTAGCGTGAGTGAGAAGAAAAGTAGTAATACTGAAAACCTCAGCCGCGAGAGCCTTAACCATTTTGTCTACGTCTGAATTCAGTGCCATCTTTTGGTATTATATAAAACTATACAAAAAATGTGGGATACAGGCTATAACGTCTATAAGAAATACTAAAGAAAATACATTACTTGGAAACGAATGACTAGTGCTATCTACCGGTAGTATGCATCCCTTCAAATGATATTTTCATATGGTTGACTAACTATATCTCTAAAACAATGTTGAAACCTGTGGTTATCCGAACCACCCGGCCTGGTTACCGGCGGGAATTTAAGATTTTATCATTATTCAGTGTTCTTATCAGAAACTGATTATTTCACCTATCCAACATATGACTGACCTTCTCAAATGTTTTCCTCGACACCTGCTCGAACATTTCCTTCGATTTCAGATTGAGAACTTGTACAAGAATGCCCACGCCGCCATCCGCGCTGACCCCGACGCGCAGAAGAAGGAAGCAAAGGCACCTCCAGCAGCCACCAAGAGGTGGAACCGCAAGAAGCTCACCTTGGCCGAACGCAAGGACCGCGTGGCACAGAAGAAGAAGTCTTATTTGGCGAAGCTTCAGCAACAAGAGGCTTGAGGAGAGTGTATAGGGTTGTTGTATGAGAAATAAATCGACATGACGATAAGGTTTCCGGGTGTTTTATTGAAATCTTCCTGTGCGTCTATGAAATGAGTCCGTGAAGACAAGATTTGAGTGATATATAAATATCGTTTTAATCGTTTGGTGATATTGGTACATGAATAAAATATATTCGTATTCGTCTTTTGATTTTTGATGTCAATTTCAAATCGAGGGGGTTTTATGCAGCAATAATTTCCTCTAGATTTTATTAAACCATCTTTACATCCAATCACATGAATGATCAACCAGTGACTTATTGGCTTATGTTTCTCAATCGAAGAATTCGGACAAACGATAGCTGTTGCACTCGATATTTAAAAAGCGTTTGATAAGAGTTTGGGGTCTCCTTTCTAAACTGCCGTCTTATGGTTTGCCTCCTCATTTATGTGCTTTGTTGAAAAGTTTCTTGTCTGATAGTTCTCTGTATGTGGTTGTTGATGGAGTATCATCTGATATTCTCCCAATAAATGCAGGTGATCCACAAGGTTACTTTCACGTCAATGAAATTAACGATGACTTTGTGAAAATAATAGAATGGGGTAACATGAACTTGGTGGAATTAAACGCTACAAAAACCCAGGCATGTCTCTTCTCAAGGAGAACCGATCTATCTATCTAGTATTCAGATGTCAGGAGTAACTATTGCTACAAAGTCAAGTATCTCGATGCTAGGAACTACGATCAGTTATCTCTCATGGGAAAACAAAGTGAGATCGATTCACAGAAACTTTGATTTCTATTTCGTGCCAAGGAATACTTCACTGCTCGTCAGCTTCTAATGATCTACAAGCCTCGGATACGACCTGTCTTGTAATATAGTTCTCATATGTGGAGTTCGGCACCAAAACATTTATTCATTGAGGCTTCTCGATTCTATTCAGAGAAAGGTAATCTCCGTCTTGGTGATTCTTCGCTCACAGACTCGCTCACTTCATTGGAACACGGGTCGGAAACTTGTCTCTTTTCTGTAGATATTTTCACGGTCGGTGCTCTTCTGAATTGTTCAATAGTTCCACCCTTGGCAATATCTACACGGATGACTCGACGAGTACAGAATTCCCACCCCTTTGCTGTGAATTTGGAGACCTGTCGAAACTCTCTTGCTCGGGGATCTTTTTTCATCAGAACAACTGAACTTTGGAACTCCTTGCCGAAAGACGTTTTTCCTGAGGCATAAAAAACTTCCAAAATTCAAAGTGAATGTTAATTCGTATCTCCTGTCCCTTATTGATTCACACAGTATTCTTGGAACATTACAGGGCTTCCCTTTCGTGTGAATCTGCATATAACTTAATATTAATTCGCTTTCTTAGCAGTGATAAATTTGACTTTGACTTCGCACAACTCTGCCATGAAGTTTAACATCTAGAGGCGTTTCCTGGCGCTCTTGTATACAGAATATATTCTTCTTTCCATATCTTACTACCTGAATGGCTTTAAGTGAGAGGAGGCAGACGAATACGTTTTGAATACATGAACGTCTTAGGTGTCAATTCTTGAATCATACGTGGCTGACAGCCGATTGCACCGACTTTTTGTTATTGGGTTATAGGTCAGTTAAGGCCCTACAGCGATTGCACCATAGTCTTGAGAGATTATATTATCAAACACCCAATAATTAACCTTCACCCAACTCGGAGTCCCTTTGTTAATGGTCTCATAACAAAAAGTCGGTACAATCGGCTCTAAGGGCCGGTTTTTCAATCAGCTAATCTTTAGCTGAAAGCTAAATGAGTGGCTGACAGCAAATTTTTTTAACGGTCGATTAAAAAACTTGCCCCTAAGGGCCTAGTTGTGCATCGTTATCTCATTCTCAATTACCTACTGACTCAAAATAAAATGAACCAATAATGCAATCAAATATTCAAAAATGATTGTGACTGAATATCAAAGCTCTGCATGCTTAATAATGCTTGTACAGAAATCCACACGTCCAATTTGAGAACGGTTATAACAGTGACTGATAATGACTAGGATATATATATATATATATATATATATATATAACTAAATCCTACCTGTAATGAGACAACTCAAATAATAATGTGTCAATCAAATTAAACTCACCCATACATTACACAGTCACACAAAACAAATGAATTGACTAACCTCACTGATTCACATAACCTCTCGAAAGTATAACAAAAATACTGATTCAAACTTCACCTTGAATACCAAATATATATATATATACAGGGTGTAACTAAATAAGTGTAAAACATTTAAGTAGGCGATTTCTCATCGAAAAAAGATAATTATTTTGATAATTTTTTGCTGCGAACTGGTTTATTTTGGACAAAAAACCTAAGAGACATTTTTTGTTTAGAATGAAACAGGCTATCATAACTTTTTCAGTGCTTGTGAAAAAAATTGTTATACACATTTTATGTACCCCTTTTCATGGGCTGTATCTTAACAAGGGATGCTTCAAAGAAGTTTCTTTATATGAAAGATCCTATCTTTTTTTCGATGAGGAATCAGCTCCTTAAATGTTTTACACTTATTCAGTTACACCCTGTATATATTCGGAACTTTCAAAATTATAATCTGTGAATTCCTAAATAGTGCCAGTTCCATTTAAATTGAAAAGGATGCACGATATAGTGCCTACACTCTGCGTTCTCATTTCGAGGCTAGATAGATTTCAACGATGAAATCCCCTTGTTGAATAATATGGGCTTAGTCATGTTACGGGCTAAAAATGCACTGATCGAAACCACTTATTGTTTATCATCTTGAATTATCACCAAATTTGTTTTTTATTATTTAACGTTGACCCATTTCCGCTACCAACGCCAATCACCGACGCCGGTGAGCACACTTCCCCCAACCGGAAATTTTGCTGAACCCTCTGGTATTCCAACCAGAGGTAGGGTATCTTATAGCCTGTTTCGACGATGCCATTTTATCGCTGCAACTCCAGAAAATTGCACGTGTTCATGCAAGTTTTTCGAGTTGCATGAATCTTTTTTGGTGCGATAGGTTGCAGCGACTTAGTTATTTCTATAGTAATTTTGATGCATTGTAAAGAATGTTAATTTTGAAGATTTCAGTCATTTTTCGAAACAAGGAATCAAGTTGAGTAATGAGGTGATTTTATCACAATATCAATTATTAGAAATGAATAAAATCATATATCAGTTGTTGTGATAATCTAGGCGTTCATCTTGGTAACATTCAGTGGTTTTCGTCGAAACAGGGGCGTAACAAGCCCAACATCCATGGACTCGTGACCGGCGGCTTTACGTCACCTCCGAAGAACGGCATATCCTCAAGTCCTCAATATATCTTGAGCTCATTGATCTATTGCCCGCGTGCTATGATAAGCTTACCAAAATAGTCTGTTGATGAATATTTTGTTGAATTGATATTAAATAAAATTTACATCGTTAGTGAATCGTATATATAAGAAATAATGTAATATTTGAAAATAGTCGTGGGAGAAGAACCCTAACAACACAAGTACACCCTATGGACGTCCCTGGGACATCTCTCATTTGTTTTGGGGATGTCCCTAGTACAGCTGTTCCCGGAACATGGTACATACGAGGGACGTCCCTGGGACATCTGCTTTCCGACAAAAAGGACATCCCAGTGCCATCCCTCTGGTAGGTCCTAGGGAAATACCATATCCTCATAAGTATGTCCCGAAACCGTCCCTAGGCTGTACTATTATTACTAAAAGTGAATCCACTGGGCATTCTTGGGACATCCAATATAGGGACATGGTACGTACTAGGGATGCAACTGGGACATCAGATATGCAACAAAAAGGACGTCTTTCTGGTTCCAGAAACATTCTTCAAACTCACTTTCAGAAGGAAAAAAATACTAATGAAACATAAACAAAATGAAAAATATATTCAAACTATATGAAATAAATGAATATAATAAAAATTTGTAAACTCTGAAATATATAAAAACTAAAATACTATTACTCTGGTCTACATATTCACATTACTTTGATCTACAAGTGACGTGAAACTAAAATATATTCTTAAAACGAGAATATTAGGATCTGGATACATCATATTACTCTGGTCTAAAAATGGGGTGAAAATAAAATATTCTTGAAACAGGAATAGTAGGATCTATATATGAAACAAAAATAGGGCATGAAAAAATACACAAAAATAAAAAACTTGACTCAAACACTATTTCGGACTGGCTCCTCTATTTTGACCTTCTGAAAAACTTCTGAAGGGCCTCTTCAATTCGTTTCCTGTTACCAAAAGCTTCAGAAGATCCTGTAACAGATATTTTTGGTGTTATATATAGTATACTAAGTACTGAAAATGAGTTCGAGTGAGTGCATAAAATATTTTATATTTTTCTAAATGAGCTGACTATCAGAACTCTTTGATAATGGAAATCCATCAATGTTAATTATTACTTCTATTTTTGAAATCAGGAAGATTCCTTCATGACGGGTCAATAATTTCATCAGACATTCTCTGAATCCAAAATGATAATATCTTCCTGCTTCAATCTTATAAATAGGTAATTGTCTAGGAGTATGCAATAGAGTTCTGGCAGATGCAGGTAAACTAGGGAATGTTTATTTTGATTTTCATTATTTGTAAGAAATCTGATATTGCTGTATGTGTTATGTTATAGTTCAGAGCCCATTCAGTTTACTTAGATCTAATATTTACAGAGTCATTATTCCAATTTCTATTGTTATTTAAGGAAGGTTCACCTTGAATAAAGGTCCTCTGCAGTAATAGGACTCAATTCTTCAATAGAAGAAACATCAGAAAACTACTAGGAACTTGAAATACATTCATTATCAACGTATAGGTCAGCATTTGTCGTGGACATTGTACTCGTAGGAAATGTGGAGTGAATGTCATATTCACTGATGCTTCTTAAAGCAGAAGGTATTGATATGTGAAAAATATCACTCTCCACTGAGTTTTCCACCTGTGATGTACAACTTCTATCCACACACTACTACTACGAATGATCTAATATATCATTTTCTCTTCCATCAAGTTTTCGTGCCCTTTTATAATATTTACTAATCATATTGTTTCCTTTAGGGAATACCTACTTATCTCTTTCTATCCATGATTGGATAAGTAGTATTTTAGGTACGTTCAATAATTATTTTTCTACGAGGACTTAATATCTCCAACAACCACTTACTTTTTAATGTCTGGATAACTCTAGCAGATCACTCACAATACTATTAATTCTCACTATTATATAAAATTCAAAATGTTCAACCACGCTACAATATACACAGCTTACACCTTACACCACAATGCCGAATCGAACAAAACAAAACACAAAACACCCCGCGAAGCTTGGGAAAATGAGGTTAAGAATATGTTCCGTCATTTCGGTTACCCAGAGCGGTTCCCCCTCTCTGTCTCGCTTGAATGGACCAGGCCAATGTCATAAAGAGAGAGAACGTTCTGGTCAACCGAAACGATATACGGAACAACCCGATTGGTAGCACTATGTTGACATATCACTTCAGTAATATCACACTGTTGCCATAATAAATGGAGGACCGGTCAATTTGATTGGTTGTGGAATACTTTTCTCATTTCTGCTTTTGTTTAAGGAAATACAATAATGTATGATTTTTCAAAGAAGTTGCTCGCACCCAAGGCCGCTGGCTTGTTGACGTGAGCATTGGGTAGAAAACTGAGGACACTTCTAGGCATATCAATATCTTAGTTGACACGAAAGTTCGACATATGCCCTATGTTACGTTGTCAATTTCCGATAAGCTCATTTTTCGAATAGGAAAAGATACAATGATTCAAAAACAAAATGTTGAGGAGTATCAATTGTCATTATTTTCATCAATTTTGTTGCCATCTATGAGTCGACATGCGAACAAATGCCTCATTGGCGCGGTTGACTCGTTTTCAACTATTTCGTCTTCCAACTTTGGTCAAATTACTGAAGCGGATCAGTGTAAACACGCATGTAATTATATAAGCAACTCAAATATAAGATGCAAGATTTTGTCATTCAATGATAAAAATATCTAGAGAGAAAGTTGTACCATAGATAAAGCAATTTTAGAACTGAACTAATCATTTTAATTGATATTCATGTTTTTTTATAAAAGAAATAACTGGGACATGAATGGGACAGCTTATGGATTTACTTAATGGGACATCCATTGGGCATCCTGTGCGGGAGGGATTATGAATATACCTCATGGGACATCCTGGATGGGATATCCCATGGAAGTCCCGTTCACGTCTTTGTACCGCGGTACATAAAAAGGACGTACCCAGTATATTCATGTGTTGTTAGGGAAACTATTCTTCCACTTGAGAATTCACGAAGGATGGTAACCTAGCCTGCAATAATTATTCTTTCAATTGAATGTTTATGGTGGAAATTCTCGTTATCTATGCAGTAATGAAAAAATTTCAGTTTGAGAATGATATATATTGTCCTCAGATCGATATACATATTCATCTGTGAATATATTGCAGGAATTAATTTTAACGAATACTACTCGACCTGAAAATTTTCACTTTTATTAACAACTACACCTTTTCCAATTGTAATTCTGATAAGACATAAGACTATGTATATAACGTATGTATGGTTTGAGTGTCACACGTGACCATATTATCAAGAATTTCCCTAGACACTGCTACTTGCATAACTAATATTCCTGATGACCTTTTTGTGACGGGTGTTCTTGAACCCTGTCTATCGGATCACTTGGGGCAATACATGCTGAGTGAATTTGAAATAATATCAACGAAAGACTCAATTTATAGAAGAATAATTTCTTCTTCAGCTATAGACACGTTTAGGAGCGCCCTTGAATGCTTTGACTGGAGTATTTTCGAGAACACGGATCGTTCTCCGGATGCTTTGGGTGAGCTTCTTGTAGAAGTCTTGAATGGCTATGTGGTCGAGACGTTTCCTTTGAGGAAGGCGAGACATTATCGTGATCAACGACCTCCAGTCATGCAGTTGGTTTGGTGATGAATTGCGCTCTAAGAGGGAAATCCTCTCGAGTATCAGGGTTGTCCGAAACGCTAAAAAAAATATTGTAACCGAAAAAGTCTATACCAAACATTACGCAAAGATTATAAAAAGTCAATACAGCTGACAAAACGAAAATCGTATGAAAGTTTTTTGGCATGTTCTCCAAATATCAGTAGAGATACTTGGACGATAATCAATTATGAATGTAATAGGAGACCTTCGAGGGAGGTTGATACACCGCATTCGGAGAACGACTTTAATAATTATTTTGTTGATATTGTAGATTGTCTCATTTCGTCTCTTCCTGAAGTAAATCATGAAGGGAGTGATTTCTTGAAAAATCTCAAAACGCCAGTTAACTCCTTCGTATTGTTCCCCACCACCCCGAGGGAAGTAATGGAGAGTATTCATTCTCTCAAGGACTCCAATTGTTCAGACTATTTTGAGCTCAACAGTGGTATCATCAAAAGTATTGCCAGTATTGTGTACCCATTAACCATATTAATAAATGAATGTTTTGTTAGTGGGGTTTTTCCTGCAATATTAAAGAAATCTGTAGTCTTACCACTTTTGAAAAAAGGAGACCCTTTCATTATTGACATATATGTAGAGAAAATAATTGATACACCGCGGCTGCCCCAAGCAAGAACACAGTAATTGTATTTCAGTGAACATGTGGGAAAATGGGCGCCGAACTCATTTCATTTCTGTTTCGGAAAATCGATTTTTTCATATTTTCTCCCCAGCAGGAGCTACGCGTAAATTTTCCGTTCATTATGCTTAGAATCGATGTCCTTTTCAACCCTATTCGAGGCTTGTATGCAAAAATGAGGCACCAAAACCCGTCGCTATCTAACGGTCTGATTGTCTCCATTGAATATATAATCTGAATTACAATTAACAAATTCCGAATTACAATTGACTATTCTGAATTACAATTAATATTTTCTGAATTACAATTGGAAAAGGTGTAGTGCTTAAATTATTTCCGGAAATTTTTTCGAACTTACGACTGTTTTGAAAATTAACCCGAGCCGAATTATTTGAAATTCATGTTCTTCCAGATAGGTTTTTGGAAAATCATCACAGATTGAACAATTGAATCGAAATTGCCTTGTTGTCACATTAAATTTAGGTTATTGTGTGAGCTTCAACAAAATGAATCGATTCTGTCAAAAAACTACCGTTTCAGTGGCTCGTGAATGAGGATGTGGACTATTATTGTATTTTTATTAGTCTGTTAAATTGTTCTAGTGCCCTATTCGAACGTTCCATTTTGTTTACCTCTGCGTGCCTCTGCTGAAAGTGGGTATACTTTGTTCAACCATCCTTTGCCGTTACGTCATAATCGGTGACGTATTCTGCTGTTTCACGTTTGTCTTTTTTAGTTGAATATTATTTTACACTCAACCTCAAAATTATTATTAGTATGTACCTTTCTGCAGAATACATCGCATACACTGCTGTTCCTATTGCATATTGATGTATGATATAAATCGATGATCCTCGAGCAGAAACATGTCCGGCATGAACTTTGATTTTGTAGTCTTTATCTGTTTCCATTTCACTGGTAGCTAGTTTTTGATTAGTTCTAATAGATATTTCTGGAGCATCAGCAACACGCTATAGAATTAAATAAAATCAAATCAATAAAGACTTACATGTTGCATAACATAGGTAGATACATACGTTGTAGACTGCATTTAATGGTAAAAGCGGCACTCCAGCATCTCTTTCTCTTGAAAAGTAGTCAATCAACTTCAAATTTAAGCTTTGCTCTTTCTCATTATACCGGAAAGACATTTTAACAATGAAAAATTAACTGAAAAAGGCGAAAATGACCAGAAATACTAAGCAAATCAAACTATGACAACTGAACTGTCAAAAATGACAAATAAAATTCACATCGACATTAGACAAACGTTAATGACGTCATGATTCCGTCTCATCCATTTCATGAATGAGAGATGAAGTTGGACAACGTATGACGTAACGGCAAAGGATGGTTGAACAAAGTATAAGTGACCTGTTATGTCGAACAAAATATGGTCCGATTCCGAAATGAGAAACCCCTCGGTAGAAATCAAAGTCTGTATTCTTGCATATTATTTTATTTGGTCCACAGGTAACTGGTTTGCAATCTGATATCACTAAATACTATACCCTACCTATTTTCTATAAACAAAACGTAGGAATATAAAAAAAGCTTTACTAACAATAATAATTATGAAATATCTCGGCGATTGAAAAAATATTGTGCTCTGCTAATTAGGGGTAAATATTCTTGAGGGACATTTGGCTCTTCCCAGGATCAATTTCAAAAAAAACAACACCACTGAATTTTCAATACCTACGTATAACATAGTTCCTTAGTAAATGTGTAGCGGTCTTGTCGTCTGTTTTAATCTTCACAATTTAAAATGGTAGGTATACTTTCATGATTTTTGTAACTTAAATTAGGTGTGAAACAAACGCCTGTGAAAAGTTCACAATTTATTGTATATATTATATTTATTAGGTCTTCCGCACACTGATTTGCAATCATAGTCTGTCCGCACACTAGAGCAACAATAAAGAAATTCCGATTTTTTTGCATATTCCTAGTTTCATAATCAATTTCTGTTCACTTTGGCTATAACCTTTTGTAACGCTTTTCTCATAATACCTTTTTGGGAGTATTATCCAACTATACAATTGTAAAGTGCTGGATATATTTTGTCCTGATCATTCATTTGCAATTGGTTTCATATGGGTAATTTCGTACTTCTATAGTTATTTCAAATCCAAGGTTCAGTAGATGTAAACAAAAACACGTGCGTGCACATATAATTCTTTACCAGGGCCGCAATGAGGACAAAATATTATTGTAATGTATAGTTTCGAGGTTTCAAAGTCCAACGGTTTTATAAAATCGGTAAACTCACTGATGAAATTAAAAACTTGTTCCATTTGTTGGAAGTTGATGTTTTTTCCCCGGCTATCCGAATACAATGCCTACCATGCACAGAAGTTTAAGACAATCACCGTTCAAATAGTTATCTGCTGTTCCTTTATATTATTTTATTTCACATTATTGCTCATAATGGTATATTACATACCGAGGTGAAAAGCGAATTAATAGTTCTTAGAGGAAATTATTGCTTACCAAGGCTGAAAAGTCAAGGTAACCTTTTTCTTGAGTGAGAAATTTCATCTTTTGCCTAGTTTTCTGTACCATTTTTCCTTACAATCATTCGAAAAAATTCAATGAAGTGACGAAAAAATGATTATTTGTAAGATTAATTTCAGGTCACTTTCTTATGTTTCAGGCAGGCTTTGCACATAATCGAATTTAATGGCGCTTCTACAAATGTCAATATTGCCAATCTTTGTGAATGTGATTTGCTTCTGGGGGTTGGAATATTTCACAATTCAGTTTCTACAGTTCTAATATTGATGTGGACTGGCTTTTTGAGAGACGGGATCGCTGCATCCTATGCTTGAGAAAATGGCTAATGAAACGGTAACGTGCCGTTTTGGGAGACTATAGTGTGCGTTAGATATTGAAGAGGTTTGCGGTTTTCATGGAAGGAACTGACTACCAATATTCATTCTGTCAGTTTCCGATGAGCAATAGGAATCAAAAAAGACGGAGTCTGGAAATTGTCAGTTTTTTCCAACTTCGCCTTCTTCCGACTGGACAATTCGGCGCTTTCCAACCTGAAAGGTTAGAAATACGCACATGTCTAAATGATAGTGAATAAAATAGTTTGCAGACCTCTGAGAAAGTTATTTTATATTCAAGCATTTTTTGACTTGACGGGTTTGTACAGTGTTTTTATTGGGTGTCTGATGAAATATTTTTCAGGAATTTCCAAGAGAATTTACAATTCAAATCTGATACTAGTTTTGTACAGGAATGCTAAATACTTATTTTTTCTTTTGAAACTTGTGAAAAAATGTATCAGGCCGAAAATTAAAGTAAAATGTAATAAATTAAAAATGAATGAAAATAAAATAGTGTTGGTAATCAAACCCTCAAAAAATTGCAATAATAAAGCCTTGAAACTTAAACACTGATATTCAAACGAGTACTTAATAAACTGTTTTTCAATACCTACAAATTCTCTCCAATTTTATTTTCAGATGAACGGTTCATTAGAAACTCCATTTTAATTTTCATCTCAATGGGATTTTTAACAGATTTTAAATTATATCATTGCTTTTTCTCCATTTATTTTTTCTCTTTCTTATTTTTTAGTATGATGTACATTCCAATTTCCTTTCTTAGAGTTATTTTATTGGTTTATTTCAAGTAAGTTTTGCGACGTTGGTGGTGAATTTGTTTTGACAATAGGGAGTCGTCCTATGGAATATTGGGAACTCATCAAAAACACCCTCTACCATTTAAACTTTTGTTAGCTCTGTGTTCGACTGAGGAAGATCCATAAACTAATGTATCACACTTCGGTATTGTAAAATCAAGAAAATTGATGGTGATATGCGATTTCGTTTATTCTAAATGAAAAAAAACGGTGACGACTCATTAAGGAAACCCCTTGTGCGTAGAATCTTCAGGACTGGGGCTGTCGTTGTGCCTCGATCTGACTCTGACCACCTGCCTGTGGATGTTCTCTTCGTTGTTGGGGCTGAAACCAGCGCCATATTGCAAGCCGTGTCCTGCGCTGGCTAACCTCACTTTTTCGGAGTCTTCGCTCGTCGTGAAGAGTAGGCCCAGGTTGAGTTGCGGGATGTCGTAGAATACTGTCAGCGTCAGCATCATTATCGTTATGCCTAGAAACAGGTAACCTGGAACAGACATTATTATTTTTGATGAGAGATGCGATACGAAACAGTGCTTGAAGAAGATGTCTGGAATGTGCGGAAAAGACGACAGTAAATGCTCTACACCAACCAAAACGTCTGTGACATGACATCCCAGCGACGTCACAAGTAGGTAACACTGCGATATTACATTCGTTGCATCGCTATGATGTATACATGGATATGATCATTGCGATGTCAGTGGTATATTATTTTTGTGACGTTCACTGAACATGTTATTGATATATATTATATATGAATCCAAAATATAGAAAAAGAAACAGTCTTAAATTCTCGAACCAAGAATAAGATGAGTGTTTTTTACCAATGAGTGTTTTGAGTTGACCCTTAATTGTTTTTTAGAATATGATGTCGCAAATAGAACATTGCTAGAGCTACATCTCGGAAAACTTGTTGCAGTTACATCGCAATTATATCGCAAAACCTGTCGCAAACATCGCAAAACTTGACATATGAGCGACGTGATGCAAGTTCCCTGGGACATCACAAGTTACGTCCTGATATCGGAGCGACGTTCCTGTGATGTCAATTTGTTGGCTGGGATAATATACAGGGTGGGCTAATAAAAACGAAACGAGGCTAATTTCTCATTGTTGGCTCCATCCATTTTTATTTTGAAAGGGAAATATTTTGAACATATTTTCAATCTTATCACTTCCGCCCTCTCGTCGGGGTGAGACCCAGCCCTTAAATGTTGAATGGGATTACGTCCAAAGAATCTATAGAAATTTCTTAGAAACGCTTATGAAAACTCTACTAGCTCTTCATCTATTGGCTGTTCTCAGTTAACTTACATGTAGTCGCTATCTTGTATAAAGGACGGTAAGGCTGATGGACCGAATCACCAGGTATGTAGTCTCCTAATCCTATCGTTGTGAGAGATATCAAGCAGTAATACAGGGCATCCAAGTAATCCCATTCAGGTTCTATGGCTGCGAAAATAGTTGCCGGCAGGAGCAGAAAAAATAATACAAGTGCAGTAACTGTAAGAGAAAAATAGGTACTTGAAAAAAATGGAATTCTCAAAAATTTGAAATATTCAAATAATTGAAAGATAATATATAGAGAAAGAAGTAATAACGGAAACAAACATATATTGTACCTACTGGAATATTTTCTGAATCACGAAATTTACATTGAAAATTCATACAATATATGAACATATATAAGACGGAAACTTGAAGGTCAAGGAAATGACATATTTTGGAATTTGAATTCCGCGCTCTAGATTTCGCGCATGTGCTCTCGATCATCGCTGCATATACATAAAAAATTAATTTTCACTTTGCTGATTTACTGTTACGACGTATGACCAATATTTGTAATACATTATATATGTGCCTAACACATGTATATTTTATGCCAATCGCCCTCACAAGTGTTAGGCATTCCAGATCACGTGATGTCTGTGGGGCAAACAATAAACAAACCGATTTGTTGGCAAACCAGTGTAAAATTTGTGTATCCTCATCTTCTATTATTCTGATTATTCAAATGCTTGATAAAAGATAGAAAAACACCGAGGGCTCACCAGTTTTACCATCAAAACCGTTTCAAAAAACAAAAAAAGTTTCATATTAGGCATTCAAATGAATCAATTTGGCGACATGTGCATCCCACAAACTTTCTTTTTTTTTTTAGTCATTTCCATGATAAAACTGGTGCGCCTCCAGTGTTTTTTTTTATCCTTTATTGAGCAATTGAATAATTTAAGATGAAGATACATATAGTTATCCTAACCTAAAATTGATAGATGGACGATCCGGATTCGGAAAGGCTGGTAGAAGTGGCCAAGCTTGGAGTTGAGCCATTGCAGAAGCCAGACCGTGGGTATCAGCAGTCGTTCCACCAAGGCCGAAAGCAGCACCAGAGTTAACGGGATGCCAACCACGGCGTAAAACATGCAGAACAGTTTGCCGTTCCTGCTAAGCGGGGTGACATGGCCGTATCCTGGAAAATAGTTATTCAATCAAGTACCAACGATGTTTATATATTCGAAGGCGATATTTCACAAGGTAGCTAGACTTTTTTAAGTTGCCCATGATGACTTATCAGTCTCCATAATTGATAAAAGGTCTAGGGAAATTATAAATGAAAAAGGGTATATATAGAATAACTGCACAATATTGTTAGGAAATGTCATAGCGCCGGCCCTGTCGCTCATAAACGCAGATTAATATGGGGGGTCGAAGAACAATTGTTACCTGCGAGGATATATATCGTAATATGCTTTGTCATGTATCGTGTCATGAATAGTATCGAGAAACTAAAAAATATGCAGATCAAATTATTGACTCGTATAGTTGTTTCCTATAATCTATGTCGTTAAATTTCGAAAGTGAATTGAATGATAAACACAAATATTTCGTTATCATTTTCCTCACCAATGGTCGTGACGACTGTGCTAGCGAAGAAAAAAGCCTGGCCGAAGCTCCAGTTAGGTTCTGATGTAGCATTTTGTATGGCTGATACTCCTCGATTGCTTGCTTTCACTATTTCTACTATTAATTCTTCCAAATCCTTATCTGAAACAAGAAATAAGGCATCAATGATTTGAATAAAAATAAGTAAAATAGCACCGATCAGACCGTCATTGTCATTCCTTACAACAGCAAACGGCATTCATTTGTTATGTAACATGTTACGTGAGCGTAGAAGTTTAGTTGGGCATGAATATTACATTCAACATTCTCAAAGATGCTTCTTTTATTTTTCTTGTTGTTTGAGTTATTCCCTTTGATCATATAGTCGCTAGAAATTCTGAATATGTATACTATGTCAAACTTCTCTGACTTGATTTACATATACTCTTATACTATTATTCTTTATACTGGATTTTTCCTAATGAAATATAGCTCATATCACTTCTGAAGAGTGTGGCCTTCTGTTAGTGAAATAATTTTCATGATCGGATCAGTATTTCCGAATATTTCCTCCTACGAACAAACAAATTTAGAAACTTCACCTCTTTTTATTGGTAGTATAGATTGGTCATATATGGTCAAAATGGTGTCATTATCGCATCATGACATCATATATGATGCTATTTTCATACAACTTGATGGAATGAGAAACAAACGAAATTTGCTTAGTCATACCGACAAAAATTTAATTTTTTGATAAATTCACACACTTTTTTTTATTTACATTTTCAACTTCAATTTTCACGAAAAACAGACCTTGATGTTTACTTATTTTCCTATCTATAATAAAATGTTGAATATAGTGTCTGTTCACGTTAAAAATAGAGTGCGCGTAAACAATCCATCATCTGATATCGAAGAACGCATAGAGTTTGTATGAGGTTGTCACAGTCTAGCATCGAGTAGTTACCGTTAGCAGGGCACGTTTAACTTCAGTCATTATGTCCAGTACAGATAAGGATGAAATTGATAAAAATGTCATATCAAATGCTAATAAACCTCGAAAGAGAATAAAGATAAGGCATTTGAGTGGTATCTAGAAGAATGTGATCTCAACGTATACAAAGATGAAGTGCATGAGAATTTAGAGAGTTTGGTGTTGAAATTCTCACGAAAGTAGCCAGTCGTAGAGGCTTATGTAGAGCCAGTGTATATTAGTATTGTTCGTGACTTTGTCCAACCCAAAAAAGCAAAGAAGTCGATCTGAAATTTCGGATTATGTGGATAATAACGCCAGATACCTCTTTTCAGTAGTTCCAAGTCCTGCCCTGATCCACTCGACCCATCACGTTCATTTGTTTACGAGCACTCTATCTTGAGAGTGAATGCACTTTAGTACAAAATTCAAATTTCCGAAGAATCTGTCAATAACTAGAAGAAGATTGTATGTTACACCTGAATCCTACGATGCAATTTGTCGCTGCGTTGATTCAACGTTTTTTCAACGTTGTATTGTTGAAGTATACGTTACCAGTTGAATGATCAACGTTGTCACTTTGGTTAAAACTTCTAACCTGGTGAGAATACGTTATTTGTTTATGTAATTTGAATGTTATGATATTGAACGTTATTTTAACATTGTATTGAAACTATTGTGTTACTTTTATGAGTAACCAGTAATTGGTAAAACACTCTGATTAGACCTTTTATGATAACTATATCTATATCTTTCCATTTAACGTTAAACTAACATATAATTCATACTCTCTGTTGATTAATTCGATAACATACACATTCGTGTAAAACATGGTATCAACGTTCACATCGAACGTATTTTTCAAACGACTTATCAACCTTCTTCGACTCATTCGGTTGATAGTTATAATGAAATATACATACATATAATTCTCGATGCAAGAAAACGTCATTTCCCGCGACATTTTTACTCTCTTTCTACGGTTGGTTATGTAACTTCTTTTCAACGTATATTCAACGTGCGTGTGCCCATTGTGATGGGTCTATTTTGGTGCGATAAGTTGCAGCGACAGTTATTTTTGTAATAACCTTGTCTCCGCAAACTTTAAATATATGGTTTATTTGAATTTTTTTACCTAAATTAATATATACTTTATTTCATGCAAGTCCAAAAGATCGCATGAATACATGCAACTTTCAGTTGCAGAGATAAATTGGAATTCAGAGCTTAGTCCACTGATCAGACTTATTAGTTTTCTGGAAGTATTTTCCATCCACATGATATTCATTCCCCTGCTCTCAGAAAACCTTCGACCATGTCGATGCCGTAAGTATTATAGGTTCAATGTACCAGAACGTTGGTTTATCGCCGTTGGAAATGTTCATTACCAATGTTGTTGTTGATTAGAAGGCATAGAGATATTTCATAATGAGTTAGCAACGATTGGGGTCATGCAGTCTGAAACACATTTCAAACCAACAGTGGAGCGTTATCAGTATTTTTGAGAACCGCTGATAACCCTTAACATTATCTTTTGTTTAGTGGACAGAATATTCTGACGGTTTTCTCGAATGGTTGATCTAAAACATTTACTAACACAACTGTTTCACTTGATATGAGTGGTCCAATGAGAAGTGTACACCTAGCTTTTCACTGTTATTTGGATTTTGAAGCAAAAAGGCTCGGATATGTAATAGTCCAAGATCCCAGAGCAATCAGACATAACTTATTTTCACACGGATGAAACCTGAAGTTTTCAGTAGCGTCTCGTGTGCCTTGAATACCTACGCGCTTTGTGAAACTTGCCGAGTGACACCTGGGCAGGTACCAGGTGAGAAAGGTAACTAAAAATAAGAATTATTTTACTTAAATTCACATGGCTGATTTTTATATATGTCATGTAGAATATTATTTTAAAGTGATATCATAAGTGTAAGACACTTTTGATGGACCAGAGCTTTTATCAGACGCTTTTAAGCTACCCAAAAAATAAATGAACTTTACTTATTTTTACATGTCTGATTTTTTAATATGTTATTGAAGTATTTATTTAAAAGTTATATTCAATCAGTAAGACAAATTAGAGTGACCAAACATCCTCTAAGACAAAAATTATTCAGCCAGAAGTATGAGGGCGAGAGTACTATGCATGCGCTTCAGAGTGAATGAGACGTCCATAATAACTCGGTTTCCCTTCTCAAACTCACCATCTGTTTCAATCTACTGTGTATGTGCTGTTTGTGTGTGTAATATAACTTATAGTATACAGTATAGTCAGTGTTGTTTTTTAAGGCACAATTGTGCCAAAAGGGGCACTATGGTAAGCACTTTGAGAAATTGGTCGAAAACGGGCACAATTTTAAGATTCCGTATTTTCGTGGTTCCGAGGTAATTTTCACTTGTCTAAGTTCTCACTTTTCATTTCATTTTCCTCAACAATCCTGTTTCCTGTTAGTATGAAATTTAAAAATTATGATTTCTATGCAATATATACATGATTTCTCAACGTTCAGATTGGTAAACATTAAAAAATGGAGCTTCATGTAGTATTTGATATGCTATTGATTGAATTCCGCAGGTTTCTGGGGCCAAAATTGCCTCCTTTGGGGCTTTGGACAAACCGTCTACTTTTTGCGAGGACAAACGCTAACTCGAATGTGACTCAAGTGGCAATTTTTCATATTTATAATATATTATTGAATATATTTATATTTTTACGATGCAGAAAAACTCAAAGTCGTCTCCACAATTTAATATTTGAAAGATGTTCAGTACGGTGATTCAGTACATGTTTCGAACCTACATAGGTTCATCATCAGCTGAATTTACATTGAATACTACAATAAAGGAAGAGTAATATAATATTAGTTGATAAATGAAGTATAAAATTTACTTACATGGAGATGAAAAAATAGCAAATTCACATGGTGAAGTTCAAAAGGACATAAAAAATTTGGTAGTGACAATTATGATTAATTTGATATTAGGGGAATTTGGGACATCCCTAACACCATAAATACATTAAAGATTGGGGGGCTTGGAGCCCTTATGCCCAATATGCAATATTAGAAAAATAACCTAACCTAACCAAATTTTTTATGTCCTTTTGAACTTCACCATGTGAATTTGCTATTTTTTTTCATCTCCATGTAAGTAAATTTTATACTCCATTTATCAACTAATATTATATTACTCCTCCTTTATTGTAGAATTCAATGTGAATTCAGCTGATGATGAACCTATGTAGGTTCGAAACATGTACTGAATCACCGTACTGAACATCTTTCAAATATTAAATTGTGGAGACGACTTTGAGTTTTTCTGCATCGTAAAAATATAAATATATTCAAAAATATATTATAAATATGAAAAATTGCCACTTGAGTCACATTCGAGTTAGCGTTTGTCCTCGCAAAAAGTAGACGGTTTGTCCAAAGCCCCAAGGGAGGCAATTTTGGCCCCAGAAACCTGCAGAATTCCATCAATTGCATATCGAATACTACATGAAGCTCCATTTTTTAATGTTTACCAATCTGAACGTTGAGAAATCATGTATATATTGCATAGAAATCATAATTTTTAAATTTCATACTAACAGGAAACAGGATTGTTGAGGAAAATGAAACGAAAAGTGAGAATTTAGACAAGTGAAAATGACCACGGAACCACGAAAATACGGAATCTTAAAATTGTGCCCGTTTTCGACCAATTTCTCAAAGTGCTTACCATAGTGCCCCTTTTGGCACAATTGTGCCTTAAAAAACAACACTGACTATACTGTATACTATAAGTTACATTACACACAAACAGCACATACACAGTGGATTGAAACATGGTGAGTTTGAGAAGGGAAACCGAGTTATTATGGACGTCTCATTCACTCTGAAGCGCATGCATAGTACTCTCGCCCTCATACTTCTGGCTGAATAATTTTTGTCTTAGGGGATGTTTGGTCACCCTAATTTGTCTTACTGATTGAATATAACTTTCGAATAAATACTTCAATAACATATTAAAAAATCAGACATGTAAAAATAAGTAAAGTTCATTTATTTTTTGGGTAGCTTAAAAGCGTCTGATAAAAGCTCTGGTCCATCAAAAGTGTCTTACACTTATGATATTACTTTAAAATAATATTCTACATGACATATATAAAAATCAGCCATGTGAATTTAAGTAAAATAATTCTTATTTTCAGTTACCTTTCTCACCTGGTACCTGCCCAGGTGTCACTCGGCAAGTTCCACAAAGCGCGTAGGTATTCAAGGCACACGAGACGCTACTGAAAACTTCAGGTTTCATCCGTGTGAAAATAAGTTATGTCTGATCGCTCTGGGATCTTACTCTATAAAGTTTGCTTTCAAAGGGGATACATTTTACGCATACTCTTACCTCTGCCTTCAATTCCTTAGAGGGGCTGTCACAACCCTAAAATTCCAAATGGAAAGTGGGGTCGAGAGATACGTCATGTGAAAAGGTAGAAGGTATAGAATTATCTTTCCAATGCTACCCTATTCATTGAAATTTACCCAAATATTCAATGCGAAATCGGCGTTAAGAAAATCAACTCGATAATTTTGGTGGTGATGAAAAATACAAATTAGTTTTAGGATTTCAGAATAAGAATAGCTGTAAACAATCCAGAATTACTTCATATCGAAGCAAGTGAGGTTTCAATCTGGAAATTTTCTATCACAATCGAATCCCCCGTTTATCGTTTGCTCTTTTTTTTTTGTTGGAGCAAACTGAAGATTACTGTCTTGTTAATATTCAGTTTGGTTTCTTTGGAATTATTCAACTTCGCTATAAAACAAGGTTAATAAATAATATTTTCACAGTAACTTCAATATCAATTCACTCACATTTTGCAAAAAAAAGTGCCAGCAAAAAAAATTTTCATTATAAACTATATACAGTGTCCTTCCCCTTTTATTTTTTGAAGGTGTCAACTCAAAAAATATAAAGTAGGGATAATGAAATTGAAGCATTAATACTATATTTAGGAGTGCAATTAACAGATGAACATTTCAAGATGGCGGCTTTGCGTCATCTGGGAAAACAAATGTAAAGTGGGGTCACATCCTTCTGAAGCTGCTGACGAAAATTGTACAACCCTAGAATAATGAGTCAATATCTTCAACTTCTACAAAATAGGGGAACAAGTCATAATTGCCTGAATACATCGTTAACTTCATAATTTGAGGAATCAAGATGAGTTCAGTTCAGAAGATGCTCGAAATGGTTGCCTTGAATTTCTTGACATAAGAACAGCCTATTCGATATTTCACGCCGTACATTTTCGAAAACAGGAACGTCGATATTTCTTTTTCTATTTCATGAAGTTGAAGGTCGATATATTCAAGCAATGGGGATGACGGCTGCAAAACTCTACCACTAGGAGCGCCACCACTGCATGTACCTTTGACAGCCTCTCAAGTCAAATGACAACAATTCAAAACATTAAACGTCCCTTCTTTGCAATATTTAGGAATATAAAGATTTGAAATCGACATAAAATGGTCTTATGTAGTGCATTCGGATGTAAAAATGTAGGTACGCATTTATTTCCAAAAGAAACAAAACTGAAAAAGCAGTGGGAAGTAGCCCTGAAAAGAAAGAGCTTTCAGGCTTCTGGACATTCTAGATTATGCTCCAGTCACTTACAAAAAAACGTAGCAGGGCTAGTAGATGGTTATTATGATGATTTTTAACGAAACACCTCTGTAATCAGTTTGAATTTTTTACCTTTCACTCAGATCTTCTTTTTTCCTTTGAGGGATCCACCACGTTCCCTCAACAAACTTTTCAGTTCTGGTACAGACAAACATCCATATCTATCGGTTGGAGAAAACATCCTCATGATTCTTAAGTATCTTTTGAAAATATTCACTAAAATAAAAATAAAACATAACCTGCAAAATCACTCGTTAGGCACATGCAGTCGTGCTGCCACTTACTAAAAGCTTTGGGTCATCTTCCCCATTATTATGTTCCTACATTTTGTAGCAGGTGAAGATATTGACTCAATATTCTAGGGTTGTACAGTATTCGTCAGCAGCTTCACAAGAGCCACTTTCCTTTAATTTTTTTTACCAGATGACGCACAGTCGCTATATTGAAATTCTGATTTGTCAATTTCACCCCAAAATATAGTATTCATGCATCAATTTCATCATCCAAACTTTCAACTTTTTGAGCTGACCTGTTCAAAAAATATAAAGCGGGGAAGACATCAGAAGGCACTGCGTATATAGTTAATATTTATAATTTTAGTGTAACTCGTTTTTTGCGAAAAAAGTATGAATTAACATTCAATTCACTTTGCAAACATTATTTATCAAGTATAATTATCTGCTTTAAACATATTTTCTCCTGTCCTTCTCATTTTTCAGTAAATTGTTGTAATCAAGATCGTCCATTTTTTGTTTTTTATCTTTTTTTATTCGAGCTTAGAATAATGCAGTCCAACAACTTTTATGCAGATCCAAGGTGGATTCCAAGGTATAAATCTCATGGCGCTCCACTACAATTACAAAATATCAAATAGATTGGTTGACACCCAATATTACATTCCACACAAAAAAAAATTGCTTCCCCTTGAACCTATTTCCAAAGCCAGAGAGAGGTTTTTGACGTGACAAAACTGACCTGTGACATTGGGATTGGAAACCAAAAACTTCTGCACAGCAGTATCCACCCTAGCTTTCAAGGCCCGCTCTTCGGGAGCTTCGAAGAAGCTGAAGACAGCTGCCCCGCTACACAAAAACAACAAGTAGGTGAATAAATACAAAGAAAACCGGAAGGAAGGTTTCCCCAAGCCAATGATCCTGTTGTCGTTTCTATCCACGCGTTTAGGCAGCAAAGAGATCCTCTCGTCTTCACCGGTGGACGAAGGCAAGTTATTTACAGTACCGTAAGTGGTATAGTCCATATTTTCTGTCGTTACAGTCTTGCAATCGTGCCACCGTTATAAATATTCACTGGGGTAAAAGCTGAGCACGTGGATCAAAGATAGCGCATCAGAAAGAAAAACAAAAGTCCGTTCTTCCATTTTAAGTTTGCAAAATACAAAGTCACTTGCTCGCGGCCAACTAGAAACTCACTTCAGTTCCATGCACTGTTGAAGTTTGAATCGGACTGATCGTGTTATTATTTGGCTCTTATCTAATGTAAACTGTTGAGAGATAATACCTAGTGAGCTATAGGTTGTGGGATGTATGGCCTGTTGAAGTGGCTACCTGTGAACAATTGATAGTTGGATAAGGATGGGTTATTCCGTCGTATTTTCCGATTAAGGAGCATTGAACGAAAGTAGGTAGACGTCATTCCTATGTTTTCAAAGCAGGCTTTCACGCCATGGATTCAAATTACGGTTTTCTATGAAAGTGATAGAAGATGTCTGCGAATTCAATTATTGCAGTTATAGGTATTGTTACGCAGGATTATATTAATAGACTCCACCCAGAAACAGTGTATTAAAGTTTGAAATAAACTTTTGGCCATTAGGTACGTATTGCGATTTCAAGGGAAACGTCACACCCTCTAGATCAGTGTTTCCAAAACTTATCTAAAGCGCGACCCCTTTTTGTTAAAAAAATTGTTCACGACCCCCTACTCATCACCCAAACCAAAATAGCGTGCCTAATTTACAACTGATGGTTTCTCAAATTTTATTTTACTTTACTGTTTGAATTCAGCCACAGATAAAATTAAGGGGTTTATAAGAAAAATCGATTTATGGTCAACTTCACTTGGCAAAAAGCAGCTCGATTCATTCCAGTGCGTTCAGGAAATTATAGAAAATGTATGTTACAGTGCTACAAATTTTGAACAAGTTTATGCAGGCATGCAAGTTACTTTGCTTAATTTAAAACAACAGCTCTGTGATTATTTCCCCGAAGAAATTCAAAACAGTTACGACAGTTGCAGATGGATACTGAATCCGTTTTTAGCCGATTCCTTTCAACATGCTGAAATACCAATAAACATGAAAGAACAACTTATTGAAAGTGATGGGATGTTGAAGCTCCAATTTTTTTCCCAGAACCCGGACGAATTTTGGACCAAAAAGATGTGAGTTAAGTTTCTCGTCTATGACTGCCATTAAAACAAAAGTGAGAAATCGTCTCGTACTTGAAAACGATATAATTGTGTGTGTCTCAAATACACAGCCTAGATTTGAAAGACTAGTTTCAAAAACACAGGCGTATGGGTCTCATTAACATTGTAATATTTGACTTTATTTTTTTCTTTTACTTTTAAGGACTTTTTGAGGACTTTTAACATTTAGTTTCATGTTTCGTTTGATAATTAATTGTTAATTTTTATTTACAGCTTTATTAAAATAAAAATACATGATTTAACAGAGTAGTGTTTTTGTCTTATTTTGGAAATTTCCGGCGACCCCCCTAGTACCTCATTGCGACCCCCCAGGGGGTCGCGACCCACAATTTGGGAAACACTGCTCTAGATCAGTGGTTTTCGAAGTTGTCTGGACTACGACCCACCTCTAGGAAATTTAACCGTTACCAATATGAGTAGAGATTTTTCAAATCAGGAAAAAAGTTCAAATACAATTTAAAACTCTGTTCTAGATGAAAGTTTCAATCAATGTCAAGGTGGTGGAAGGTCATTTGAAGACTTGATCAAAGTGGAACTGCTTATATTATTTTTAAATGTTGAAATATGATTTGAATTATAACTGATATGTTTATGAAGCACAATTCGTGGTTATCATCTATACTAATATTATCATCAAGAGGTTAGTTTGTGACTCGTTTGTTTGTAGGGGGTAATCTTTGGAAATACTAAAGCGATTATGAAAATTATTTCACTAACAGAAAGCTACACTATTCAGGATTTGTATATGCCATATTTCATTATTGTGCGCTGATTAGACAGAGCCTTGTAATGAACTTGATAAAACTTAGTACTGAGAAATACACGATATTATTTTATCAGAAAAATAATTAACGCCCGACGAAATGGGAACGGATAGGCTAGAACAAAATAAAGTGAAAAATCTCTAAAATTCATAATAATATTTTACTGAATAAATAATAAATATATTTTTTAATTCGATCAGTGTTTAAGTATCCCAACCCTGATTGAGGATAGTGCTCTAAGTGGTGCAAATATTCAGGTGAAGTTTTGTACAAAGTGGCACTATGATCTCAATTTGAAATTCCGATATTACGAAATATATAAATTTTATAATCTCATCATGTGATGTATTCATTTTAGTAATGAATTTTCACAGTCGTGAACTTATTGGTCGAATTTCAAAAGAGGTCTTTATTCAGAGAACAGCATCAGCTAAGGTGGCAAGCAACAGTAATTTTCACCTCAACTTCTTAATTCTCACTACAAAAATATTGGTAAATTATGAAAACTCTCTTTAAGAAGTACAGTCTAGCGTTTTAATCATAAATATGATTGGATAAAGAGGGGCTTCTTTCATTGGTAGGTCTCAAAGTAAAGGTGGGTTCATGCAGCTTCAGTTATCAAGGAACAAGTAGCAAGTAACAATTATCAATGATGAGTTGAACTGCCTAATTTACTGTAGATGATTCATGCAACCAAATTATCAACTATCAATTAACAAGTAACAAGAGTTGGCCAACTTTTATCTTTCTTACTTTAATTGTAAAATATGTGTCTCTGACGGATTATACGATCATAACCAAATTTTTCTCAAAATAATTTATTTTCGCGATTGTTTTTCTGTTCATGGAATGTGAGCGAGTTTAAATTGAAACTGTAGATGCGATTCTGGTGGACTTTCTCAGGAAAAAATTATATTTCATTTTTAATTTCAATCTTCAACTCTCCAAAACGAAGCTAGGGTATATCAAATCAATAAAAAATGCTAGTCAAGAGTTTATGCAAGGTTAAAGTTGATCCCCTTTCCCAAGCTTTGATCATTGTTAAATTTAGTTGCATGAATGCCTTCTTTTTCATTACTCTCTACTTGATTGTTAATCGCTACTTGTTCATTGTTACTTGATAATTGAAGCTGCATGAATCTACCCTTATATGTGCTTCCATTGCCATTCGGTCTGTAATTTGCACGTGCGCAGAAGTGCAAAGTAGTTAAGTGATATATCAAAAAACTCTATTATCCATTGAATGAGATTTCAACCCATGGTTGCCGTTTTGCGGGAATTACCCTTTTTGTGGATTTACTGGAAAGGTAGCGGGTAATTTTCTAACATTCTTCGATTCCGGGTAAATCGCGGATAATTCGACGATTTGAAAAATCTTCATTGTAGTTTGCAAAAAAAGACTTCTTTTCATGAACAGATGACAGTGATGTCACAAAACACTTATGAATATGAGGTGATTGATTTGCTTCCATTTCTCATGAACACATTCAGTACCCTGGCCTTGCAACCCGAGGCAGCGATGAGAGGGGTGAATTTTAATAGAATTATTAAGTCCATATACCCATCGCCGCTACTGATTGAATCTATATGATTAATTTCTGGTAACATATCTGTCAATATTAGATGACATAGAGAAGTCATTGATATATTTTATAGAATTATTTTTGGTGTACAATATGACTGAACGAGTAGTCACAGTTTGCAATAACGTGTGTTGTCTCTGCATCTAACATCCCAATTAACATTTTTACGAAGGTTTTCAAAGTCATTATTTTGGTGTCCCCCACAAAATTTCGTAATTTTGAGTATACGAAGTTGAGCGTACAAGCAGAATTGATACTATGTTCAAAATCACAAATTAAAGGAACAATTTCAGATAGGCAACAGCATACTTGTAAAAACCATAAAGTATTTCACTACTTTCCGGTTAAGAGACGTGAATTGTGGATTCAAGCACCTAGAAGAGCAGATTTAAGTACTGATAAGTTGAAATGGGCAACGGTATATTCATGAATTCTGTATCTCAGAATTGAATTCATAATCTCATTAAATTACCACTGATATTCATGGAAATACGATTTGTTTGTCCAGCAGGCTGATGCGTGTGACGTCACATGCCCGCGGTCTATATGATTCCTGATTCAATTTCCTGGTGCGATCTCCGCTTCGATATTGTTTCGTCACAAACTCGAGATACGTTTGATCATATCAACGGAATTTACTGCGATTTCCAGTAGATGGTGCAAGAATTGAATTCTATCATCTTTTGACATTTGCATTCCAATTTATTCGAAATTTGCTAGAAGTTTTCCATAATTTTACTGATCCTTTCAACCAGCTATTTGTCACTTCAGATCAATTTTCTACCGTATTTTTCTCAGTTATTTGTCGTTTATCCGCCGTTGCTTTCAATTATTAGTTGTTTTCCGTTTGTTTAGTATTTAATCAGAGTGCTGTTTCAAATAGTGTTTCATAATAACAGATATCAAACGCTCTTTTATTAATTGTGGACGAAATAATCAATTATCTATTCATCTGTATCAAGTTCCGATGGTTAGTACAAAACACTAAAACACATGTACTCAAGTTCAACTGGTCAATATAACGCGAGATTATTTTGTGACGCTGATAAAAACAAAGTTCATCTTGCTCAGTTTTTACTTTGGTAAAAGTTATTATTTGTGTTATTTGCTGATTGCTTTTCAGAATTTCCCAGTTCAACATTGTTAATCCGAATCCTAGCATTAGTGACAATGGTTGTTACATGCCCAATAAAAGGATGCGATAACAAAAATTTAAAATCATGGAGTAGAAGTTCTTTCTGGAGAGTGGTTTCAAATACGATCTTCTTGAATACAGCGCCATAATAGCCTGCACTACAGCAATCTTTCTGATGAATTGAAATTACTCAGGTTGATCTGGAATATGGAGGTTCCAATTCATTTCGAATTAAATTCTATAATGCTCCAAAAACTGTATATTGACGTACTATTTTTTTTTTTCATGTAATGCAACTCCACTACCTCTCACGTCGTCGATACCGATATTTCGAAGAATCTCATCTCGGTGGAGCAGCACCGAATAGTAAGAATTTCTACTAATTCTGATATTAATTTCCCACAACATTTAACGAGAATATAAGGAAAATGCATCTATCTGTATATATGTATCGAGATGCACATCTGCATATACTTCTAAACAGAACAAACAAAAAATATAACGAATTCTTAGGTAAGAACTCATGCAATTTCTGACAGAATTCGTGTATCTTTATCCTTCATCAGGTAGAGTGTTGAAAAACGAAAGTAACACATTGACTCTGCACGAGTTGTTCTGGAGAATTCGCTAATAGAAATTTCGTCAGACTTCATATTGTCATGTGTCAAGAGTTGCCGCTTGACGCCATCTAAGAAATTTCAAGAATGTGAATTTCCCTGGACGTCATTATCAAGTGAGCCGTAGGTCTAGCGTTTTTGACGAAAACATTAATATTGTACTGGTATAGAAGTCATTTCACCAGGAATATCCCATACAGCACACGATATCCTATGGACGTCCAGTTCATGTCGGAATAGCCTTGGACCAATTTTGGATATCCATATATAGGATATCCAAATTCTGGATATCCAAAGTATTCCCAGTGAAAAATATCCATACGATGTACAAAATGGATATCCTTTCGGATATCCACGATGGATATCCATGAAGGATATCTTATGGACATCCATTTCGTACATTTATTGTATAAATGTTTCTTTCGCAGTGGCACCCAACGCATTGGCAACGTGATTGGGCCATTTACATGGACATTCGAGCAAGCAAGTTGATATATTTAACTTTTCATTCTTTTAAATAATATTTGAACATACCGTCACCTCAGAAGACGTGACGCGCGACGCGAAATGCAAAAGCGCTGCATTGTAAACTCACCTTGACTCGGTTTCCTGACGTGCAACCGTCTATGGCGTCTGTCAAATGTCGTAATTTTGAGAGTCGTTGAGTGTTGGGTCGGTTTGAAAAAATTATGTTGAACTGAGTTGAAGCGTTGTGGCGTGCATTTTGCAATAATTGTGTTTATAAAGAAACGAAAAATAGTGGTGTGTTAGTTAATAATTGTAAACTGTGATCATTTACCGTGAACGTGAAGTTTTGGAAGGAAGCAAGTGAATTGTCGAGTACTATATTCATATGTTATTCAAATTGAGAACTATTTAAATTCATCAATAACTTTTCTGTTGAGAACTCTTGGCAAACTATTTTTCAAATATGAACTATATCAAGTATTTTGTTTGAAAAGTAATGAAGAAAAAAATAAAAAATTCTTATTAACGACATAAGTTTTTAAATCGTCGTCTACCACTCTACAGTTTATCTTAGCTTGTCTAAATATTGTAAATACAGCGAAACCAATCTAGCAGAACATTTCAAATTGCACATACGGTCACGTTGAGTGCCTTATCACAGGATATATTACTGACTATAATCCGTTGTCCAAGAAGTGTGCAGCACTTTTTCATGTCTCAAGCTAGGTTGGTTTCTCTGTAACGAATTGCACAAATAATTATGTAGGATTATGAACGATATCTTATGGACGTTCTTGATGGATATCTCATGGATGTCCATGAAGTATATCTTGTAGATATCCATGATGGATATCATATGGGTATCCATGAAGGAAATCTTATGGATGTCCATAATGGATATCTCATGGATGCCCATGAAGGATATTTTATGGACGTACAGGTTGGTGGCCTAAGAATGTCCATTGGACGTCCACTGAATATTCTTTGGATAAAAACTGTACGTCCATCGGATGTCCAAAATATCCTTAATGGATATCCATTAGATATCCACTGGATGTCCATGTGTTGTGTGGGATGTGCATCTTGGTTTCACTGTATGTTCTCAAAGAGCCTCCAGAAATGACCCTGTACAGACACCATAGAATATATCACACGTCACCCACAACTGTCAGTCTATCCGGGCCACATGTCTGGACCCAAATTATGTTGTAATGTATCAAAATTATGCGTGATAACACCTCGAAAATGCGCGAACCACACCCTTTGAACGATGGTGAGAGCCCTACCACGAGTCGTGTTCAACGTCACCAAAGTGCTGCTGAAGTCTTTTAGGAAGAGCATCGAACAGGAAATACAACTGAGCAAAGAAGCTGCGAGAATCAGGTACAGGGAAAGAGAAACCGCGAAAACCGCAGAGCCTCAACAGATGTCTGTGACAGAAGCTAAATTGATACTCCATGTTGATAAGAGCGATCCCGCGGAAATCGAGAAAAAATTCAAGCATCTTTTCGAAGCTAACAGTAGGGAAAGGGGAGGGTCGTTTTATCTGCAGTCGAAGGTGTTTAGAGCGAAGGAAGTCTTGGATTTGGATATGAAGAATGTGCCATGCGGAAAGGAATGAATTCTATGATATGAGTACAATCCAATAAAAGTGTAGACCTATGTAATGCTTTGTTTTGATTGAACTATAATTAATAGTTAATAGTTATTTTCATATTGAGGAACATGATTACTTTTGTGAAGATAGAGAAGTTTTGTGGAGGTGATTTTCTGTCTTTCTCTTCTCCAAGTCAACGAAAAATAGTTATTTTTGTATCGAGTGCGTGAAATTGAATTAGTCGGATATATTTCTGTTACGTAAACAATCTTTCTTCGACCCCTGATATTATTTTCATTTGATGACTGACAGGACTGGCGCAAGGAGATTTCGTAACAATACGTTCTATCATTGGTGGTCTCGGTAGTGTAGTGGTTAGCATATCTGCCTATCAAGCAGAAGGCCGGGGTTCGAATCCTCGCCGGGCCACCGTGCTGGGTAATCGCACGTTAAAAGGTAAGGCCTCGTTGATCCATTGCTCGCACAAGTTTCGACTTCTGAGGGTTGACGTTCGTCAGCTGATGGTTGACGAAAACGAACAATTTTAGAACAATTTTTTTTTTAGAACAATTGCAAAAGTCTATAAATGCTTTACTGTAAACGGTTATTTTTGCTATAAATAATTTCATAATTTCATTAATATTCTAGATAGTATTAAAAACAATGGTGACATTTTGAAATATTGAATATTTGACACGCCAAAATCCAAATCAAATTGTATGTATAATATACAAAATAAAGTGAAAAGAGCTCATGGAATATGTTCAGTATAATGTTGTTCTGATTGATTGTGTTCAATCAGATGAATTCAACTGATTCCATTGGATTTCTACCTGAGCAAACAACGTTCATCGTAAAAAAGGTTTGTTTCACGCATCCATAGCAAAAAAACAACATCAAATTTTTTGACACTTGTAGAAAAAATATATAAAATCAAAGTCATATTTTCTCGGTAAAGTATTTGAAATACTTTGAAATCATTTTATTTTTGCGTTGAAATAATTGCATATACAATAACGTTACTTCTGTCAATTATTGAAAGTATTTCAAAATCATGGTTGAAATAATTTCAAAATCATCAACCGAGAAAATATAGCTCAAATATTCAGCAGAGAGTATCTACTAAATGTTTGATGTTACTTCTTTTGTAAAAGTTAAACGTTCTTTTTGCAATGACTTGGATTGGATTAGCATATATGTTATTCGAAGACATTCCTAATTCCAAATCGTACAGAAGTGAATCTCGTGCCAAGAGAGCGGGTATATTTCAACTCCATCTGATTCTGTCCATCTCATCAGCCTTACGGGAAAACTAGCAAAATCTCGTAGTTTAAAATCGTACATGTATAAGCAACTCAACCTGATTCCCCCATTCTGAATGAATATTTGCAGAGTTTTAGTAATCACAATTATTTGCAATATCTTATAGATACATGATTTTTGGTTCGAGTTGAATGTGAAACCTGCAGAGATCGCTACCACCATTTTTGATATTTCATACTCGACCATATCTATTCTACATTATACCAAAATTCAGTTTTAGTCATACTTTTTTCAGGTAGCTGAGTCAACTTCCCTATCATGATTATTGTCATATTTTTTATGTAGATTGTATTTCTATTATCAGCTTCGTTGAACATATCTACGAATTCGGTCATTATTTCTCAACAGGAATTCACCGCAGACATTTAATTGGAGTTTATTATTTGCGGAAACAACAGAGAGTTGATTTGAAATCGTTGTCATCATAATACGATCTGTTCACCATGCTCTATACAGATTTTGAATAGCATCACCACATTACAGCTTATCCAATCCATCTTGGCTCAAACTCAGATATTTTCCCAGTTGCACACTGGTAGTGTAGACCATGACGAAACAAATAACACCTATGAATAAGTTTCAACACAGTGAAACGTTATTATTTCTCTTCAATGGTGGTATTGGTGGGATTGGGATCAATTTAATTAAAGAAAAACTATTGTTTCCTTGCCAACGTTTCGAATTTTAATAAATTCAACATCAGGGCTCTATAACAATGAGTTGCGTGTTAAAGTGGTATGATATAAATAAAATAAGAGAATGCCAACAAACTATTGGAACATTTTCAGGGGTTCAAAATGTTGATTAATGAAAAAAAATTTTAAAATACTTACCAAAAATCAGTTTTTCCGAGTAAAAATAATAAAACCAGGTATAAAACAGACATTTTAGATACACGCTCTAGGTACAAACAAAACCACATTGAGTACGGGACAAACGAATACTAAAATAAAATTCATAGAATGGCTGTAGTTCTTATGAATGCTGATAGGAAGAAAACGAAAACAAACGTGATTGTTGAAAACACCGTATAATGATAAAGAATCATTTCGGTAGCTGACTTATCAGATTGTAATAAGCCGTATTCAATCCTTCTATATCTCTTCTTGTATTAACGCTGTCTTGGTGAAGAATTTGTATCATTTCACTGAATAGCCTTTTTGATAGAGAAGATTTCTGATCAAGAATGATAGGTTTTGTAAAATCAAAAGTATGGCCATTTTCTCTAGTGTGTTCAACTAAGGCTGTGGGATTTTTGACATTCAGCTTTCGTGTGTCTCTATCGTGTTCAGAGTTATTATTTCTGTGCCAAGATGGATTAGCTGTACGTTTGATATACATTCAAGTCCATCATAGGATACGTACCGTTAGCATCTTCAGGAGAAAAAAATCGATAGATTTTCCAATCATTTCCTCAACAATGAACTGATTAGTGGTCTGAAAGGCTTAGGCCCTTTGTCACCATTTATACCATTTTTACATTTTGTTATTTGTAGACTCTCGAGCAGCCTTCTATCATGCATATCCTTAGTCAGATTGCTATTACTGATTCTATGTCCAGAGTCCAGAGCATTATGGACAACTTTGGACTTTTCCCCCTTCCAAATCTCATGTGTGAATAATGTTCTTTGAATCGGGTGTTTAGAGCTTGTCGATTCTGTCCGATGTATTTCTTAGGGCGATCTTGACAACTGATTTCGTATATTCCCGACTTTCCTGTGTATTCCAATTCATCTTTATCGTTACCAAGGAGTTGCAATTTATAAAAAGTTTTAAACTATGCAACATTCATATTTATTTACTTGGTGCCCAGGTCTAAGTCTCCTTGATCCCCAGCTCTCATCTTGACGAAGTGAAGACAGTCTGGAACTTCCGGTTGAACCGTGTCTGGAATAGATCTTCTGTCGACGTTGCGGCTCCCACTTTGGAGCCATTCTCAAGACTTCTTCGTGACTTTGGTGCCGAGGCCCAAGTCTCCTTAACCCCCAGGTCTCATCTTGACAAAGTGAAGACTGTGGTTTTGTGGATAGAGGGATGGTATTTATAGCTGTATGAGAATCCGACGTTGTTGAAACTGTCGGACCATATACAGGCCTGGTTTGAAAAGGATTAATTAATGGATTTGTTCGATGGGTTAGTAATGTTTTCCAGGAATTGGAAAGCCTTTGTGAGTTGTCTCGTTCGCATTGAGGGCGTTTTTCAATTTCTATTGCTTCGCGAATTATTCTGGAGTGGAGTGTTTTTGCTGTGGCAATGGTCTTAGTGTTGTTGAAGTCAATTTTGTGTCCGGTTTCGTGGTGATGTTTGAAGAGAGTCGAGGTCATGTCCGAATTACGTAGTGCTAGTTCGTGTTCGTAGGACCTGTTTGATACTCGTCGGTTCGTCTGTCCTATGTATGTTCTCGGGCAGTCGTGTGAGTCGTTGGGTATTACATCTTTAGGTGAGCACAGGAAAGAGGATATTTGATTTTTTGCTGTGAAAACTGCCTTGATGTCGTGTTTCGTCAGAATTCGGCTAACTTTATCAGTGACACTCCGAATGAAAAGAAGGAAAGGGTTTAGGCAGTTTCCAACCTGAGAGTAGGTTAGGAACTAGCACATTTCCAACGATTGTGGATAAAATCAATTACGAAGTGTTTTTAGTTTGTACGAAATTGAAAACGCCGACAACACTGGCTACAACAACGAAATATTGACCCCATGTGCTCATCGATAATTTAGTTGCCACGCAAAGTTGATATTATTTCACAACGGAGCGCAAATTATTATTGAACTTATAACGAACGTCGATGCCTTTTAATGATGTGGAGAATTCCATCGCTATTTTTTTCTGTTTATCACCACGCAGCTGCTTATAATTCCCAAGAGCCATCTCTTGGAAGGGATGAACTTCAAATGGATATTATATCACCGATTATAACAATACCGAAGGCGATTTCCGCGGGAGTTATTCACAAGAATATTTTCTATCGTGTTATATACAAGATTTTTTCTAGATTTGATAGAAAATATTATTTTATCATTTTCAAAGAGTAAATCTCTCTAGTCAACAACATTATCATTAGGGATTGCGTTTCTCAGATGACTAAATTTCAGTTTCTTGATGTATGAAGGGGATTAGGGATTGCTTATATCCAAGTTTGTTGGGACGAATATTTATATACTTTAGGTATACCGTGTGACACAGACTCATGGTACAGCCCCGTTTTCTCCTTTGTTTTTCTAGCTATATTTTTGAAATTCGGAACATTGAATATGCTCACTGAACAGCATTTCTCGACTTATCTGAAAGACAAAAACAACTTTCAATTTTTCCGGAAATGACATCAACTTTCGATTCTTGAATGGGACACCCTGTATATTGTTGCATGATCGGTTAGGGATGATCATGAGGAATCCAACGATACCAGGTTTAATGGTGTTATCTCCGATGACTACGGAGATATCGCCATTTATTTTATTCATAAGCTCAATGAGTGGGAGAGAGAATTGGATTGACCCGCCAGAAAAAGTTTCTCTCTCCTACTCGTTGAGCTTATGGATAATATAAATGGCGATATCTCCGCAGATATGTCGAAAGATGCTGTTCAGTGAGCATATTCAATGTTCCGAATTTCAAAAATATAGCTACAAAAACAAATGAGAAAACGGGGGTGTACCATGAGTCTGTGTCACACGGTATAAACAACTAACCCCAGCTTCAGATTTAGTATCGATTTTCTTCTCCTGGAGATGCTAACCTTGTTAGCGAAACGCGCGTCGAGTGCAAAATATCAGTTTGGTATTAGGGTAATTGATCTCTAGGAAAAGTTTCAATAAAAAACATCTGAACATTTTCATAGAGGTGTTAATGAATGATTTTCACTGTTAATTGTTGTGAATAATTATTTTCGTTCATACCTTTGTTATTTGTCAGTTCACGAAAGTGAACGTACTGAGGCCAAATTCTATTTCACAAATTCGATTGTCGAGTAGCTCAGACTGTGACTATACAATGCGCTGTACCGAAAATATACGCATGTTCTAAACAATTCGATAATCGAATTCGTGAAATAGAATCTGGCAGCTGAATAAAATGTTTGGCTGATTTAATTTCGAACAAAAGATGTCCTATGAATTCTTTGTAGGATATTTAGTTTGGCAGATAAAGCACAAAAACACAAATTTAGAAATAAACTACTAAACCTTCCCCTCCCTCGCACAACAAACAAATATATTCCTCTGAGAAACTTTAAAAATGTAACATTTCAATAGCCTAAGTATCAAGTTTGGCAATAACATCGTTTGTCAGTTTGACGTCTCTGTTGAGTTCGACAGGAACTGAATGTGTCTTGTGAGAAAAATATGAAATAGTGGGTGAAGAGAGTCCAGGTTTACTAAATGATACGAAAAAGCCCCAGAAAACGATCTACAATAATCTACATCCATATAAATCTATGCTACTGTTATGAAGAGGTGAAGTTTCTCACTTTGTTTGTTTGTAGGGCAAAATTTGATGCTTTACAGGCATGCTCTGACTGAAGGGTTTGGTACGACTCTCACGCGGAGAACAGCTAGTATGAAATATAATGAGTAGCTCACCTGATAAGCATAAATGTTTCTCGAGAAAATCCGATCTCAACTTCCTCAAATTCTTCACCTGTCCGAGTTCTTCCGGCCCTTCTATTGCAGAGAACACTGTAGCTCCAACGATGAGGAAGACAAGATATCCCACGAGGAAGAAGAGGAATTTCAAGCAGCCACGGTTGGTCAGGGACATTTTTCTCTGCAAAAGATCGTTTAGTAGCAGGTGACTAGCAATTCAATCAATGGCATAAAATATATGGAAATTCGGTTAGGAATTGTAACTCTGATGATATTGCGTTCAGGTGTCTCAAATAATGTGGTGGTGACATTGTTCTGTCTCTTCAACTGACTTTGACAGGCGTAGCAGGTATTCTTTTGAATAATGAGATGAATTTTAGCGGCAATATGATTATTAAGAATCAAAAAAAAAATCCCCATTCGGGATCCGAACCCACATCTTCCATTCACTAGATGAAGAAAAACTTGATCATACTTCTACAATCTGAACTCCAAAGGCGGCATTCTCCCTTCGTTCTTAAGTTATGGCCCTGCAAAATTTGGAAGAAGGGCATGCCTAGACTTCTCATATCATTTCTTCAACAACTTTTTCGAGTTTTAATGTGGAAGTGGATATAATTCGGAATAGAGTTTTGAACAAGGGTTACCCGACGAATAAAAACGTATGAGCTACTCAAAAAGTAAGGCAATATATGCCCTTTTTCGAACTTTGAAGGGCGTTTGGATTCAGATTTGTATTCTACCCAAAAATATGTAAATTCAGCAAGATTTTTTTCTCATAACTATGCGAGGTCCATTAAACGAGCATCTACCGAAATGAAATAGAGAATAAACTTTTTTGGAAATAAATGCAGTTTTTTTTGTAGCTTTCTGAGTATTGCAACCTACCTTTTGGAATATATAGAAATGTTGAAGGACATACTTTTCTACCACGAAAACTCTTGTATACGAATAGTTAAACAATTTTCTGTTATTTCCCTTGTACATACTATAGGATATCAGATGACTATATTCCAATAAAAGGAGAAGAACGTGAAATTGAGTATATTCAAGGAAAAATTGAATTTTCTTATCAAATTATCCTAAATTCTGAGGGGCTTTCTAAACACTTAACGTCGTTAGGCAAGTGGTTGAATATTTTCAGGCCATTGTAAATTACTGAGTTTTTAGTCAGTGTCGAGGTGGGTAAAGGCAGTCTAAAATCATGAGTCTGACGAGTGTAATAGTTAGATCATACCAGAGGAAATTCATATCTATGATGTAATGAATATAGGCTTACAAAAGTCTTGTTGTTTCATTTTGAACAGATAACGTATTGCTCTTTTTTGAAGTACAAACACAGAATTCATGAGATATCTAGAACATACTCCCCAGAACGGAATTCCATATCTCAAGTGTGAGTCTACTAGTGAATAATAAACAGATTTAGCTGCAGATGAGCCCAGCTTCCTGGAAGTTATTCTTACAGCGTAACAACCCGAAAAGAGTTTTTTTGTGAGAGCTTTGATGTGGTCTTCAAATCTCAAGTCGTTATCTATGACAATACCGAGGAATTTGGTGCTTAATTTATACTCTATAACACTTTCATTGAGAGTAATTGGTATGTTACCAATAGAACCCCGAACGATATCACGTTTAGATCGTTGCTATTTAGGAGACAAGAGATTAGCACTGCACCAGTCCTTGATAATACCGCTAGTCTGAAGACATAACCTTATGGAAATCTGAGGTATTTTTAAGGTGCCATAGTATTGTGGTATCATCTGCGAATAGCGTGCGAAACTTTCCCTTTATATTTAACGATGTCAGATCATTTATGTACAAAAGGAAGATGATGGGATCAAAAGGACCCCTAGGGGCTCCACTGTTTATATTAGCTGATGTTAATGTCGTAGTGCGGCATTTTAACAATTTGACTTCTTTCCTGTTAGATATGATTCAAACAACCTATGAGTTTATCATCCCTCATATACCATATGTTATACAATTTTCTGAGCGTATTTCATGATTGACACAATCAAATGCTTTCGATAGATCACAAAACACCGCTGCAGCTACATCACGATTGTTAATATTGTTATAAACTTCGTTCAGAAGGGACAATACGGCTCTTATTATGACATAATAGGTTTACTGTGAGTTATTTTTTCATGTCTGTATCTATTAACAATGATTCATTATGGGGGGTCATTTGACCCCCTAAAAGTTTCTTGAGGGCTTGTAAGAGATTTTTTGTTATACTGCGAGATTGTTATAACTTCTTTCTAAGAAATCCCTCGCCAAATTTACAATGAGAAACACTCCGATTGAATTTTACTAATAATAAATTCTAATTCAAGACATCATGAAGATTCGTCCAGTCGCAGTCAAATTGTCATTAGCTGACTGTAAAGACACGCACCACCTTCTCTTATCAGATGATTAATATCCGTGAAACGTTGAAGATAATATTTTGAGGCTAATTAGAACGACGAAATACCATTTACGGTCGATCTACATGGTGATATCAGCACGTCGATCTGATTAAGAACATGGAACTCCTCTAAGTTCGAGTACACATCTCTTTCGAAGGACTTCAACTCAACACAATTTGTTTGTTTTCACTTTATTTCCGCTGACAATTTGATTAAAGTTTTTACATAATTGAGGAATCAATTTTCTATTAGTTTTTGTGAAACCCACTAGAATATTAGCCATATCAATATCAGAAATTATTCTACAACGAATGAATTTTTATCAGAAACTTCTCAAAAAAATTCTACCAGCAGAAGATTTGGAGGGTTTTCACACATATAGAAATTCAAGATATTCATTGAATGTGAAACAAGAATATGCCCTTGTCCTATAATAGAACGAACATAAGAAATAAAACATTTTGGGGTTATGGTAGATAAACGTCTGAGATGTGATGTCCATGTAACAAAAAGTCTGAGAATGTTTTTAGACAGTTTTATGCTTTGTGGGACGTTCTAGATAACAAAAACCGCATGGTCGTCTATCATTCAGCCTATTGTACCGACTTTTTCATCTCCAGGAGATGCCAACCTCGAAGATTTGGTGGATTTTTCACTGTAAAATCTTCAATATATGTAGCTATAAATGGAAAGTAATTCTCATATAGCCTAAGTCTGGTATTTCTTGCTTCACTGCTAGATTGGTACAGCTTTTGACAAAAAAATCCAATTTCTGACCATATCAAGAAACGTTCTTCCACTGTCACCAATTTGTCAACAGCTGTAAGAGCACCACCTTCTGTTATCAAATAATAAATCTAATATCCGAGAAATGAAGACAACGTTTCGATACTAATGAGAACAATGAAACAGCACTTTCCTTTGATCTACGCATGGTGATATTCAGTACTTTGCTATTTGATCAAGAAGATGGAACTCCACTATAATCTGAAGCACTACGTCTCTTTCGGAGGACTTCAACCCAACACAAATTGTTTGGTTTACTTTATTTCCGCTGAGAATTTGATAAATGTTCGTGAATAATTTAAGGATTCAATTTTATATTAGTTTTCGTGTAACCCACACAATGTCAGGTATATGAGTACCAAATCAGAAATTGCTTGAGTGAACTTTTTTTACAAATTTCTCCAAAAATTCTTATATAACTTGGTATGATATTTCATGCTTCACTGCTGGATTGGTATACATTTTGTCTAAAAAAATCCATTATACTAGATTCAAATACTAACATTCGGGAAAGTACTGTGACATGAATTTTGCAACAAATTCTGACTATATTCAGACATCTGAAAGGTTCTTCCACTGTCACCAATTCGTCAACAGCTGTAAGAGCACCACCTTCTTTTATCAAATAAAAAGTGTAATATGCGAGAAATGAAGATAACGTTCTGATGCTAATTGGAACGATAAAACAGCATTTACCTTTGATCTACATGGTGATATTCAGCGCTTTATTTTATCAAGAAGATGGAACTCTACTAATTTCAAGCACACGTCGCTTTCGAAGGACTTCAACCCAGCAGAAATTGTTTGTTTTGGCTTTATTTCCGCTGAGAATTTGATAAATATTCGTGAATAATTAAGGATTCAATTTTCTATTAGTTTGTGTGTAACCCACATAATTTCAGGTATATGAGTACCAAATCAGAAATTGCTTGAGTAAACTTTTATTACAAATTTCTCGAAAAATTCTGCCAACAGAAGACTTGAGTTGGTTTTTAGTGTAAAATTCTCATATAACTTGGTCCGATATTTTTTTCTTCACTGCTGGATTGGTATAACTTTTGTCAAAGAAGTACTGTGATATGAATTTTGCAACAAATTCTCACTATATCAAGACATCTGTGACATTTGTCAACAGCTGTAAGAGCACCACCTTCTGTTATTGAATAACTAATCTTATATCCGAGAAATGAAGAAAACGAAGAAAACGTTTTGAGTATAATCAGAACGATAAAACAGCATTTACCTTTGATCTACATGGTGATATTCAGCACTTTATTCGATCAAGAAGATGGAACTCTACTAATTTCAAGCACACGTCGCTTTCGAAGGACTTCAACCAAACACAAATTGTTTGTTTTCACTTTATTTCCGCTGAGAATTTGATAAATGTTTGTGAAGAAGTAAGGATTCAATTTTCTATCAGCTTTCTTGTAACCCATGGAATTTCAGGTATATGAGTACCAAATCAGAAGTTTCCTGAGTGAACTTTCATCACAAACTTTTCAAAAAATTTTGCCAACAGAAGACGTGGTTGGTTTTTACTGTAAAATCCTCATATCTAGGTCTGATATTTCTTCTTCACTACTGGATTGGTATAACTTTTGTCTTAAAAATCCATTATACTAGATTTAATTAGTAACATTCAAAGAAGTACTGTGACATGAATTTTGCAACAAATCCTGACTATATCAAGACATCTGTGACATTTGCCAACAGCTGTAAGAGCACCACCTTCTGTTATTAAATAACTAATCTAATATCCGAGAAATGAAGATAACGTTTTGATTATAATTAGAACGATAAAACAGCATTTACCTTTGATCTACATGGTGATATTGAACACTTCGCTATCTGATCAAGAAGATGGAACTCCACTATAATCTCAAGCACCACATCTCTTTCGGAGGACTTCAACCCAACACGAATTGACGAATTCAACCTGTTGTGACGCACGAGCTGTCGGCGTCGCGACGCAGCCCCATTGGCAACGTTTCATATACAGGGCCTTAAAAAAAGTTCCACATCGTGGGGTGTGATCGATAAAAGAACGGAACAAACATACCAGAAATAGTTTCAATAGTTGACGTCGGGAAAGCAATCAATATCGAGCTTGTTGAATATTTGAAATGTTCAGGAATAAATGAAGATCGACAATACGTTTGTGTCACAATAGAGGTCAAATGGTGACCTTCTAAGCTACGTTATGCATATGAGAGAAAGGCGTGAACATTGGTTATGGTAGGTCATAGGACGCTAGACGTTAGTATATAATAACGTCAAATCTGTTGTCTCCTCATATTACCAAGTTCCCCATTTGGAAGATCTAATATAACTAGGTTAGGCCCTTTTGACACAGAGTACTGCTTAATAACTACCAATTTCTTCTGTGCGAGCAATTATTTGACGAAAATGTTCGTCTCTCCCCTTTACCACTAAGCCAAATTTCAGGTATGTATCCCAATTGACACTTTGCCACTGCTAGTGTACACTACATTCAACAGTTTCAAGACTTTAGAATGCATCGAGAATCGATCTTACCACGTATATTTCGGGGTCATTCTCAGATTTTTCTCGCTTATCTTCCGATCTTAACGTAGGGTATGCAAGGTCAGTAGATCTTCACAACGAGTTTTGTCTGGCCAAAATACATTGACGAAGTACATTATCATCCAAAATGGAAGATGGAAAAAAATTATCCTTAGTTTTTTCGGTTTCTCAACCTACCACGATCTGAAAAACCAAATCTACTTCCGGTTTCAAAACTTCTTCGCAAATATCTCTCTTCTAAATTTGCTTTCGAAAATCTGTCAAAAATTCAAGATTTGAGATATTATTTCGTCTTTCAAAAGAGGTGGCCAGGTGCGATTTTTATCAACGAGTTCGATTTTCAAATGGAACAAACTGAATGTTATTATATTTTTTATATCTACATGATTTTCTGAATCCAATGATACCCCGTAGTTGATATTTTAATAATGTATTGGAACACATATGGCATGGTTCTGTTATATGGCCTACAAGATCACCCGAATTAACTCTTTTAGACGCTTGAAGTAGTGTCTAGTCTACATCATCGTGCGGGATATCGTCCAGATTTCATCTGTTGATCAGTGCAATTTGCAGAAATTCCCTATAAATTCGGTGCATGAAAGACTTTCTCTTTTTTTATGAACTTGTATCATTTTCAATTCATTTCTGTTATCAATACGATCTCCAACAATGTATTCAGTAAGTAACTAACAATAACAATTTATCGAAACGTCAAAAGTTGTTCTTTGGTCCAAAACAACTTTCCCGAAGGTTTGCAAGGACCTAGAAGAGGTCTAAAGGGGTTAAGTCGGGTAATCTTACAGGACACATGACAGAACCATGTTTTCCAAACCATCATTGGAAAATCAACAATGGGGTATCACTGGAGCCATGAAAATTCTCCAGATATCAAAAATGCAATTACTTACAGGATGTTTCATTTGAAAATCAAACGGTGACGACATTTCCGAAAAAAACGGACGTTGAAAAAATCTCCCATTATATTGACGATTGAAGACTGAACCAGTACCACAAATATTTTTCTCTTTGAAAGGCAATAAAAATAGTGCTATTTCCGCAAGGTTTGCTCGACCTTGATTGATATCTTGTGATATCTTGTCTCGAATTTTTTTTTATATACAGATTCACACGAAAGGGAAAGGGAAGCCATGTTATGTTCAAAGAACACCGGAGATACGAATTAATATTCTTTTTGAACTTTTGAAGTTTGTAAGCCTCAGGAAAAATCTCTCTCCGCAAAGGAGTTCAAAAGGTTCAGCTGTTCTAATGAAAGAAGATCCCTGAGCAAGAGGGGTTCGACAGGTCTCCAAGGTCACAACAAAAGGGTGGGAATTCTGTACTCTTCGTATCATCCGAGTTGATACTGCTAAGGGTGGAACGACTGACGACAATTCAGAAGAGCACCGACCGTGAAAATATCTATAGAAGAGAGACAAGTCTCCGACCCTTCTACAATGTTCCAATGAAGTGAGCGAGTCTGTGAGCGAAGAATTACCAACAAGACGGATTGCTTTCCTCTGAATAGAATCGGAAAGTTCCAATGAAGTTTCACACCAGTAACTGAATACGTTCTCAAATTTTTCAGAAGGTACAGCTTATCCAATCCATCTTGGCACAAACTTAGATACTTTTCCAGTTGCTTACTGGTAGTGTTTACCATGACGAAAGAAGAAACACCTTCTAGGAATGAATATCAACACTTTGAACACATATAACAGGTGTTTTTTTATCTTACTATACTTCACAGAGATTGCTCGGCATATACGTTATTAGTTATGTGCCAAGATGGATTGGATGAGCTGTAACATTGCGAATGAAGCATAGATATATCAAATTCGAGCAATGTGCCTTCCAGTCCAAACATTCATCTAAACTCATTCCCAGAAACTTAACATGGGTACCAGACCTGGGAATGGTGATATTGTATACATTTACATTTCTTCTGTCTATTATGAAACTGAAGATATTGTATCTTAACAATGAGTTTTGATAAGCTCATGTAGCCAAGGATTGGATATTTTCATTACACTTCCTTTCGAGCATTTTCCAGATTATCCGACATAAGAACAGAAATATCATCCGCATACATGAATGTCATCAAATAATTTATCGATATTGTTGATTTATAAAAGGAATAACACAGGTCCTAGGATAGAACCCTGTGAAACTCCTTTATTAATGTCCATAAAATTTAATTTTACGATTCTCTGCTCATTGAATTATTGAAACTTGTTATAAATAAAGCACTATTTATGTGAACAGTTCAACCTTCAATTAAGGAGATCAAGAGTGATAATTCCATCAGTGAAGACTCAATCAAGCTGACGTGAAGCCGCCACTTCATCAAGTGCCGAAAGGTGAAGGCACGCGCCGAAACAATCGCACTCTATCCGTCCAAACAACCCTCGAGACGCCCCAATCGATGGGGTGTCTGGCGTCGGGGCGCAAGCGTCGCTCCCCCGAATCGATAGCGGCGCATTTCGATGTACACCCCTCGCGATCGCTGGGAGTATCTTCAACCTGTTTGTTGTTTGTTGTCGGTGAAAAACGGAAATTGGGTGAGTGATTGTTATTCGTTTGTTTCTCGTAGAATGAAAGTACGGAATTGGGTCCTCGATGAAATAGTAGTGCGTGGAATTACAGTTTGTATTTACTCTTGAATTGAACAGGTTGATAATCTTCCATTTTGGGCGGTATTGGTATGGAATTCCATTGTCAGCAGTGTATGTGCTGCTACTTACTTGTTAGGGAAAACTGCACCTTTTCCTACTGATATTCAGAAAATATCAGATAGTGAAATGTATTTCAGGAAATATCAATTGATATTGAAATTAGTCAACTATTATTCGGGAGATATCAATTTCAATTCCGAAAATATCGTTTGATATTCAGAAAAGTCAATTATCTTTCAGAAAATATCAATTTCAGTTCAGAAAATATCAATTCCAATTCAGAAAATATCAATTTTATTTCTGATCTTGTCAACTGTATTTTAGAAAATATGAACTGTAATTAAGATTAGTCAACTGTTATTCAGGAAATATCAATTTTATTTCAGAAAATATCAGTGATATTAGTCAATTACTATCAAGGAAATACATTATTCATCTGATTTTGAGATAATATCAAATTTAATTCAGGAAATATCAACTGTATTTCAGATCTTTTCAATTATTGTATTTCAGAGAATATCAATTTTAATTCATATTAGTGAACTGTAACTAAAAAAATATCAATTTGAAAAAATTCAAAAAATATAAACTGTATTTCGAATCTTGCCAATTATTGTATTTCAGAAAATATCAATTGTAAAATAGATTAGTCAACTGTAATGCAGATAATATCAATTTTAATTAAGAAAATATCATTGTTATTCAAATTAGTCAATTATCATCCAGGAAATACATTATTCATCTGTTTTTGAGGTGAAATCAAATTGAATTCAGGAAATATCAACTGTATTTCAGATCTTTCCAATTATTTGATTTCAGAGAATATCAATTTCAATTCGAATTAGTCAACTGTAACTAAGAAAATATCATTTTGAAAAAATTCAAAAAATATAAATTGTATTTCGGATCTTGCCAATTATTGTATTTCAGAAAATATCAATTGGAATACAAATTAGTCAACTGTATTTCAGAAAATATCAATTTTATTTCAGATCTTCCCAATTGGATTTAAGAAAATATCAATAACGAAGTAATTCAGATTAGTCAACTGTAATTCAGATAAAATCAGTTCAATTCAAAAAATACCATTTAATTTTCGGAAAAAAATACTGTTCCATGAAATAATTTTTTAGAATAAACATAAGAAATTAAACAAAACGTATTTTGGTCATAAATACCTATTCTCTTATATCCATTTAATATACAGGGTGTTCCTCAATGGAACATGGAAAAATAATGATAAGTTGCTATATAAACTACGATTCAAAAATGTTCCGGTACGAAGTAAAAAAAAATTCAATGATTTGATTTATCCGAAGCCATTGGGGATATTTCGTTGATATGTGGTAAACAGTGACAGTCGATAAAATTTACATCGTTCAATAAAACATAAATTTCAACAGTGCCGACGTCACAGGAATTGATTTAGATATTTTTGAAGCAAAAATTTTTTTTCATAAGAAATCTATTATTGAACTGTTCGTTCGGTTCGATTAAATAAAATCCTCTTGGGTTTTTTCATACGTGAAAACCATAAAAACCCTTGTATCACCTGAAAAATTCTTGAAAAATGGTATTCTTTCGAATTCGATCATACTTCAGTTTTTGAATTAGTAGGCAATTTCTTTGTACTTTTCAGGTCGATGAACTATCACAATCTGAGGAAATAAAGAATCATCTAAACACATGTCTCAGTAAGACAGAAACTCTTCGCAGTAGTTTAGAAGTCCGCCCTTCTTTCTACACATAGATTTCAACAATTATATAGAAAAAAATCTATAAAGTACGGAAGACCAATGAGCATAGAAGCGATCAAAACTTTGTGACAACAGTCTGTTGTCTTCGAACTCAATTATTTTTTCAAATTTCTTTTTCATTCTTGTTTTTTATTGAAGTTTACTTATTAATTTTCCCTTTTTTTTCTCTGTTTACATAATTTTCGTCATATTTTTTGTAATGTTTAGAATTGGTCTAAAATATAACATTTATTTTTCCATATTGATAGATCATCATTGATCTGATCTTTTAAATTTTTTTTATTTTTTTTCACACATTCTATTTCATTGTTTTCATAATTTCAATTTTTTTCATTTTCGTGTTTTCAAGCTTCTATTACTTTACTAAATGATGCTTTCTGAATCCTTTTTAACGTTCTCTGAAATATACCGTGTGGCACAGACTCATGGTACACCCCCATTTTCTCCTTTGTTTTTCTAGCTATATTTTTGAAATTCGGAACATTGAATATGCTCACTGACCAGCATTCCTCGACATATCTGAAAGAAAAAAACAACTTCCAATTTTTCCGGAAATGACATCAACTTTCGATTCTTGAATGGGACACCCTGTATATTGTTACATGATCGGCTAGGGATGATCATGAGGAATCCAACGATACCAGGTTTGATGATGTTATCTCCAATGACTGCGGAGATATCGCCATTTATTTTATCCATAAGCTCAACGAGTAGGAAAGAGAAACTTTTTCTGGCGGGTCAATCCAATTCTCTCTCCCACTCATTGAGCTTATGAATAAAATAAATGGCGATATCTCCGTAGTCATCGAAAATAACACCATAAAACCTGGTATCGTTGGATTCCTCATGATCATCCCTAACCGAGCATGTAACAATATAAAGGATGTCCCATTCAAGAATCTAAAGTTGATGTTATTTCCGAAAAAATTGGAAGTTGTTTTTTTCTTTCAGATATGTCGAAAAATGCTGTACAGTGAGCATATTCAATGTTCTGAATTTCAAAAATATAGCTAGAAAAACAAAGGAGAAAACGGGGGTGTACCATATGAGTCTGTGTCACACGGTATATAACACTTTCCGAAAAACAAATGAGATTTTCTGAAATACAATTGACCATTCTGAAATTCAAATGATGCATTCTGAAATTGGATTCACTATCGTAGAATAATACCGAAAAAGCTTCAGGGTATTTTACAAGGTGCATAGAAATCCTGATGCGTTCACTATTTTTCATGAATACTGCATTGATGTTGTTTTTTCTTTATATCGTCAGGTTTCAAATTCGCTTCAAAATTATAATAATGTCAATTGACCCACTGAATCAGAGTTCAAGGTTAGGTCCCTGGACCTGACGCTTTTATTGGCATAACAACATCAGCAGTTCCTTTTCAAAGAACACTCTCATCGAGTGAGAGAGAGAGAGAGAGGAAGAGAGAGCTATATATACTATATACACTGATCTTTCTCAATGCAGAAACAACATTGAAAAACCTGTCAATAAACAACGTTTGGGTTCATTCCTAGTGTGTACAACAACCGTATAATATTTCTCTATCTCTAGTTATCTATTATCATTATCACTTCCAGAGATTCTGCGATGAACTGCTTGGGAGAATGTCTGGAGCTCGGGCCACCCCCTGATACCATACTCTTCCTACCACCCCCTCCTGTGCCCTCTTTCCTGCAACATTCCCTCCCGGATCTCCTGCTCAACACTACTCCATGTTCTGCGGCAGAAATCTGTGAATCCTCGTCGGCCCCCAATAGGGTTCCTGATGGTGGAGACTACATGGAGTTGCCAAGAAAAGGTTTGTGCAACCTAGTTTCTTTATCATCTGTAAATGGAAGTTACCAACAACAATGTTCTATCAATAATAGTTTCAAACAAAAGGTTTGTGTGCATAGGTGCGACCTAGTTTTTCTTCATCATCTGTAAATAAAAGTTACCAGTAACAATGTTCGATCGATAATAGTTTCCAAGAAAAGGTTGGTGTACATAGGTGCAACCTAGTACCTATTTATTTATCATCTGTAATTGAAAGTTGCCAATAACAATGTTCGATGAAAAATGGTTTCCAAGAAAAGGTTTGTATACATAGATGCAACCTAGTTTTTTTTCATTTGTAAATGAAAGTTCCTAATAGCAATGTTCGATCAATAATAGTTTCCAAGATGGTGTGCATATGTGCAACCTAGTATTTCTTTATCATCTGTAAATAAAAGTTACCAATAACAATGTTCAAACAATATTAGTTACCAAGAAAACGCAGTATTTTTTTTATCATTTGTAAATGAAAGTTACAAACACCAATGTTCGATCACTAATAGTTTTCACAGTTTCTTTCTCATGCAGCAGAAATTTGACCTTCAACTACTTTGGTTATTACTGACTTGAATTGAAATTTCATTTTTTATGTTCCACTTTTTCATCAACACTCTTATCAATTATTATGAAATCAATGGACAAAGTACTTTTTTTTCATTTGAACATGCATCTTTTAAAAATGTTTCATCATACTTTCACTAAATTTCTTTTTTGTTTTCAGACATCGAAGTTTGGTCGGGAATAGGTGACACCTGGCTCTTGGTCCTGGTGGCGTCTTCAATTGGAGTTCTTCTGTTGGGAGCTCTACTGGCTATGTTTCTTCTGAAATGCAGAGAGTAAGTAGCACATCAGTTACAGCTCTGTTGTTGAATGTGGCTGAAAACTAACAGTTTTTCCACGTTTTTCGCGACCCACAGATTGAAAAACACTGTATTAGGGGATGCAATTTTTTGTTGGCTGTACTATTGTATTTTGAACAATGACGTATTCATCGGAGAATACCGCCGCGTTCAAAGATTTCGTAGTAAGCTGGAACTCCCCTTACAGGATGAACATGCTGGGAAGCAACGACTGCTCGCTTCATCGGCAAATGAAGAACCACGACCAGCGCGACTGCGCGGGCGTGCCAAGCCTACACGGCACCAAGATGGGCCACCCCTCCGAGCCGATGCTCTACCACGGCGCCGGTCTCCACGACAACAGGATGGTGTGGGCGACTCTCACCCCCCGAGGGACGCAGCACTTCATCTCGGAAAACTACCCCCCGGACCTGATCGACTACGGGGAGGCGGAGGACCACTACGAGACCATCGACGCGGTGGAGGCGGCGGTACCGGCTACGGGGTACCCGGGGGCGCAGTATCCGAAAGGTGCGTACGAGGTTTCGATATGGCGTCCTCAGATTTTGTAGCGATCGCGAAAATTTTGATAGTCCGGTCGAATTGTATTTTGGAATGAATATAGCATAGTGATTTTTGTTGGAATGGTTCGAAAATTTCATGGAGGATGCTTCACCGACAAAGCGGCGTGAATTTTTTTTTCGTCAGTTGCAAAATTGATTGGAAATTGGCATTTTCTCCATAATCTTTTTCATTTTACTCGCGATAATTGCTACAAAAATATGTAGTTAAAAATTTAAAAACTTGATTCGCGGGACTACAGAGCTTGAAAAACAACGAAAAAAGAAAGAGTTAAGAATCAGCTGCCTTTTCTGTACACGTAATTCAAATTGAGGATCAAAACACCGGTCTCATTGATAGCTATTTATTTATTCAAAAAGAGAAATCTGACAATATATACCAATAATAAGAAAATACATTGAGAAGTATCAAGTGACATGCGTCAAATTAATAAGCTGTCTTCATTTGACTCACTGGAGCAAAAGCAGTAGAATATTTTAGTACGTTCTTATTGGTGCACTTTGGGAAGGCGTGGCTTTTACCGAATATGTTATTGGATTCGCTTCTGTATAGTAGTTTAATTATTACGTGACTATATTATAGCTACCACACACCAAATAATCATTTCTGATTCATTTCATGAATTCTTTTTTGGCTGATTGTAAATTAAATAGTATACGTACCTCGGCAACTAAAATAAGCTCCCTTCGGCTTTAAGGCTCTTTATGTAAGCTTTATTTATCTAAAAAAAAGTTGTTTATTTGAATACAATTCAATAGTTACCATAATCTTATTATTCGGAGAATTAACAAAGCTTGAGTTAAGAACATTTTTTATTATCATTTCTAAAAAACGTTTATCAATTTAGATTGAATTAATGAATTTGTTTTTATTAATGGCATATGGATACTTGAACATGATTGTTTGTTTAAAAAAATCGCAATAAATGTGAAAAATTCCATCTGTCCTCAGTATTATTATAAACATCGATACTTCTCGATAAACATTTGTGATTATGTAAATTAATATAACATCTTGTGTTTTCGCTACTTGTTTTGCGAAACAAACATTTCTGAGGATAATTATCAATAAGACCGGCTTCGATCATCAATTTGAATTACGTGAGCAAAAAACAGCTAATTTTTTTCCATTTTTTAAATTTCTGCATCTTTGGGAGTGACCGTTTGCCATTGAACTACAACTTTTGGAAATTGTATGCCATTCAAGTATGTTTCAAGTGAAATGAAAATAACTCATCGAAAAATTTCCGTATTTTTCCCATATAAAAACTTATTATGGAACTATCGAAAACAAAGCACAACGGTGGGTTAGTATAGCTGCAAATAAATAACCAGAAAAGGTAGGTTCAACTGGTGAAATTTTGCTCCCGGTTAGTAGACCTACCCTTACAACTTTGCGGTTGTTGATTCACTGTGACCTTTTCAGATCTATTGTGATGCTCCTTGGTTGTTAGAGCTCGCTGTCTAGCTTGATCTCTTGTTTGATGAGGCTCCATAACCTTGACACACTGACCCCTTCACGTACCTGGCTGTATCTTGTTTCTCTTTCCCGCATCTTGCGTGTCTCAGCCTTGCTATCGCTTCGCATTCACAGAGTGCGGTTTCTTCCTCGTCTGCATTGGGTTTCTTTTGTCAAACCAATGTTACTCATATGTTTCCTGAGCCGATTATGGCCCGTTAGTAGACTCACCACTACCCTTACAACCTTACGGTTGTCGTTTAGCAGGTCTTTCGTGAAGCTGGGTGATGGTTTCCTTATGAACTCTTTCGCCTGCCTCATTTCTAGGAGCCTATTTCACCAATCTATGGATTCGGCTTGCATCCAAGAGTCTTTATTTATGTTTTCGCTACCCAGCAGAAGAGTTCTGGGCCGATCATAGCCTTGGATGCGCCTTCACGGGCTAGAGCATCGGCCTCCTCGTTGCCCTTGTGACTCTCATGTCAGGGTATCTACGCTACAGTGGCTCTATTTTGGGTATTTAGCTTCTTGAGTGCGGCTCAGACAGCTTTCCACACCAGTCTTGAGAAGATTTGAAATGAGCTGAGCGCCTTAATTGCCGCATTGCTGTCGGAGAAAATGGCAATGGTTTAATTTGCGACTGTCTGCCTGTTTATTTCTCCTATACAATGGTCGATGAGAAAGATACCTCTCGACTACATTGAAACTGTGAGGTTGATAAACTAAGTAAAGTACCTACTCTAGCTTATTTAGCTAGTTCACCCTCTTGATTCAACCAGCTATTATCGTGTCATACCTTGTTTGGCACCGTAGGTTTTTCTGGAATTCCCTCAGTTTTGAATAGAAAATGCGCTACCAAAGTGTCAATAAGACACTCCAGACCTCTTTGGCACTCGAGAACATAAGCCTTTCCTTCCAAGGCTCTGCTTTTTGGGCTCACTGGTAAGAGTGTGTTGTGACCCTCAGTATATGAATATTATAATACTATTAGGATGAGAACAACTGTCAATGATATGTCAATACTGATGAATAAAGTATACACCTTTTTCCAATATAAAATCATTCAATCACAGCCATATTAGAGTGGTCCACGAACGTTAATAAAAAAGACATGACCAGTTAAATAGCGGCATAGTAAAAACACTTGAACGGAACACGAAATCTGAGGCAATTCGTAGACGTAGCTAGACAGTAGTGGAAAACTTTTTTTCAGCATCGGACCACAGTTTTGACAATTCTGGCTTCCTAGATTACGAATACGAAGACCCCACCCCGCTGATCGAAAGCTACCAACTCAACAACATGGAAACCGAGTCTGCGGACGTGCTCCACTACCAGGTGATCGGCAACACTGACATGCGGTGCTCCAGCTTGAATACCATGAGGAGGAGCTTGCCCATCTCCAGACCAAGGGTTTCTTCCCCTACGAGAATAGAACACCCGAATCTGCCGCCGTTGAACATGTACCCGCACAAGGGCACTCTGAAGAGGAATGGCACCTTGAGTTATAAGGTTGTGGACGGGGGTACGCTGCCCAAATACGGGCTGTAATTTCCTGGGGGTTCCGTATGGATCATTTCACGATAAGCTTCGTCATTTGACAGTTTTGGAATTTGTTCCCATCAGAGACAGGGCATCCGAATTGAAATCACTCATACATGACGCGGGTTTCGGTAACCAAGTTAGCATACTGAGGTAAGCGATATATATATATATATATATATATATATATATATATATATATATATATATATAAATATATATATATATATATATAAATAATCTGGGAGTTTATCCATTGGTTTGTCGGTATTGAGTTTCGACGTTTCGAAAACATCTCAGTTAGCATTTTCAAGAATGTTACTGCTCCTACTTGGTGACAGCAACTTTTTTTTGAAATACTTCTGGCAGAAGTAATCCAACAATCTGTGTAATTAAAAAAATGTATTTCGAAAACGAATCAATCTTCGATGAACATTCTTTAGGAAAAAGTTGTTAATTTTGACATTTTGTATCTCCAAAACGGTGCATTTCCGGACACAATTTTGCAAAGACTTTTTTCTGACAATTGAATCAGAAATTCATCACTTGAATATATTAACGTACCTATGTTACACCATGGATACCTCTGTGTGATATCAACATTCGACTATAGGAAAACGAAATTTAATTCAAATATTACTTGATTATTATATTAACTTTCTGCTCTTTGATTACAATTATTTTTACTAATGCATTAGAAGCCTTAATCCCCCTGTGTGTCTCTTCGATTAAAAAATGTTTGAGAAATTTTGAAATATCATCAAGAAAAAGTTGCGAGACGCGATTGGCTCTCACGAGAACCACGTGACCTACAGCATCTATGTGGATAATTTCGTGCGAGTCATCATAACTCTTTCATCAGCTGATACTACATCGTTCCACGATTATATTTTTGTCTAGTGAATGTCACAAAAATTATATACCAATTACATCGCAATAGTTACATCCCATTGTATATGTATATCGTAGCGATGGAACAAAAGTAATGTAGCATTGTTCCCTAATTGTGATATCGCAGGGATATCATGTCACGAACGTGTTGGCGGGAGCATGGTTATTTATGGATCTAACAACTATGGAACGTAGGAGGGTTAGGCTGGATACAGACAGATCCGAAATCCGATCGTACGACGATTTGATAGCTTTCTAATTGGTCTAAATTTGAATTTAGACCAATCAAAAAGCTATCGGATCGTCGTACGATAGGATTTCGGATCTGTCTGAATCCAGCTTTATTCTTCAATACGACAAGAAAATACAGAATCATTTTCTACACATTTCAAGGAGTATCATGCTCTCATCCGATACGGGAAATACATGGCAGTAGGCTTTTTAAATTAAAGTTGAAAAGTTGATTGAGATAATAAGGAGACAAATTCCTTTCTAGGTTAAAATTTTGCGAGTAGTTCCTCAAATCTTTGTATCAATATCACTTGCTTCAGTTTATATATACGCTCGGTATTGATAATTTCTTCATCTGAAGTTGCTAACTTGGTTAGCGAAATGTTCGTAGAGTGCGTTTGGTGTTAAGGTAAGGTATGAAAACGGACATAAAATGGTATCAACAGATTGTCCTTTACCGAACAAATTATGGATATTCATCTACACGGATGTCCTATGAAGAACAACCTATGGATGTCTGAACATCTGCTGGACATACTGTGTGGTACATCATTGAGATATGTCATATTTGAATCCTTGTACCAATTCTATAAAAAAAATGGCATGAATGGAAACTGCTGTAGGATGTCCTTATATTGTTAGGGAACAGATTTTCAAAATGTTCAAATGCGAACAGGCATAATTACTAAAAAAACACTCAATTACTAGTCGTGATAATGTTCTGTATGTTCGAAATTTTGATTTCGATTGACTGATAACTATTGGTATATTATTTGAAATGGAAATTACCTTATAAGGTTTGTTCTGGTTCGAAGATCCAGAACTGTTTCAAACCTGCGCAGGACATGATGCGTAGAAGCAAAAAATCCCAGACAGTCCAGGACAGTCTCGAACACTTGGTTGAACCAGAACGCTCTTTTTGAGTGACCACTGCGCCATCTTTCGTATACAGGGAGCTTTTATTTGACAAGTGGGCAGCTTGGAAATTAATGGTTTCAACACAGTAGGTTTGAGTTTTGAAGTTTTGAGTTGGCTGCCATTAAAAAGTATTTTGGGATTTTGGGAGTTCACTCAGTTCACTGTTTGTTCGTCATTCGTAATCGCAGTTTGAATCGTTCTTTAGTTTTTTTTATATTTTCATTATTTTTCTTTAACATTTTTGGTACCATGTCAGGTAAACATTGAGTGAAAAAGTGCATGGTCCCGATATAACTAAAAAATAAATATTTTTCAGAAGAATATCAGTTGTCAGAGTTTCTAATATAAAATGAAAAAAATGACGATAGGGATGGAGATAACTTTTTTAGCAGGGAGAGAATCCTAATACTTTTGGATTTGTATAAATCATACAAACCAAAAGTAGGTAGAGGAGAAATTAAGAGTATGAAAAAAATGTGGGAAAAATTATCCATAGAGTTATCCAATAGATGCCATATCACCATTCACCCTTCGAAATGTGAAAACAAATTTAAAGTATTGGAGCGATCCTATAAAAAAGTGGCTGACAACAATAATCAACTTTAACAAGAAGAAACTGAGGCCTATGCCACAGCTTACAGCTTAATAAACTATAAACAAACACCTACCCTACCTGCCTACCTGCGACTTGAACTTGACTGCGCATGCGCATCGAGAACAGTTTTCATCAGTTCTCGCTCAAGAGCAAAAACAAGTCGTGATAGTTCAGGACGGTCCGAGATCATTTTAAATGCGAAACCAGAACAGAGGATTCATCAATCCGAACTTGTCCTCGACAAACCAGAACGCTCTTTATTAACTGCGCATGATCCTGACGTCCGAGAACCACAATTTTTCAGAACCAGAACAAACCTATAGATGACCCCTGTGGATAGAAAGTTCCTCAACCACAAAACTGCAATCATTTCTCGACGACGTTTCGTCAATAAATTAGACACCATCTGAAGATTTTCGAAATCAGCTGTTAATATGATCACTCACTTATATTTAGAGAGGTGCGACGTGACAAAGTAGTTATATATCGTATTCACTTTGGTTTTGAGAGATGAAATATATCCAAAATCATTTAATGCCCCAAAGTTCACTATCTACAACACATTAGATGTTTATATATCCATTTCCAGTTCCATCACAAGTTGGCTATCTTTGAGTTCTTCATTAGATCTCACATCATTGCATGTATAATAATAATAATATTTTATTATTATTATTCTTTTTAATACTTTTCGGTGTCTGTACGAATTTTGTTGATTTTTTTGTTGCTCTTATGATAATTTTATGAATAAAACGAAGTTGTCAGTATATGTGTCTGATGATTTCTTTCTCGACCTATATATTTGTTGGTTAGGCAATTCTTAGGTATCGAGCATACGTATCCAGAATATCTTGGATTTTTCATTACGATACAGATTTTCAACCAATAGAAACCCATTATTTTTCAATCAAGCATGATATATGCATGCTCTACATTTGACGTTTGTAGAGTCAAAATCGGTATAGGTATTGAATTTTTGAAGAATATATAGCCAAACTTCGATAATCATAACGAAATGTCTGATACCAGCGATATGGGGGAATCACCTTCGACACCTTCACCTGCAGAAAAACAGTTAAAATGATTAAATTTTTCATTTGATAAATGCATGGTTTATGTCCTTATTTTTTCAATCAAATTTCCTGAGCTCTCCGTAGCCGAGCGGTCTAAGGCGCTCAGCAAGTTGGGCTAGTTGGAAGAGACATGGGTTCGATTCCAGCCTCGAGTTATCTTTTTTTTTCATTTTTGATCTTCCCTTCATTTTTAATCGTTTTATTTCTAAGTAATACTAATAATTAAAATTTTGTAGAATTTTTCAAAGAATTTCGTTTAATTCGTATTATTGTGTGCAATACAAATATAAATATAATATTTGTAGTTCTTCACTATTTATCGGATGTAGATAAAATAGCGTAAGCAACTCTCATGTAATGGTTAATACATGATCGTTGCATAATATACTAATTTCTGCCACTACCTTTATTCATCAGTGATGAAACAAAAGCGGCTTGTATTTCAATGGTTGAATGAAGCAAACTACACTGAGTTTTGTGGAAGACACGTGGACAAAAAAATGTTTTCTACACTTTGAAGGCATGGAAGAATAGGAAGTATAGTAGTTCCATTGTCTGTAGTTCGCCAATCGAAAAAATTGAAACATTTTGTTACGCCATCTACACTATAATGTGGATATTTCCGCACACTATAGAATGCACGGAAAAGTTTTCTTCTCTGAAGAGCAGGTTTCTACTCTTCAGATTGACTGAAATGTTGACAGAAAACGAACGAAGCTTTTTTGGCAATATAATATTATACTGGAAATGAAAGATTAGGCTTTGAAATAACCACAAAATAGTATATTATGCAACGATCGTGTAATGATGGTTATTAATACATGAGCATAAACCGGGATACGAAACGAGCCGAAGGTGAGTTTCGTATGGTTTATGCGAGTGTATTAATAACCATTACATGAGAGTTGCATACGCTTTTTTATCTACACCCAATAAATAATGAAGAACTAAAATAATTATATTATTACGTATTTATATTGAACACAATAATAGTAGGTAATCAATCGCATTTCTTTGAAAAATTCTACAAAATTATAATTAATGGTAAAATACAACAATGAGAAATGAAAAGAAGAAAAAAAAAAGGAAAAAACAATTCTGCCGACGTCAGGAATTGAACCCGGACGTAACTATTCAGTACCGGCGCCTTTGACCATGCGGACATGAGAGCTCATATAATTATGTTGAAAATAAAAACATGTCTTGCATTTGTCAAATGAAAAATATAATCCTTTCGATTGTATTTTTTTCTTGTCTAAGACATCTGTGGAGGGTCGCTGGTAATTCTTCTATATCCCTGCTATAAGACATTTTCATTCTATTATCGAAAATTGACTAAATTCCTCAAGAATTCAATACCTACTGATTTTGACTTGACATTCTTGACAAACGTCAAAATGCAAAGCTTGCACATCATGCTTGATTGAAAAATCATGGGTTTCTATTGGTTGAAAATCTGTATCGTAATGAAAATCTGTATCGTAATGGATTTCATTATAAAACGGCTTGTGGGCATATAAGTGTATTATTAGAGTACGGGTGTAGATAAATATGAATTATCTAATCATGGCTAAGAAATTTCACTTCTTTTTTCAGGTTGATTGCCATCTTTTGGCATTTTGTCTAATCGATTGAAAATATCTTGACAGAATAGACCTCACAGAGTGTAGTTTAGGTTCCGATCGATAGATAGATGGTTAACGTTGCTACACTCAAATTTTAAAGAAAATATTCATTTTTTTGATGTATATTCACATTCACGAAATTACAAGTAGAAAATGCAAATAACATATATTAGTTTCCGCCCAATTGGTGATTTTATGTATGGAAAATTTGTGAATACAAGGAATAATTTGAGAAATATTGCGATATTGCTTAGCATATTAGCATGAATCTGTCAACAGTGTGGATTCATGCAGCACAAAATAACAAATAACGAATAACAAACAACAAATAACAAATAGCAAATAACGAATAATAAAAAGGTAGCATTCATGCACCCAAAATAGCAAATAATAAATAAAAAATAAGCATGCGCACGTCGCAGATCTGATTAAAGTAACCCTCACAGACAAGAGTTCTATACTGATAGTAACTGAAATGGCATCATCAATTTCCATAATAAAATGCGAAGTTGAACACAGGAACGAAATAAACCACAAATATTTGAAAAATAAGTGAGGTTATTGTTTTCATTTAACATTCCATCGAATCCGCGTTCACCTGCGTATTAGTTGCGCACAGAACGAAATCTCGTTCATTTACAGTAAAAAGATAAAAGTTGGCCAACTCTTATTTGTTATTTGTTATTCGTTAAATGTTATTTGTCTGCATGAACACAGTCATTGAAACCTAACAAGTCAACTTTTTTTGCTAATTGTTATTTGTTATTTCTTATTCGTTATTTGTTATTTTGTGCTGCTCTTCAGGTTTACTGACAGTCTTTCGATATCTGAAGTTAAGCAACGCCGAGCGCGGTTAATACTTGGATGGGTGACCATGCAGGGAAATACCGTGTCGAAAGCCCGTACAGCTGCAGCGAAGTGGCATACCATAGCTCGCAGGCAATATATCAATGAGCACAAGATATATTGAGGATATGCTGTCCTTCGGAGGGGACGTAAAGCCGTCGGTCCCGAGTCCATGGATGTTGGGCTCGTTAAAGATCCCTACCTCTGGTTCGGCAAAATTTCCGGTTGGGGGAAGTGTCCTCACCGGCGTCGGTGATTGGCTTTGGTAGCGGAAATAGGTCGACTTTAAGTAAAGAAATAAAAAAAAACTTCTTAACTTGTCTGTCATTTCTCAAAAAATGGCTGCGTCTAGGACTAAGCGCTTTTTGGAAACTCTTTAGATACAGACGACCTTACCCTTACATTTCCACTACCTAGCTTTTTCTACTTCGAGTATTCCAAAATGCATGTCATCGATTCGAAAGGGTTTTCACTCTTGATTCTGAGCAGGGCTTTCAGTTTTCTAACGTAGACGTAAACAGTCAAAAATATGATTTGTATTTTGGCGTGAAATTATAATTAGAAAACTTCTCACTGGAGTGATGTCCTACAAAGGCTGCGTCTGACAACTTACAGCGCTCAAGGCTCAAGCTGCTAGACGCAGGCATTGGCTGCGTCTTACAGCGCCTAAAGCCACTGCACAAAATTTGACAGTATTCCATGGTGAAATGTTAAATTTTGTGAAGCGGCTTCAAGCGCTGTAGACTGTAGACGTTATGAACGGTTACTCGCAAAAAATGAATGAATGATGTAATGATGTTCAAATGACAGACTGACAGATCACCGTCTCCGCTCTCCGCTTTTTGTCATATTTGCTGCTTTCTTTTTGAGTGTTTCAAGCCCCGGGGCTCTTAATTCTAGCTTTACTATTGGTGGAATTTGACACATGTCATTTTTCAACCAATGGTAAAGCTAAAATTAGCTGCCCCAGGGCTTGAAACTCCCAAAAAGAAAGCTGCATTTGTCGCAAGTTTCGAGCCGTGGGTAGTTTTGAATCATTGGATCACAAGTTTAACCATCGTAAATAAAGACATTTCTTTTCGAAACTAAAGATTAATATTGAAAAATGGCTCTCCACGTCCCTAAAGCTCCAGGCTTCGCGCAAATGTTAAAAGAAGGCGCAAGGGTAAGTAGTTGAATGAGAAAATCGCCTAAATCACAACATGTGGTCATGAATGGAATAACCAATATCTATTATCAACAGCACTATTCCGGCTTGGAAGAGGCTGTAATTAGAAACATAATAGCTTGCAAAGAGTTCGCCCAATCCCTGAGATCCGCCTATGGCCCACTTGGCATGAATAAAATGGTTATCAACCACATAGGAAAGCAGTTTGTGACAAGTGATGCCGCTACAATCATCAGAGAGTTGGATGTAGAACATCCAGCAGTCAAGTTGATGATCCTGGGAAGCCAGATGCAGGATGCTGAAGTTGGGGATGGAACTAACTTCGTTATCATCCTTGCTGGAGCACTGCTGGGTAAGATTTATCAGTCCTTGCTGGTTTTACTACTGCTATTTGTCAATTTGGAGGCCTTATCAACTTTTTGGATTTTTTATGTGAACAGAAAATGCTGAAGAACTCATACGTTTGGGTATAACACCAACCGATGTCGCCGAAGGTTATGAGAAAGCTCTAGACAAATGTTTGGAAATTCTCCCTTCTTTAGTCTGTCTCCAGATCAAGGACTATCGCAATGTCCAGGAGGTAGTGAAGGGGATCAAAACTTCCATTCAGTCGAAACAGTACGGTCATGAAGACTTTTTATCTGATCTTGTTGCAAAGGCATGTGTCTCCATCCTGCCAGAACAGACCACCTTCAATGTTGACAATGTTCGTATCTGTAAAGTTCTTGGTTCAGGATTATTCAGCTCCCAAGTAGTGCAGGGAATGGTGTTCAAAAGGCATGTTGAAGGAGAGATCACTAAAGTGGAGAAGGCAAAGATTGCCTTGTATAGCTGTGCTGTGGATATTATGCAGACTGAAACTAAAGGTATTGGAATGTAATTATTAAGGTTTAAGACAATGTTTTATTTTATAAAATCTCTAGATTCGTATAGAATATATATTCATTCTTTGTTCTTCAAACTATATTGGTTTAAAACCCCAAAAAACTGCAGGGAGAACGAATTTTTTCTCACCAAATTCATAAGATAATTGCATAATTATAATTGTAACAAATAAGTGTAAAATATTTTTTACAAAAGGTATACTAACATTACAACTTTTCATCATAGTAAACAAAGTCACCAAAACAAAGTTCAGAAACTTAGTCCAAGTTTTCTTTATTTTTACAAACTGTCATTACTCATAAGCAATACCAGTGTTATTTGTGTGAAATTCTTAAAAAACTTCCTGTGTTTTATTGGAGGTGTGCTTACAATTGTAAATAGTTTTTTTGGCATTAAGAAAAAGTTCAGCTAAAATTTCAGTGAATATTGAAATGGGTATTCCTCAAGTATCCATCCTAGGTCCTCTTTTATTTAGGCTGTATGACTACAACATGCATGAAGGTTGAATTTTTCAATTTTGCCAATGACTCAGCCAAGGGGTTGAGGGCTTTTCCATTGGCCCCAAAAATGTGGCAAATGAGAATGAAGACTGGAGTGATTTAAAACAACCTTTTCAGTTATAATCTTGATCTAGATTTATGTTTTTACTGGACTTTGATGGGGGGTCAGTACCTGATCCCTCAGTTCAAAATTTCTAGTAGTGGGGATTGGTAATAATTACATTTTAGTAGTTGAAAATGACTTGAATGATGTTTATTTGCCAAGAAACTTATAAGTTTGTGAAAGGGAAAATGAGAAACAAATGAATAATGAATCAAATACATTGAAATTAAAAAAAATAAAATAAAAACCTTCAGAAAAAATAAGTACAAAGTAAGATAATAAAATCAGACTTGTTACAGAAAGAAAAAAAAATTGCCATTCACCTATCGCAATAAATGTTTCTTCAAGTTTGAAATTGACTTTCCCAAATTTTTTTATTTTATCTGGTAATAAATTGATTGTTCTATTTTAGAGTTTCAGTATGTGTATTGATATTCAACTGGATTTTTAGTGGGGGTTAATGAAAATTTTTGGGGGAAAGTCTTTGGAAGTACACAGTGTTCGATCAAATACAAAAAAATCTGGTAAAATTATCAGCAAAATCATTCGTCGTAGCTATGTTTTGAGAAAATAATTGTTTAAATTACTTACGCTGATAAAATCTCGGTATTGAAGCTTGCTCCCGTTGGCTGATAGTTCAATTGAAATTTCAGGAACCGTCCTTATCAAAACTGCTGACGAACTGATGAACTTCAGCAGAGGAGAAGAGAATCTCCTGGAGTTGCAAATCAAAGCTATATCAGAAGCTGGAACCAAAGTAATAGTAGCCGGCGCCAAATTTGGAGATATGGCTTTGCACTACCTGCATAAGTATGGCATCATGGCAGTCAGATTGAATTCCAAATTTGACCTGAGGAGACTCAGCAAGACGGTGAGCATAGAGATATCAGAACTTTGACTTCACACACATAATATCTCTCTGAATTTTTGAAGTTCTATTCCCATAATTTCCACTTAAAAAAATATGGAAAATATCTCGTGAAGGATAATATTAATAATATTTTATTACTACCAAATATGCTTGATTACATTACATTAAGCAAATAAATGATTCACTTGAAAAAATTATTTTAAATAGGAATATGCTTGAGAACATAATAGAAACAGTTTCTTTTGAAAATATTTATATTTTTACTTTGTTGAAAATTTGTCCTGTTTTAAAATAATTCTGGTTATTTGGATGTGAAATACACAAGAAGTAATTGAAAATTATTCCCACTTTATCAACTCATGAAAAGGGTTCCATAAACCAAAAGTAACACAATCATTTTCCTTACTGCCCTTATTACCAACAGATAGTTATAAAAATTTTTTAGCTCAGGATTCAATATTTGGAACGTCTTCAACGTCTTGATAACGATTTCCCCTTCAAGATCGCCATTTCAGTGTAAAAAATTAATAAAAATAATTAATTATTATCAAATATGCAAAATTACATAACAATAAGCAAATACATAATTCACCAAAAAAATATACATACTACTATGATTTGATTCCAAATCATATAAAAATGATCAAGTCATTAGTATCTTTCAAACTACAGATCAAACAATGGTTTCAAGAATTACGTCGAAATTTATTTCATGGAATCTCTCGCTTCAGTTGAGAAAATTAGTTGATTTTTCAATATTATTTTGTTGAATTCTACACATTTATCAAATATATTATACATAAATGTAATTCGTATCTCTCGCAACAAGTTTTCAATTTCGTGGGTATAATTGAACTGTTTATTCACCTTTTTACAAATTGATGTATATGCTCTTTTTTATGAATTTTGAATAAACTTTATTATTATTATTATTATACATTAATTCAAACATAAATATGCTTGAGAACATAATAGTAACAATTTCTTTTCATAATATTTATACTACTTTTCGTTTCTCTTGTAAGATTATTAAAAATTCTAAGAACTTTGAGAAAAATATTGGTTTGTTTAAAATTTGTCCTTACAGTTTATTATATAAATGTTTCCACAACTTCTAGTAGAATAGGTATGAATGTCATTAATGAAAGTAATACTGTAATGACAATGAATCATATATCAATAATTTTGTCCAGTATGAGATATAACTGCTAATTCGTCCAAATAAAATGATTTTCATTCCTAGTTTCTTTGCTACATATTCAGCATGTGTTGAAAAATTCAAACTTTCAATAAATACACCCAAATACTTTATTTATTTCACTTTTTGTATATTTAGTCCATTGAAAAATTTCTTGAGTCACTGTCAAATGCACTTTCTTGTTTTTCAATATCATAAATTTCGTTTTTGCAATATTTACTTTAAAACCATCATCCTGAACCCAGCTTTAAATAATTTCAAGATCTCCATTTTAATACAGTTGAAATATTTTTAACGTCATCTCCAATGAAATAGATGAGTGTATCATCCACAAATAACCAAATTTTACGTTTGATTACATATTTTACTGTATCATTTATAAAAATTAATTGGGCCTAAAACGGTTCCTTGAGGAACTCCAAATATGGTATTTTTCATGGTGATGAAATAATATCATTGAATTTAGTAATTCATTTAATGATAATATGGATTAATTTTTTTATTATGAGAGCTACGTCATACCAGTTGATATTTTTTGGAACTGCTCTTGCTGTTAAACGAAATTTGATATCTAAAAAATGAACCTAGTAAAATATAGTAACGAGGTGACCTTTGGGAATATGATTAAATCCACCATCATAATTTTCCCTTTAAGATATTAATAGATAGATTGATAAGAGTTATAATTGAATCTGATATAAGATCCTCCTTCAGTAAACACGCTCACAAGCCGGTAAGTCTTGGGTTTCTATTGATTCCGAAACATTTATCACTTATTAGTGTTCTGAAAATTATAGACCGACAACTATTGGTGTAAGAATGTAGGCTTTCACGGCCGGTGCTAATACATCTCTGGTGTTTCGGGCTTGAGGGCCACTCCACGGCCCTCAAGCCCGAAAAACCAGAGATGAACTATTGGTGTTTTCTGTATCTCCTGACACTTTCATCATCTTTGTAGGTGGGAGCGACAGTTCTTCCCCGGCTCACGGCCCCCACCCCCCAAGAACTGGGGTACGCAGACGTAGTGTGCGTTGAAGAACTGGGAGACACCCCGTTGGTGGCTTTCAGACTGGAGGGTCGCGAGTCAAGGATATCGACGATCGTCGTTAGAGGAGCTACGGACAATTACATGGACGACATCGAGAGAGCGATCGACGATGGAGTGAATACTTTCAAGGTTAGTGGAAAGATGATTGTGGTGATAGTAGATTTATTAATGTGAAACAATTTTCATTGTCTATGTTATCTTTCCCATTGGAATCTGTGATCGCTGAAAAGAAACATACAGCCTGTTTCGACGAAGCAATTTGTCGCTGCAATGGAGAGATGAGAGCGAGGCCTGTATAGAGAGTGCAGTAAATAAGCTAGGACTGTTTACCCTCGAAATCACGTGTTATTTCTTATGACGGTTCATTCTGTCAATTTTTGCTCTTTTTGTAAAAGACCAATCTAATGCTTCGTCATCGTTTCGTCAAAAACGTCCGTTTCTTCAAAAAAGCCTAACGTTTCGTTGAAAACGTCCAACATTTTGTCAAAACGTGTAATGCTTCATCAAAGTTATAACGTTTCGTTAAATACGTCTAACTTTTCGTCAAAAACGTCCACCGTTTCGTCAAAAACGTATAATGCTTCATCAAAAGTTATAACGTTTAGTTAAATACGTCTAACACTTCGTTAAACACGTCTAACTTTCCGTCAAAAACGTATAATGCTTCATCAAAACATAAAGTTTCGTTAAATACGTCTGACGCTTCGTTGAACACGTCTAACGTTTCGTCAAAAACGTATAATGCTTCATCAAAAGTTATAACGTTTCGTTGAATACATCTGACGCTTCGTTAACCACGTCTAACTTTCCGTCAAAAACGTATAATGCTTCATCAAAACATAAAGTTTCGTTAAATACGTCTGACGCTTCGTTGAACACGTCTAACGTTTCGTCAAAAACGTATAATGCTTCATCAAAAGTTATAACGTTTCGTTGAATACATCTGACGCTTCGTTAACCACGTCTAACTTTCCGTCAAAAACGTATAATGCTTCATCAAAAACGTCTAAAGTTTCGTTGAAACATCTAACGTTTCGTTGAATACGTCTAACTTTTCGTCCAAAAGTCTGTTTAGTCAAAAACGTCTTACTCATAACGTTTGGTTAAATACGTCTAACGCTTCGTTAAACACGTCTTATGTTTCGTCAGAAACTTCTAACGTTTTGTTAAAAATTTCTGTTTCATTAGACGTCTAATGCTTCGTCAAAACGTCTAACTTTCGATGAATACATTTAACGCTTCGTTAAACATGTCAAACTTTTCGTCATAAACGTCTACTTCATCAAAAAATTCTATTGTTACGTCAAAAACGTATAATGCTTCATCAAAACGTCCAACGTTTCGTTAAATACGTCTAATGCTTCGTTAAATACGTCTAATGCTTCGTTAAACCCGTCTAACTTTACGTCAAAAGCGTCTAACGATTTGTTAAAGACGTCTAATGCTTCTTCAATATCTCGAATGCGTCTAACGCTTTTTGAATGAGTCTAACGTTTCGTTAAATACGTCTAACACTCCGTCAAAGACGTCTAACGTTTCACTAAAAACGTCTTATGCTTCGTCAAAAACTTCTAACGCTTCGTTCAATATGTCTAACGCTTCGCTTAATGTCTCAAAAGTCCTTTAACGCTCTGCCTAACGCGTTAGACGCTTTTGACGTAGCGTTAGACGTTTTTCATGAAGCGTTAGTTTCAACGAAATTTTAGACAAAGCGTTAAACGTTTTACGATTTGTGAAGAAGCGTTACAAAGTTTTAACGAAACGTTAGACGTTATTTGTGTAGCGTTAGGAGTTTTTAACAGAAATGTGAGACGCATTTGACGAAGCGTTAGGAGTTTTAACGAAACGTTAAACGTCTTTAACGAAACGTTAGACGTTTTCAACGAAACTGACACTATTGACGAAGCGTTAGAAGTTTTTGACTAAATTTAAAACTTTTTTAACGAAAAGTTAGACGCTCTTGACGAAGCGTTAGAAGTTTTTAACGAAGCGTTAGAGTGGTCCTCTGCTCAAAAAAAAAAATAAACAGAATGAACCTTCATAAGAAATAACACGCGATTTCGAGGGCGATGATGAAAAAGTGATGTGGAGTGAGGAAGAAGACATAATTTCAGAACAATTTCATTCATGACTGTTAAGATTGTGAGTTTTTTTTTCAGAGCATTTCCCGCGACGGCCGATTCGTCCCGGGCGCCGGCGCGACCGAGGCCGAATTGGCGATCCAACTGATGAAATACGCAGACACTCTACCCGGATTGGAGCAGTACGCGGTGCGTAAATTCGCGACGGCGCTGGAGAGCTTCCCGAAAGCGCTCGCGGACAGCAGCGGCCACCGATCGTCCGTCGTTCTCGAGAAGATCCTCGAGGCGCACCACGACGGTCAGAAGAACGTCGGCGTCGACGTCGAGACGCAAAACGCCACCTGCGACGCCGCCGAGAAGGGCATCTTGGATCTGTTTCTCTGCAAGCACTGGGGGCTCAAGTACGCCGTCAACGCAGCCGCTACCGTCCTGAGGGTGGACCAGATCATCATGGCGAAACGGGCGGGGGGGCCGAAGCCGAAGCAGCCGCAGGGTAGCGATGACGAGTCGTAATTGCGGGGTTTTGATTTTTTCTTTCTATCGCAGTTTTCTAACCGTCGTCTTACGCTTGTCATTATTTTCGTTCGACTTAACGTTTTATAATGCCGTTTTTTATGATGCACCAGGATGAGTCTGAAGTGGATTTTCTGAGCATGGAATATTTATTGATAATAATAAACTGAACTTGAGTCTCGTACAAGTTGTTTTTTTTTTCTTCCCTCGCACCACAATTTTGAATAGCTCTAGATAATAATAATAATATGGCTTTTATTGTTAGGGAAAAAAAATATACAAAAAAATCATAATATATAGATCGATATCTTATGATACAGAACCTTTTTTTGAATCTTTTGCATGATGAAAAGTAAAAATAATAACAGTTATTTATTACCAAGAAACTACAGTTTATATATATAGGGAATATTTATATAATACCTACATTTATTAAAGAGCTCAATCAGAATTGTTTATTACTCGAAAATAAAATAAAAAAAATTATTCTAACAAATAACGCTTCATATCAAATTTACAAAAATAATAGTTATATATTATACAAGGGGAAAAAAGTATTAGATTTAAAATGGAGTAAAATCTAATACTTTTCCTGTGTATAATCCCCATTTTTTTCTGTTACGGGAAAAACGACGATTTAATATTGAAAAAATAGTTATTTATGATACAAGTGTTAAAAGTGGCATTTTATTTTGTGAGTGGGGAATATTGCGAAACGAGCGTTAGCGAGTGGAGCAACCCCACGAGCAAAATAAAATCACTTTTAACAAATGTATCATACAAAATTTTTTGTTCAACAGTTACTGCTAGTAAGAAAAAAACAAAAAAAATATAAGATCCGTAAGGATTCGAACACACGATCTTTGGATTTCAAGTCAGATGCTCTACGCATCTAGCTACATGGACTTTATAATTGACAACCATATTTTGTATTTCAAATCTAAATTGCAAGCATGACAGGCAGGGTTTTGCCAAATACATATTTATAAGTAATTTTGATTCTGATTGTTATAATAGTATTAATATCTGATTAAAGTGTTTCTATTAGAGAGATCTATATTACTGAGTATCCATACTAGCGTCTAGCGACAGATGGACATTTTGGCTCCCGAGCTGTGTACATCTCCTAGACCTAGTATCCATCATCTCATCTTCATTACTAACACTAGTGTTAAAAGTGATTTTGTGAAAACGTCAGTTTTTAGTTCATGTGTCAATGAATTAAAAACGTCATTTTTAACGTCAGTTGTACAAAAAAACAATTTTAACACAAGAAAATTCAACTGTTCTACCGAATAGTTCAAGGAACGTATAATTCATACAATGCGCATTTAATAATAATTGTACATTTGATATAAAGGAATTGTACCTTTTGTATAAGAAAATATTCTATAAACAATTAAATTTCTACCTTTACTTGTGTCTTTGTATATATATATATATATATAAAGTTCAGTTTATTTCTGAAATAAATAGTTTCATGGAAGCAGAATATTAAGAAAATCCATTTTAAGCAATTTTGTATATTTTCTTAATATAATATAATAATACTCAAAAGCAGTATTATATTTTTGTCCTTCTCCGAATCAAAAAATAGAAATGACAATTTCTTTTAAAGAAGTAAAATCAAAAAAAATACAGATTCTCTGATAAGTACATGTATATCATTAAAAGACGTTTAATTCATTCACGAAAAGGAAGAAATAGTCCATCCAAAATAGCTACTTCCCGGCCTATATGGCGCGACGGGCACTGAAATATATATAAATCACAATTTCTTGCTCAATTTGTATACCGAGTATATGCATTGAATCAAATAGATCAATTTTCACGTGCTCGGTATACAAATTGAACAGGAAAAAGTGATTTCTGTGTAACCCAGTTCCCGTCGTGACATATAGGCAGGGGAGTAGCTGTTTTAGATGGATTGATTCTATCTCACTTTTCGGGAATGAATTAAACATCGTCGAACTATATTGGTATTCTTTTTATTTTATTTTACTTTTTTCATAGAAGTTGTCATTTCTATTTTTCGATTCGGAGAAGAAAGCCAGAAGATATTATCTCTACATTCTCTTCATAAAAATACCCAAATTTCTGAATAGCAATATTGTAAAAAAGCAAAATTGACTTGACCATTTCGTCAGTTATATATCATAATTTTTATGGATTTTAGACTGAATCGATAAAATTCAAAAAAATGCATATACTTGGCGACGTTTCATTTTGTTTCCGTTTTCAAGCCTTTTTGAAAATTTCTAATGAGGAGTTTTTGGTGATTACTGTCACTAATTATGTAAAAATTCATTGAAAAAATAAGATATGTAACTGACAAAAGAATCACGTCAATTTTGCTTTTCTATAATATTGCAGATAAAAGAATTTAGAACTGTTTTTCTCTTCAAATAATTTAATAAGAAATAATTTCAGAAAATATTTTTATATATTTCTCCTTTAACCACCCTATTCATGATTATGAATACTTCCATGCCATCACAAAGAAGCCCTCTTCAATAGTATGTTCCAGATTGTTGATTACTTTCAGAAAATGATTTTCAAAAAACTGTAATTTGTTAATAGTAAACATTGTTGACTTGACTCCATTAAGACCCACAGAAACCGGTCTATCCAATCCTAAGAAATGACAGTAAATGCTATGAAATATCGACTTATATAGGCTAGTTAACCGATAATAATGCTCTCTTTTTGAGTAAAGAAAGATCAGAAGTATACAAGTCAACGTGTGGTTATTGCCCCAAAATGTATATGGGTCAAACGGGCGGGTCCTTCATCAAAAGAATTAAGGAACATAAAAGTATTTTTTTGGACGAAAAGAGCAAATCATCATGTGACAGCACAAGAGTACAATCATGAACATGATTTGTAAGAGAAAGGTCCAAATCTCGATCTTTGGAGTCCTCAAAAATCAACAGTCAAGAAGTCGAGATATTTGCTAAATGACCAAATAGATCTGAATAATTCTCCAATGAATCAACCTGTTTCCTTATGACGCAATATACAAAATAAGGACCAATTCAGCAGGTGAACCAAGGCAGTTCTGTATAATCACTTTTCCCACAGTAGGTAATAATTAGGATATTGTTACTCCTAGCGCCGGCCCTGTCGACTATAGATGCGAATTGGTGCCGCAGTTCCAGGAAAGATTATACCTGCGTGATCGCGGCTCACCCAGAATGTTCGATTGTCAAGATTTATCTGGATGATTCTCCACTATATGAGCGTCTATACAGGGTGTAACTGAATAAGTGTGAAACATTTGAGGAGGTGATTCCTCATCGAAAAAAAGATAGGATCTTTCATATAAAGAAACTTCATTGGAGCATCCCTTGTTAAGATACAGCCCCTGAAAGAGGGTACTTAAATTTTGTATAACAATTTTTTTCACAAGCACTGAAAAAGTTACAATATTGAAATTAACCTGACGTTTTGTACTACCAAAAAAAAGACACTCAGCCAGTAATTTATTTGGTTTACCCCATGGTTGTAAGGGGTGGAAAACGCAACCCCTAAAATGTATTTCCAATGTAACTTTTTGTCTTATTTTTTTACCGTTTAAAAATTTATTCACAATAGCCTGTTTCATTCCAAACAAAAAATGTCTTTTGGGTTTTTTGCCCAAAATAAACCAGTTCGCAGCAAAAAATTATTTTACGAACAACTACAGAGATACATCGTCATAAAAGCGAACTGGATTGATTGTTATTTTGTAGTTAGTAGCTGCATTAAACGATTAAAGGGTGATAAACAGAACTAATTTCTCAATAACAAAACACACATGTAGAAATCATAGTGAATGTTTGATAAAAAAAAATGTTATACAAATTTTATGTACCCCCTTTCAGACAAGGGATGCACCAATGAAGTTTCTTTATATGAAAGATCCTATCTTTTTTTTGATGAGGAATCACCTCCTTAAATGTTTTACACTTATTCAGTTACACCCTGTATAAGCGGGAGCCGCTCACGCCGACGGCAGAATTTGTATTACAAAGAGTTAGTGATTCGGCAGTTTTATTCAGAGCTAAGTGAGGAGAGTTGTTGAGATCTAAGTGGAGCAGAGCTTTGTGCGGAAGTAGACTTTTTAGTACAGAGGGTTTAGTACGGAGCATTGGAAAGTTATCGGAGCGATTCAAGTGATTGTGTTGTATTGTATTGTGATAGAGTTTTAATAAAAGAAGTTAAGTGTTGTTTGGTGTTTTTATCGACGAACCCAGGAACATATCGTAACAGTGGTGTCAGAAGTGGGATTTTGCAAGGAAATCGTAACAATATGTATATACAAATTAATAAAATGAAACAACCAGTCCAACATTATATTTTATTACAAAAATATAAAACTTCCAAAAAAAATATATGATTCTCTCAATATAAAAAATAAAGAACGAAAATAAAGAATATTCTTAACATAAATATATATGTAATAACTAAGGAATATATTTGTCAAATAGACATTCTCAAATATTGGCAAAACTCCACAATACATGTAACAACGTTTCAATGGAACATTTCAATCACAAAAAACACAATATATTACATAGTACAAAGTTGGATCTAGCGTGTCACTTTGACAGAGACACTCAAGAACCAATATATTTCATATAAGTACCTATGAAAGTGATGCTATGAAACTTCAACTCCCAAAATGCTGAATACCAGCAAAACGACAAATATAAACTAAAAATAGCAACTTTCGATGGAAAAGCTAGGGATACTAAAATATATATATATTATATATGGTGTAAAGAAAACATTAAGTTCAAATGGGACAGTATTCATGGAGGATTACTTAATAAAATTATACTAACACATTATCAGTTCTTTGGTTCCTTTACATATATAAACGAAAGGATTGAATACATTCAGGCACTTGGTCACAGCCAAATATGAAAAATGAACAAGTCTGACTCGTAATACTGTTATTATAAATCTTGTCAAAAGCTGCAACGAAACAAATATTACAACACAAATAAACTAAATATAATCAACATCCAAGTTTGTTTGGAGCAAACTTGATAGATCTCAAAGTGGCAACAGGGTCATGTATATCTTACAGATACTGTTAGTTTACGATGTTACTGAAGAAGTTTCTCAACTCAATAGTCATTCAGCAAAGAACTTGGGAAAATGGAAAGTTACTAACAAATATTCTTGAATTCATTTGAGATGAAAGATCCTGAAAAACTAATGGAACTGATTCTTAGACGTTTGTCATTGAAAATGTCACGAAATGAATGAATATTGCACAGGAATACCGTTTGAAGTCTATGCAAGATCTTCCTTGCTCACGAACAAACCTGCATATCGTAGACTAACCAGCTTTGAAGAACTACCAAAAACAACAAACGAAAACCCAAAAAACTACACAAAAAACATTCGCCTTACTTCGAAAAAAAAAAAAAAAAAAAATCAATTCTAAAACGAACGCAACGGTAAATTCTCAACAAATAACAAAAACGAAAAAAAAACTTTTAAACTTAGTTTCGACGTGGTGGGAAAATAAAACCCTGCGGGGTAACCCCCGCCGGGTACCAAGTAGCGGGAGGTGTGGGAGGGTAAATGAAGGGAGCTGGCGATAAATGAGGTATTTCCGTGTACATCACAGGCGTCATCGGCATAACTAGGTCCGTCATGTCTGGTCCGGGAGTGTACAATACCGGAGTTCCTGTGAAAAAAATTGTATATTGGGGTATCAAGAACGGTTATCACATTTTACCGATCTAACAGCCGATTTCACCGACTTTTTGTTATGGGCAGGGTTTGGCTGATTAAAATCAAGTGATTAAAATCATGATTCAAATCGCTTGATTTTTAAAATTAAAATCATGATTTAAATAATTTTTTTTTATTCAGAACCAGATAACAACATAATATAAAAGCTTTCTCGAAGATCAAAAGGAGAATCTGCTTTTAGCAAAAACAACAAAAAAGAAGTATATAATTCCGAATTCTCAAACTAAACATAACTCCTAAATTTTATTACTGTATATTTTCAGTCTATTCATTTTCGTTATACAATTTAAATAAAAACACGAGTTTTCCTCCTTTTTTCTATGCCTAATCTGTTTCTAATATCCGAGTGTCAACAAGCGAAATGCGTGAAATTGTTGGGCAACGTTAATTTATAGGTTGAGAAGGAAAACAAGCCTTGACAGGAATATTCTTGCAAAAGGCACAACAAACGCGTTCGTGCCTCACTCTGCACTGTATAGCGAGTGAATAAGACAGAAGGAAAACAAATCGCGACAAGAATTTTCTTGCAAGAAGCGCGACAAATGCGTTGTCACAAGTTTTTGAGCGGCAAATTGTATTAAAATTTTTAGACTTATACATCAAAATAATCAACAATAATTTCAAAGAATTAAAATGTTCAAATTTTATATTCAAATTTAGAAAATCAAAAAAATCAAATAAATCGTTATTTAAAAAAAAATCAATGATTTTTGATTTTTTAATAAAAATCAGATTTTGCCCCACCCTGGTAATGGGACTATTAAAAAAGGGACTCCTTACTATCATTGGTCTCTTAAATATATATGAGTTGCCCCATACACTTCCAAACAACCTTTTACCAAAGAATATTCACGTATACACGAAATGGGTCACAGCTTAATTTTAAATTGGCATAATCATATATGGGAACAATAAATAAATGAACTCCAATCTATTTTCAATCAGCTCCAAAAGCTGCATCACTGTAGGTTTTGTAGGGCGGAATCTTCTAAAAAGACAGGTCACTCAGTTCCTCATAATGATTGGGTTCAACCTGGATGGAAACCGAAAATCTTGGGAATCCACAATTTCTATATAGTTCTCCAATATACTCTCGATCAAATCATCTTTCAAAACATTGATATAATCCATTATAAGAGAATAAACCTAACCTCACAAAGGTAATGAACCACTAACGTATGTTTAAAGGAGAAAATATAGCGAGTTAGGTAAGGGTTTATTAATAGATGTTTAATAATCTCTTAAACTATTGTGCAATAGCTGCAATGCGTTAACTGACCTTTAAAGACCCATTAGCTCAATGCTCCCATAACAAAAAGTCGGTACAATCGGCTGTAAGACAATTGTTTTGAGGAGGGGCGTAGCGACTATAATTCGGTGTTGTCACTCTTATAAACTTTTCGAAAATTATTTTGAAAATCGTATTGAATATGTTGTTATTGATGGAAATCGAAGTATTGAAAAACAATCCACCGTGGGAGTGCATATGATAATGCTTGCCGACGATACCAAGAGATGGCGTCACACCTCTCATTGTACAAGGTTGATAACTGAAAATTTCTTATGAAATGAAAATCGCGCCAGAAGGAACATAAAATCATTCGTTTGTATCAATATCTTCATACAACGGTTTCTTCTCACACAACAAAAAATGAATTGTATTTAAAAATAAAAACTAATTGTACGCCATCTTCATTTGAGTTAAGGAAACCTTAAATATTTGAATCGGTCGTTCTCTATATCTGTCATGAAGTTGGGGTTATGAGCTATTTACGTGTTTGAGTGTTCTTTGAAATGTGTTACGTTATTATTATGCTGAAAAAGTGAAAAGTGAATGACTATTAATAATAAGGTAACTCTTCATTCATGGTAATTTATATAAATATGAGCCAGATCAATAGAATCGACGCGGTAAACCTTATAGTTTTGACAGTTCAAAGGTAAACAACGTTTTATCGAAAGGACCAGGCAGTTCTATCGGTATAATACCCAATGATTGGCTAGAATAACCATAGAATAACCCGCTACTATTGGTTGAAATGCCAAAAACGTCACATTTTGACAAGTGAAAAAAATAATCAGAATAATCAAGTAGATATATTGTTATCGTGACAATTGTCACCAATATAAATAAAAGTCAGATTAAGTCAATAAATGACAGATAAAGTCTAGAATAGATGAAAAGAGGGCGGGAAGTAGAGGTGTGTAATGTGACACTTCCCAACCTTCAATGACGTTAGTAATGACAGCATTACATATATGGTTGTAAATAAACAATCTTACCTGGCGGATAAGGTATAACCGGGGGATAAACCTCTACGGTAGGACTCTGCGGGGCGTAAGCAAACATCCTGTCGTGAGACATGACGCCCGGGCTTTGGATTTCGTTCTGGTTGTTGTTCACTTCTTTCTTGGGACAACCGGTATAATTCGCGTGTTCGTGCTGCGCACTCTCAGTCTTCACTTGGTGGTCGGTTTGGGGCGGTTTTTCGACTTCGTTTCTCGGAGGGGGAGGGGCTTGCAGTTCGAAGGGCGGAGACGACCACTGCTGGTAGGTTTGGTAAGGTTCGACGTGGTAGTTGTAATAGAAAGGGTAGTTTTGATCTGGAAAATCAAGCCATTCGGATTTTGTGAAGAGGTTTGATTTTGAAGAAAACCATAATAATTGAAAGAAATATTATCTGTATTCAGACTAATTAAAATTCCAGAAAACTTCCTCAGGCGGGATTCGAACTTACAATCTTCCATTACCTAGATGGATGCTCTAAAGCTACAATATCATCCCTTGAGTGGTATTGGTTCGGACTTGCATTGTTTATATTGTTACAATATTTATTTGGGTTAGTTGACTAAAACTCCAAACAACACTTCACTATTTTTATTACAACTCTTTATCACAATAAAATACAATACAATCACTCAAACTACTCCGCCAACTATCCAAAGCTCTGTACTAAAACACTCTGATAAACTCTCTGTAATAGAAATTCTAAACTTCGACTTTTGCACTTAGCAATAACAAAGCTCTCTCCACTAAGCTCCACTCTGATTTATTATCTGCTCAACTCGCTCCACTTAGCTCTGAATAACTCTTCTAAACTCTCTCTGCGAATAAACTCTCAATAACTGTCTACTCCGCGATGAAGTGTCTCCTTATATACCTGCGTATCTTCGAGAGAAGCCTCGATGATGTGTATCAAATTCTCCACGCGAATCAAGAGTTCCTGGAAAAATGACGTTCGCTCTTCGACCCCTCATATTATTCTGCGTTTTTGAGCGACAGGGCCGGCGCTAGGAGATTTCGTAACACTATTATTAACTTTATTGAAACCTGTTGCTAAGATTGAAAGGATAAATAAGATGATCAAATCCAAACAAAAAGCTTTAAATATATTTTTTGGTCGAAATTAAATTAAAGTTTTGATCGATCAAAGAAAATAATGTTGTGGCAAGAAAATTGAGATATAGAATAATGAAATATTGGTCAAAAAAAGTTGAGAAATCGAAAATGGAATATTGGTCAAAAAAAATGTAAATAAAGGAATAAATGAAATAAATTGAACAAATGTTGATACCAAGTGTCAAGTTGAGTGTACTCACGACGTTTCGATGGTGATATCCGCAATCGTCTTCGGGTGATGACTGGTAATATGTCGAGGTATGGTCGGTTATAAAGTGCTACTACTAGAAGTGTGCAGATCGATTTTTAGCGGGAAATGGATGTATTGGCACGAGATTCTCTCTCATCGAGCCGAAGTCGGTCCATGCCTTGGATAAGCGGCCTCCACACATTCCGGATCTCCACGCCGGCATGACTGAATGCGTCGTTGTTGAGGATGTGGGCGGCTTCCTTGAATTTCCTTTTGAACCAGTGCCCCTTCTTGTATTTTTTATGACTGATATTTCATATTTGATATCCCAATTTAACACATTTTTTTTTTTTGAACTTCATTATTTTGTGGTGGATCGATATTTGATCCCTAGTTTTCTGGGTTTGTAACCTACCGCAATCTGCAATTTTGCAAAATTTGAGTCAAATTAGAAGGTGCTGAATAATTGGACTTGTTTTTCAATAGACGCATCAATATTTCGGGGTAAATTGAAAATTTGCCCTTCTACACTTGTATAGGTTCCAATATAAATTTTTTAGGTTACAAACCCAGAAACTTACGGAACAATTATTTTCTTTGATCAATCAAAACTTTGGTTCAATTTCGACCAAAAAATCCATTTCAACAATTTTGTTTGGTGTTGATTGACTTATTTAATTTGTATTTCTTATAAGTTTTCTTCGCTACAAGTTTCATAACTTTTTCTTATATTGAAACATTGATTCAAGTAGGTATATAAATATGTTTTTTTTTTTGTTATATGTTTCTGATATTTCTTTAAAATAATCTTATATTTGTACTTTCTGCTATGTTCTTTGGTAAGGAATTATAGGCTTCTATGCTCTGCATTATAGGGTTTTTGAGACCTATGTTTGTTCTCACTGGCTGAAGATGTTTATTATTATTATTATTATATTATTATTTGAATAGAATCTTCACAACCTTATTTTGCAATCTTTCGATTTTTTTGAACATTGTTATTCTGCATGTTAGCTATAATGGAATTAAGTACCTGAATATGGACAGAAAATATGCATTTGTAGATCAGATACAAGCTTGATAATCTTGTATAATCTCTACATCGATAAATGGCACCAATAAAGGGAGATATTTTGTTTTCTATGTGTTTGATGTGTTCATTCCAGTTCAGATTTTCGTCCAATACAAGTCCTAGGTATTTTACCTCCAAAGCTCTGTCAATTACCTCTCCTCCTATCTCTATTGTAATGTTTTGTGATCTTTTATTTTTTTGTGTGAAAATCATATATGTTGTTTTACTTATATTAAGTTGCAGTCTATTTTTTATTAGCCATGCATGGTATTGTTACAAGTCTTTATGGACAGTTATCTGTAACTGGGATATATGTCTCTGTCTCTATAGACCAAGACAGTGTCATCAGCTCCAAGGCCGTACCCAGAAAAAGTTTTCGGGGGGGTTGTGGCACCAGGCGGGGCCGAAGACCCTCCCAAAACAATGTTAAATATAATTATCAAATATCCCATTTTCACGCCATTTCAAGCTTCATTGACAAAAGTTAGGACAACACTAAATAATAAATATATAAATGATAACAACTATATAATTTTCCGTTAATTTGGTGTCTAGGAAAATAAATAGATTGACAATGCAAATAGACTCAACACTGTTCAGTACAATACAGTACAAAATTATGCCTGTAGACATAACAGTTACATCACAAAACAAAATCCATTCTTCTTTTCTTTTTTCTTGTGAATTCATCGATCACTTTGTTGAAATTTTATGGCTTCTATGAACCGACATGAGAGCCAGTCCCCTTAGTCTGTCTTGTCCACACGGATTTCTCAAGTACGTCTTCAATCGCTTGAGAGTGGAGAAGGTCCTCTCAGCAGTTGCAGTGGTCATTGGCAAAGAAGCAAATATTTTCAGGAAGGTAAGTATGTTAGAAAAAAGTTCCCTATTTACATTGCCTTAATGCCTCAATGGCACAAGGAGGCTTGTCGAGTTCCATTTGTTTTTCCCAAAACAATTTCCACAGTGAGTACTCACTAGCTACTAGTTCTAGATTCTAGATCAACCATCTTTTCATAAAGTTTCAAAGATTCAACGTGGTCAAAGTAGTCAGAGTCATAGACTTGTGAAAGCGAATGGCGGTCTTTTTTTCGTGCTGCTACCTATCGTGATAGTGCCTAACTATATGCTTTACGGCAACTTACGTAATGAAACGCTTCGGTCTACGCCGTTAACGGCGGATCACGTCCATCCACGAATTCCACGTAGGCGAATGGGTTAGTTAAATTATAATAAATTTGACAAATTATTTACGTACATTTTCAACTAGAAATTGTTTTGAACTCTTCCTTATTTACCTATGAAGAAGAAAAAGAACAATTATAACTTGAGTAATGCGTTTGAAAAATCTTTTTTTTTGGAAAATTCCGGGGGGGGTTTCAACCCCTCTGACCCCCCCCCCCTGGGTACGGCCTTGATCAGCTCAACAGTTCTCAATGATAGTACATGTAAAAAATATATAGAATTGGTCCCAGTACTGAACTCTGATTAGAGTTAATAATATAGACAATGGAAGTCCGAACCACTACCACTCAGCAAGGAACATCGTCAACCACACATTCAAGCAAATACCATCCCTTACCGTGGTACGGAACGACGTTCGGCGTCACAGGCGCCGAAGCGACCATCGGCTTGAAGTTGAAGGGGTTGTGAGTCGCAGGAGTTTGAGGCCAGACGAAGGGGTCGGCGGTAGGCGTCACGTAGGGCTGCCACTGCGGCGTCTCCCAGCTAAAGACGTTGCCGTTGGCGGAATCCTGCGCGTGCGCCTGAAGAGGTGCATCTTGAAACGGATTCGTGTCCGCCGGGATCGCCGTCGAGATTTCCTGGTGCTGGTCCTGGGCTATTTCGTTCGGGTTGTGCATCTGGTAATCATAAAATTAGATTTACGATAACAGAGGCGTGACATTTAAATTTGTCTTAAACATTTTTTTCTCGAATCTTTATTATCGTAACATCATAATTGAATGGTGTTTTTTTATATGCAGATTCACACGAAAAGCAAGCCCTGTAATGTTCAAAGAACACCGCGTCAATCAAGGGACAGGAGATACGAATTAACATTCACTTTGTATTTTTGAAGATTGTAAGACTCAGGAAAGACCCCTCTCGGCAAGGAGTTCCAAAGCTCAGCTGTTCTATTGAAAAAAGATCCCTGAGCAAGAGAGGTTAGATAGGCCTCCAAATTCACAACAAAGAGGTGGGAATTCTGTACTCGTCGAGTCATCCGTGTAGATATTGCCAAGGGTGGAACGATTGATAACAATTCAGAAGAGCACCGACCGTGAAGATATCTATAGAAGATAAACAAGTCTCCCACCTTTCTACGATGTTCCAATGAAGTGAGCGAGTCTGTGAGCGAAGAATCACCAACAAGATGGATTGCCTCTCTCTGAATAGAATCGAGAAGCCTCAATGAATGTTTTGGTGCCGAACTCCACACATGAGAACCTTATTCAAAGACAGGTCGTATCTGAGCCTTGTAGAACATTAGAATCTGACGAGAAGTGAAATATTTTTTGCACGAAATAGGAATCCAAGTTTCTGGGAAGCACCTATAGCGATCGATGTCACATGGCTTTCCCATGAGAGATTATTACTGATCGTAATTCCTAGCATCGAGATACTTGACTTTGTAAGATTAGTTACTCCTGACATCTGAATACTAGATGATGATAGATCGACTTTCCTTGAGAAGAGACATGCCTGAGTTTTTCTAGCAAGGCTAGCATCTTCAGAAAAAGAAAATTGATAGTATCAATTATAGGCAAAACAGGAAATTTGAATTTTCAAGACATATTTCTTGATTTTCATTTTTGACCTTTCGAAACTTTATGACCTATTCACCAATAAAGATAATTGAATTTTCCAAAAAAAAAAAAATTGTAGGAATATATATAAGTACCGCATTTACACCCTCCCCAAAACTATGGGAAAGTGAGATCCAAGGTTCTGATTTTCAAAAAAAATGTTTGTTATGAATTCTAATTGTCATATCAGGATAATGTTATGTAACTTTCTAAGAGGATGTTATAGTATGACGATTAATCTATTATGAAATTTTTCAAACAGCTATAAATGACACTTCAATTTCTTACATGCTAAATTCACTTGCAGTGTTTGTCAGTAAAGCAGAGCCTTTTTTTCAATGATGGTTTTCATCTTTAAGATTGTAAAAGGTTTTCAACCAGCTTACTTCAATGATTTTGTCCTTCGGACTCGGGCACTTTCACCAAAATATGAAAATAAACTCTTGCAATTTTTAGATATCACGCTTTCTTGCAAAATTATCGGTAATTTTTATGCACTCGTGCAGAAGGAGCTATGTTATCTCAAATGCACTCCTATCTTGATAGCAACAATATTATCCCTAAAACACAATCAGGCTTTCGGAAAAATTTCAGTACGACATCGTCTTTATGCGCTATGACGAATGATTTTATCAAGGCTATTGACTGTCAAAGGGTAGTATCCTTGACTCTACTTGACATGAGTAAAGCTTTTGATACGCTGAACATCGAATGTTTATTGGCTAAGCTCCATTATTATGGCTTTCGCAATGCGATATTCGATTGGTTCAAATCGTATTTGACGAATAGATACCAATTTTCAATTCTTAATACCAATACTGATATCTTGACCTCTGAAAGAAGATCAATTAGATCGGGTGTACCACAAGGGTCGGTACTTGGACCAACACTTTTCTCTTTGTACACCTCTGACCTCAGTAATCTCTTAAAATACTGTCGGATTCATTCATTTGCTGACGATATTTCGGTCTATCTCGACTTTCATCCTAAAAATATACCTGTTGCCTTGGACAAGATTTCTAATGATCTTGAAACTATCAGAATATGGACTGAGAAAAATTGTCTGTTACTAAACGCATCTAAAAGTCAACACATAATCATTGGTTCTCCACATAATACAACAAATCTTGAAGACTTTCCAGTTCACATTGGAACAGAAGTTGTACCCACCTCCAATAATGTGAAATGCCTTGGACTGATTTTTGATAACACATTGAAATTCACCCAACACGTCAGCTTAGTAAATAGAAAAATGTACCTGAGACTGAAAGAACTCTATCCTTATAAAAAATTTCTAGATAGTAAAACCAAAAAAATGCTAGTTAATTCAATGGTTCTATCTCAGTGCTCTTATTGTGATATAATTTACGGTCCTTGTTTGAATAACGAAAATCGAAATCGCTTACAAAGGATGCAAAATTGCTGCATTCGTTTTATTACAAACAGTCGACGTTTCGATCATATATCGCCACACTTCTTGGAGCTAAATATGCTAAAGCTAAAAGAAATCCGATTCTTGCATTTCGCATGCTTTATTCATAAGGTCTTAAAGATTGGTTTGCCTGGATACCTCTTTGAAACGTTAGAATGGAGGCAGGAAACTCATAATCGACTATTAAGAAACGTTGCCAATAGACTTACTATTCCTACTCACAGAACAGAATTGTTTCAGTCCAGTTATTCCTACATAATCACGTATATTGTGAATAATCTGCCACCAGATTACTTTCTCTTATCTGCACCTGTGTTCAAGAACAAGCTGAAACTAGCTATTAAAAATAATATGTTTGACATTGATTTCAATAGATTTTAGCTTGTTGATTCTTTGAGTGTGTGTTACCTTTAGATTTTAGATTTGTATTGGGTTAGGTTAATATCATTGTACAATGTTCCTAGTCCATTTGTGTCAGTGCTATACTTTGTATATTTTTGACACAATAAACTCTTTTTACTTTACTTTACTAATTATAACCGAAAATAATCGATTAACTACAAATACATTTGAAAGAGACCAACACTGTTGCTGGTTTCAAAAAAAGTCTATTGGATTTTCTAGATGATCTTTGATCTAATTGATTGTTTATATTTTATTATCCATGTATTTTTTATGTTTCTGATGTACCTATATCCATGATTAATATTTTATTAAAATTTAGTTTAGTTTCATAAGACTATCTCTATGTTCAATGAATATGTGAATGTTTTTTTTTTGTAAATTAGATTTATTTATTTCAAATAAACTACTATCACTACTACTAAAAAAAATTTGCTCACATGTTTCACTCATGAAAAATGCTTTCACACTTACCCGATCTTACCTTATATATAAATTTTTTTAAATGTGTATTCAAACAAAATAGCTATACTATCACAAGATCTTATAAAAATCAGAATTAATTTCAACTTACTATGGCAGGTATTCCTATATAATCTTCGATATTTTCAATGACCTCGCATTTGAAAGGAGCGGAACCAGACATAATGCTACTCTCACTTTTCGTCCTTTTCTTGTCCTTGATTCGACGCTTGGGTTTCAATACCACTTTTTCTGGTGGGGGGACGGGCCCGGTCACTGCTGTATTTTTCATGAACCTTTCGAAAACGAAAAATATGCGGTTTTGAATTTGAAAAATCAAATTCAGAAATGTTTCTACCATTCGTCTATATTATAAAGTATGTGTTTTTGCGGAGATCCAAAAACGGAAAGTCCTTTGAATCAACTGACTATCTAAGAAGATGAGATCCAAAACAAAAATTAAAAAACCATTACTATTATTTTTGTTCAGTAGAGGAATGTTTATGAACACTTGTGTGTTGAATTAAATGAACAGATTTCCACCTTTTTTGTTTAAAACCTTCTTTAATTTTGTACTTGTTTTGTTTTCGGTAATCAACAGAAAGATTCAAAAAATCAGAGCCATTTTTTTTTAAATGATAGTTGATATGTTTGCCGAATTGGAATTTCTTTCATCAAATATAACTTCAATATAACTGGAATTCAAAAAAAAGCAGGGTTGGGCTGATTAAAATCAAGTGATTAAAATCACGATTAAAATCATGATTTAAATCGCTTGATTTTCAAAATCAAAATCATGAATTAAATAAATTTTTGTTTTTTTTTTGTTCAAAACCAGATAACAACATAATATAAAAGTTCACTCGAAGATTAGGAGTATCTGCTTTTAGCAAAAACAACAAAAAAGAAGTACATAATTCCAAATTCTTAAACTAAACGTAACACCTGAATTTTATTACTGTATATTTTCAGTCTATTAATTTTCGTTAAACAATTGAAACAAAAACACGAGTTTTTCTCCTTTTTCTATGCCTAATCTGTTTCTAATATCCGAGTGTACAACTAGCGAAATGAGTGAAATTGTTGGGCAACGCCAATTTATAGGTTGAGAAGGAAAACAAGCCTCGACAGGAATATTCTTGCAAAAAGCACAACAAACGCGTTCGTGTTCGTGCCTCACTCGGCATTGTATAGCGAGTGTATAGGACAGAGGAAAACAAATCGCGACAAGAATTTTCTTGCAAGAAGCGCGACAAATGCGTTGTCACAAGTTTTTGAGCCGCAAATTGTACTGAAATTTTTAGAAATTAATAATTTCAAAGAATTAAAATGTTAAAATTTTATATTCAAATTTAAAAAATCAAATGAATCGTGATTTTTTTTTTACAAAAATCAATGATTTTAGATTTTTTTGATAAAAATCAGTTTTTTACCCCACCCTGTTATAAAGTATTTTTTTTGCTACAAAAAACAGGAAGTCCTTTGAAACAACTGACTATCTAAGATAGATGAGATCCAAAACAAAAATTAAAAAAACTATTACTATTATTTGTGTTCAGTAGAGGATTTTCTATGAACACTTGTGTGTTGAATTAAGTAAATAAACATATTTACACCTTTTCTTTTTTTTTCAACCGTACACAATTTTGAACATGTTTGGTTTTCCGTAATCCACACTGTAAAAGATTCAACAAATGGGAACACTTTTTTAGAAAATGATAGTTGTTATGTTTGCAGAATTGGAATTTCTTTCATCAAATATAACTTCAGTATAACTGGAATTGAAAAAACAGTACAATTTTTTTCTACTAATTTTAAAGTTTTGGAAATGTTGATTTTATGTAAGAACTCACCTGTAGGGAAGTGGCCATGGCTTTGCACCATCTTCTGGTGATAGATCAGAATAGTTGACGGTCCTTTTTTCAGCTAATTTCGTCAAGTATATAACACACTTGTTTTGATTTCTCTTGAGGTCCTGAATATAGCATTCCAATTTCTGATTATTATTTGCATCATGAAAAATACATTTGGTGCCAAGTATGAGTTTATTGTCACCGTAATACCAATCTCCCAGCCGCATTTCTGTTGAAAAAAATTTAAATTCCTCTGTTTATACCGAATATGATCAACCTATAATAATTATTCAAAACATAGAATGATTATTCATATTTCTACCAACATTGTTGATGTTTTTGTAAATGTACTAGACTGACCTCGCCTGACTTCACCCCAAGAATCATATTCAATATTACGATAGATGCTGGGGTCCAATGCTTTAGCCACCTTGAATGGAAAAGGTGCCACAATGGTTGATGAAAAGGGCTTTTCCTCTGACCCATCACTGCCATCCTCTATATTCACAGATTCTGAATTGCCACTTTCAGCCATCATTTTCTTCCTTTCCAACTCCGCCTGTGTGATGATATTTTTATCATACAACATGTTGTTGACTATCTGGTCCACGTCTGGGATTTTGAATACGTTTTCATACAGTATTTTATATATGACAGCTGAAAAATTGTATTGAATAAAAGTTGTTGGAAGTTTTGTAGCAGAACTTACATTGACAAAAACCTGCATTAGCTATATGTTCCTTCTTATATACTACATCGTAATGGTCCTTGTCCAGAAGACAAAGAAGAAATGCTTTCGGTAAATTTCTCTTGGTGAGATCAAAAACTTTTTGTTTGGAAGCGTCAAAGATGACTATATCACGACTATAAATGTGAGAAAATTGAAATAATCTAACCATACGACAATAATTCTAACTCACTTATACTTTCTGCTTATTATATTCAATTCAATGTCTCCACAAACCACCATATGTCTTTCCAAATCATCCAAATGGATGAACCAGTCCTTCTGGGATATTCCTAAATGAGCAAAATCCTTGTAACTGTGTCTCGCATACCTGATGCATTCCTTTCGAACTCTTTCGTGGTAAACTTGACCCCCAAATATCTGTAAAGAAATTGACGGAACTTTCAAGTGTTTTGGAAACAAAAAAAGGTAGCAAACCTGTTCACAGATAGCTCTGAAAAGGCAAGTTTCGTCATAAGCAACATTTTTTCTGTACAGTCCAAGAGAATCCAACCAGCAATCCACTGCACCTGGATTCCTACCTTTTTTCGTGATTTTTAACATGACTATGATTATGGAAAGTCCTATAAACCCTGAAAAAGCGTCGATTAAACTCACTATAGAAACAAAAAACTATCACTAAGCTCGATAGAAACAACCAAATATCGAAACGCTGAACATTGTTTCGAAAATACACGAAATCATCAGTCAAGACATCTGTGACAACTACAGATTTTTATGAAAAATGAATTTCACACTAATAGATTAAAGAGGTGGAGAGCTTCACCGCGTTCACAGTCACACATACCTCCTACCATCAACCAAGCAAAACTAAAATATTTTCGAATGCTGAATTTCCAAATCAACACGTGTTCGTAGAAAACGAACTCTTGCCTTTTTTCCCATTGGTTAATATGTTCTTTGATCTCTTTTCAACCATCAGTAGATCTTGGTTCCATTGCCTTTTTAATGTTCATGCGCATTACTTGTTATATGTTGGACTGGAATTTACCGGATTTCGGATTTGCTTTGCTATTGCAGTTAGGCATATCAATAACTTCATTGTTTATTGTTCTTGGGGAAAAAATTATCATTTGTCTGAAAGAATGAGACCATTTTCTGAAACTTCAAACAATTCAACCATTGTTTTTGAAGTGCTGCAATATAAGTAGATACCTATTCAGCATTGAGAGATTAGGAAGTGAAAATAGTTCTTGCATTGTTTTTGGTTAGCAAGGGAAAAACGTTGTGCCTCAAAGGTATGAGTGAGCTACGCAGTGAATGAGTGAATATAAAACTTTACTTTTATTATGGAGAAAAGACTGAAAAGTTATTTTTCGCAGATGATTTTCTGTAGTTTATCATTTCCGATCCGTGAATATATCGTCTTTGCGGATTTTTTTTACAATTGGAAAGTGACAAGATAGTACTATGCATACATCTGTGGTAATGCTTTTACTCATCCGGGTAAATTTGAATTTCAGTGAAGCAAATGCCGCAATGGGCTTGATCATGGTCTTTGATAAATGATCCATCATTTGAATTTGGCGCCAAAAATCTCGAATTTCTTGTAGAGCGAACTCTTTTGTTAGAGCTGGTGCATTTTTACACAGAACTCTTGTATTTTCATCCTGTGTTGTTCTGGCACTCATGTATTCAAAATTCATAGAGCTAATAGCGAATTCTTTGACTGCAGTTTTTTTATAACATCATTTTATATCCCCCAATAAATAGAATATAGATAATGAATTCAATGGAATTCGAGACGTTGGCAAAACAATAGTTTTTCGACTTTACTGATCCCAATCCCAACAAATCTATAGAAAAAAAAATAGAGTGTTGAAGTTGAAAAAATGACAGAAATACACTTCTCTGCGCCAGTTCTGCCAAGGAGTTCGGTATGAGAGAGAGACAAAGAAAGACTGGCTGCGTCTAATAGCTTACAGCGCTTGAAGCTGCTTGACAAAATTTAACATTTAATTCGATTTAAAACTCAAATTTTGTGCAGCAGCTTTGAGCGCTGTTAGACGCAGCCACTGTTTTAATGTGACAACTTCAAAATGTTGGCAACACTGACACTGATTGATGTGAGGAGGTGAGAGTATCACAGATCACAGAATGTGAGGTTATGGTTCTATGAAATATAATTTGTTTAAAACATGAATTCAGCAAAAGCATGTTTAAAATCGTGTTCAGTCCGTTACTTCGCTCTGCTTGGAGTGCCAGATATCCCCTCAGGAAATTTACATATCCAGCCATGGTTAATTCATTGGATTTGAGTACTACTTCAACCATTCCACTTGATACTGAAGCAAATAGGATAGTATGGATAGACATGGAGGTAATTTAAAATACAACAAAGTAAATATACGTCACAAATATGCTTTGATAAAATTATTACGAGCTTAACTTCTTATTAAGATAGTGAATGTGTGCAATAGATTTCAAATTCCAAATCTATGTACAGTGGGATACTCTGTGATACTTCTGTATGACGACTTGAAACAGATAGTTTTATTCTTGAAATAAATATACTATGTCAGAATTATACTATGCTTTCAGATGACTGGACTCGATGTGGATCAAGACAAAATCATGGAAATAGCAAGTCTCGTTACAGATTCACATCTCAATATAATAGCTGAAGGTCCCGAAATCATCATACATCAGCCACAAAGTGTACTGAATAAGATGAATGATTGGTGTAGAAAACAACATGGAAAAGTATAAGTTAATGAAGCTTCATTTTTCAAGTTCAAAAATCTTACCGTTACGTTTCTTTTCAGACTGGGCTTTCCCAATCATGTCTGAAGTCGACTACAACTTTGGAAGAAGCTGAAGAACTAGTATTCAACTTTCTCAGCCAGCATGTCGATGAGAAAGTGTCACCTCTGGCTGGGAATAGTGTTTATATGGATAGGCTGTTTTTGTTGAAGCATATGCCAAGGGTTCACAACTATTTGCATTACAGAATAATTGACGTTTCCACCGTGAAAGAAATGTGTAGACGGTGGAATCCAAGTCTATACAGTCTTGTACCCAAGAAGGAATATACTCACAGAGCTTTGCAGGACATAAAAGAGAGTGTTGATGAATTGAAATTTTATAAGAGTAATTTTTTCAAGTTGGACTGAGCTAGTATGGTGCTGTCATAGGTCTTTTTAGTTGAATTTTCACTATTTGAAACTATTACCAAGCTATGGAGCTGGAAAAGTGTTCTGGTTGTTTGAGTTTTCACCCAAAAAGGACTCAAGTCAAGTCAAGTCAAAAATAGCTTTATTGTTTAAAAATATAATTTTTGTAACAAAGCATGTCAAAGGAACCTAAGTAAAACCCTGATTAACACATTATTCCACATAGTTTTTGTTAAAAATAAAATAAAAATAAAATATACACACATACATATACATATACACACATATACACATACATTCTTCCAGCAGAGCAGTCAATAGACATACAAGTAAACACATAATAGACAATACCATTCCGCAATCACTGACACACAATTATTGGTATATATAAATCTATTTAAAAAAAAAGACAGCCAAAACAGAACAAAGAAGGAATATAGATTTCAGAGAGAGGATGAGAAAAACTCTTCGACAGAATAGTATGGATGTTCTACCAGTATTTTTTTTGTTGCCCTCCTGAACTTGCAATAGGCTTCAGTGTTTTTAATTGATTCTGGCAAGTGGTTAAACATTTTTAATCCGCTATATATAAAAGAATTCTTAACGAGAGTTGATTTTGGAATTGGGAGTCTTATGTTGTTATCCTGACGTGTGTTATAAACATGATCTCTAGTAGGGTATGAACTTTTATATTTATAGATGATGCATACTGTTTCAAAGATGAAAAGAGCTGGAAGGGTAAATATTCTGTTTTTAACAAAAAGGGGTTTACATGTCTGTCTGCAGTTTGCTCTGCAGAGGTATCTGAGAGCTCTCTTTTGCAGAACAAAAATCATGTTGAAATGATATCGACTACATGCTCCCCAAAAGGGTATACCGTATACAAGGTGAGATTCCACAAGTGAAAAATACACGGGTCTAGCTGCTATTGTACCTAGCTCACTCACAATAACTCTTACAGCATAGGCACCTTTCGAAATTCTTTTTGCAAGGGCCACAACGTGATCATCCCAATTCAGTCTACTGTCGATTTGCATTCCCAAGAATTTGTTGCATAGTTTGGATTCAATTATATGGTCATTTACAATAATGTCCCGCTGTCCACCTTTGAAGGTCAACGTGTGTGTTTTATTAAAATTGAAAGTGGCTTTATTAGCTGCACACCATTCTGTAACCACTGCGAGGTCTTTAGACATGTTATGGTGTAGGTTATCACGGTGCCTGTCCGACCAGCTTATTGTTGCGTCATCGGCGAACAGTGTAAATAGACCAGTAATCGGTAAGAGGGTAATATCATTAATAAACAAGAGGAACAAAACTGGCCCCAGAACCGAGCCTTGAGGTACACCCGTTTTAATGTCTCCACAACTTGAATACTGGTTACCTTGCTTCACAATTTGATGCCTGTCAGCAAGGTATGTAGAAAACCACTTCCTTAAATTAAATAAAGATTTGAAATAGCAAGAGTTGTTTCTTAATTTATCATTGGGTATTCAAATTCATGTGATGTGGTCTACATTTTTACGCCCAGCAAATCTACTTTTCCTTATCTCCTATCCTTCAGTGTATGGTTGTTGATGAGAGAGATGGGGATACGCGATTCAGTTTAATGAAATTTTTTTGATAATATCAATCGAAAGTTGATATTTTTGTATTGACTACCGTTTTTTACACTTTGGAACAGGAATCATAGATTTGAAATTGCTGCGTATGAAGAAGGGCAAAATCAGAAGAAAACTATTCATAGACATTAGAAAATCTTAGAGAACGTGGACTGCCCCTAAGAGAGAAAGTTGGACTCCTATAGATAAAAAGAGATAGTTGCAGCATTTGACAAGTATCTGGAATGCCTTAAATTCCCCAAAAGCTTCGGATTCCTGTTGGGACACCAAACATCGGAGGAATCGCCGTTACTGTCGCTTCTATATGGTATATATTCTAGAGTTGTGTTGTGAGTTGTGTCTGCCCTACGACGGCAAAGGTGGCTAATATTCCGGTAACGTTCCATTTGGGACATGAAACGGGTGACTCAGGCTGGATTCAGACAGATCCAAAATCTAATCGTACGACGATCCGATAGCTTTCTGATTGGTCTAAATTTAAATTTTGACCAATCAGAAAGCTATCGGATCTTCGTACGATCGGATTTCGGATCTGTCTCAATCCAGCCTCAGGATGACTTCGAATGTAAAAAGTGTCTAGGATTCCACTGACGTGTAGATATTACTAAAAAAAACAGTGAGATATGAGTTCCATGAAAAAAAGGTCAAATAATCTTTTGATCTCAAAATAATAATGATCTTGGAAGGAAAAACGTAAATATATGGAATCTTATGAAATTCGGAAAGATGAGGTCACTGATGTCTGTTCAAAAATGTCAGCTCCGATTGTCAGCTGATCGTGATAAGTTAAAAACATGTTTACTATTTTTCATTGTTTATTAGTTGAAGTATTTTCCGATAGAGGGGTATCTGGATGGATTTTTATCAATAAAATCCGCCATAATTGCCCAAAACAATGAACGCAATCAAAATGTACCAATAATAAAAACCTGTAATATCCTCGAAATGAGCAATGTTCAGAGATATTTTTCTTTGATTTGTCTTCGTTCACGATTGCACTTGCTAGGTACAGAATGTACAGAATCTTATGCGGGCGGGGACTACCTAGAGGAAGAAATATACAAGTTTTTTTCAAGAGAAGTATTTGTAATGAGTTTTGAAAACGGGAACGAATTATTGGTTTTCCAAATCGTCAACAAATTCAAGTATTTTTATTATATTAGTTCTAGTATATTTGTAATACTCAAATTTACGTTATACGGGAAGTTGATAATAGGACATAAGAAGAAAGTGGTTTAATCAACGCAGCTATTTTTTGGGGTCGATTAGAATTTTGTCCTTCTACACTTGAATAGATCGATATCGATCGATATCATTTCTTGATTTTGCCAGATTGTGGTAGGTTAATGACCGGAAAAAAAACTGAGGGAGAAGAATTCATATGCATTTTCGCGGGATTATTGCTCTTCAGTGCCACTTGGGGTTTGAATTCAGTTTTTTTTTTGTAAACTCGGGCCCAAGGTGTTATTGTATTACTTTTTGTGTGCATAAGAGCGGCTTTCTTTTTCTAGATATGGCAAAAGCACTATTAAATAATCAGTACGTTAAACCCAAAGCGAATAACTTTAGCAGGTCCTCGCCCGCATAAGGTTCTATGCCTTCTGAGTGCAATCGTTGAGGAAATGTCTAGCAAAGGGAAATATATGGAAGATAATAGAAACTGAAGAAAAATAATAGAGAAATATCTCTGAACATTGCTCGCTTTGAGAATCCCTCTCTCACTGATTTTTTTCTGAATCTCTGCCACTGAATTAAGTATAGACATATTTCAATGATCTCTACATGTCAGTGGATACATAGAAAATTTTTATATTCAAGGTCTTCAAGTTCACTGGAAAATTCCCGACAATTTTTCAAATAATGGAAACGAAAGTGTATCTGGAATATTTTGAGTATACTAGGAACCCGCCAAGGATCCTTCCGATGCGCATAAATTAGGCTATGTGCAGACGTAGCTCACAAGTGAGTGTATCCTTTACATTTCACAGTACCTCTCTCTTTAATGTTGTGCGCATAGGAGTTCTGTGAGTTGGACACACTTTGAGCAGAGGAAACAGTCTCTGGATCATGCGCATACGGTATTTTCGATGATCGTTGGTATTTCCGGGAAGATTGTTGTTGATTTCGTGGAAGTTAGGAAAGCAAGTTCGTGCGGGTTTGGTTTGAAGTTTACGACGTTGTTAAAAGTCTTCATTTCTAGTCAAAATGTCAGCAACAGTGGAAAGAAACACGTGTAAGTATATTTGAATTTACGAATTTTCGTTGCTTTCGTCATTTGAAATTGATTAAATATGGTAAATTATAAGCTTACAAGATATAACTTTATCTCATATTTACTTTTGTCATTAATCTATTTGTTCTTTTTGTTTCCAATTTGTCCGTATGCTATGTTATCAAAAATGGTTATTTTCATATTAAGCCTACTGTAATGTAAACAAAACACAATCAATCCATATGATATTTAATTGTTCATCATATGTTACAGCTTCATGGAGAAAAAGGCATCATGAAGATGATCAGTCTTCTCAAATGGATAGAAAAAGGCCGAGGTACTACTACTACAGATTGGAAAGTGAGAGTTCGAAAGCTTCGGAAGAAGATACCGAAAGTGTTTATAGCTTACAAGATAGGGAAACTGGTAGGCTACTGCATACGCCCTAGTGTGTAGCAGCTACTTAATAAATTATTTTTAGACGTCGTTAGGGATACTTCCGATACTGATTCAAAATCGGAATGCAGTGATCAACAGGAGTACGAAGTCATCGAGTACGAAGTTGCTAGCTTGTCTGGCAGCGATGATGGATCTCAAGGGAATTCATCAAGTGATTCGGATGTAAGTTACAAAGATTCATCTGTGATTTTTTTCATCAATATTGAATCAAATATTTTTTGTGTTTACGCAAGAATTGTATATTGATATGCATACAAATTTTCTGTGAATCTAATTTGTTGGTTACACTATGTAAGGTTAGGTTGAAATAGCTTTTGTCAGGTTAAAATAGGTTTTGTTTGGTTAAAAAAAGGTTTTGTTAGGTTAAAAAAAGGTTTTGTTAGGTTAAAATAGGTTTTGTTAGGTTAAAATACGTTTTGTTAGGTTAAAATACGTTTTGTTAGGTTAAAATACGTTTTGTTTGGTTAAAATAGGTTTTTTTAGTCAAGTCAGGATTGACTCGGACTAGAGTTCAGTTCAGCCCTTGGAAATAAAAAAAAGTTGCTGTTTTTAAGGAATTTCTTTTATATGAGGTGACATTATCTATCATATAAACTAAATAGAGGTGCATTAAATATACCGAAGTGTTGAATTTTGTGTTCTAAAAATCACCTGTTCCCAAAATTGTTTGAGTAACATAAAAATGATAAAACCTTAGTTATTTTCATGAAATTTATTTAAAGGACCAACTGATGCTTGCCGCTGCTGTCGAGGTGATTTGTGACTCTTCGTTGGAAACGTGGATAACGGACTGCGAGGACTCGGACAACAGTTCTTTGGACGAATCAGCCATTGGTCGATCGGACTTCTCTAGATGTGTTCAGTGCAAGTCGGAAAATGACAACCCTCTCTACCGATATTGTGAAAAATGCTTCCAGGTATCTATCTGTTTCAGAATCACTTTAGGTTTGTGTGGGGTACCAGCTGACAGGATTTTTGCTAGGTGAATTTATCGTTTTTCAAACTGTATAACAATAGTTTGAAATATTTTTCGAATTGAAAATTTCAACTCGACAGGCTATTGATCGAAGTCCTTGTGCATCTAACTGTGCATTTTTTCAGCTTACTACTCACTACAGACAGACATATTTTGTTATTCTATGAACTCCAAACCAACCTTGGATTGAGGGGTTGCAGAACAAATGATTGGTGTTCAGATTTCTGACCCTGATGAAAAATATGCACATTTAAAAAAAAAGTATATTCTGATGAAAAAAATTAAATGATGTGTCTCTAACTCAAAAGGCAATAGTTTACTTATGGAGGGTTGTACTTTCTTTGTTCTTTTAGCATTTTCCTTATTCTGATTTAATTTATTATTTTTTCTATGATTTTTCAGAATGAAAGACCATTATAAATATCTCGTGAATCTTAGTTGTATCATTCTGTGTCACTATTACTTGACTGAATCATTTGAAAAGTATTATTTTTTTGGAAATTCATTCCAGATATTGATATTCATCAAGTATTTGAGAAAAAAACTTTTCTGTTGTAACATCTGACATTTTTTCATCTCTGTTGATAGGTAACAAAATATGACTTTTTATGGAATTACTTTTTTCTCTGGAAAAAATTACTTTTTTCCCGTACATACATCAATACACATACGTAGGCGAAGGTAGATCACAGAAAACTCGGAATCAGACAATTTTTGACTTTATATCAATCAATATAACAACTAAACAATTCACACCAATAAATTCACACCAACAATTTTGTGACATTAATATGTAAAAATATTTAAAAAAAATTGAATCGTCGATTCTTCCGCCACAGAAAAAAATTGTGTATTATACACGGGAAAATTATTAGAAAACTAATAATTTTTTTCCTTGTATGATAATAACTTTTTTCTAATGACTGCATATTCAATGCTAATATGCAGACTTGAAGTGAGATTATTAACTCATTCTGCATATTTTCAGTAGCGATTCATTGTTTTGGGGAGCTCTTTTGTCTTAATTTTCATATTGATAGAGAAGAAACATAATTTCTGAAAATATATCCAACCAGATGTTATTTTTCTTTTTATATTGATTTAGGGAAGATGAGTCAAATAATAATAAATCTCAAAATATTTTATAACCATGCTAGGTATGTTTTTTTAACATTGTTAATATTCATTGTGGAATAAATAATCTCATGAACTGAAACCAATCTGGACCTATATATTCTTTGTGGGAGACTTTGAGAGAAGCATAAACCATCATTACTGAGTGAATTGAGAAACATTGTCAATTTATTTAAGAGAATTCCCAACATTTTTGAAGCCTTGACAGACATTATTTTGATATGATCATCAAAAATGAAATTTTTATTAAATTTCAATTATTGAATTGAACTGGCCGATACTTGATGAAAATCCATATTAACAAAAATATATTACAATTTCCTGTATGATTTTCACTCACAATGGGTTTACAAAACCGCGACACGTGTTTCGCTATTACAATAGCTTCTTCAAGCAAGATAAAAAAAAAATTATCTTGCTTGAAGAAGCTATTGTAATAGCGAAACACGTGTCGCGGTTTTGTAAACCCATTGTGAGTGAAAATCATACAGGAAATTGTAATATATTTTTGTTAAATTTCAATTGTTTTCTGAATACCTATCATGTGGAAATATTCCTATAGATTATGAAATCATTAATTTTGAATTACCACCAAGACCTTTTAGATAAGATGAAGTCCTTGTTGATGTATAACAGTAAAATCATTCTTGGAATAATTCAGTGGAAATAAAAAAACCTAAATGATGTGTCTCTAACCCAAAAGGCAATAGTGAAGTTTCATATATCACTTATGGAGGGTTGTACTTTCTTTGTTCTTTCAGCATTCTCCTTCAGGATATACGGATTTGAATTTAATATGTTTACCATGACTTTTCAGAATGAAAGATCATTATAAATATCTCGTGAATCTTAGTTGTATCATTCTGTGTCACTATTACTTGACTGAATCATTTGAAAAGTATTATTTTTTAGAAATTCATTCCAGATATTGATATTCATCAAGTATTTGAGAAAAAAAAATTTTCTGTTGTAACATGTGACATTTCATCTCTGTTGAAAGTTAACAAAATATGACTTTTTATGGAATTACTTTTTTTCTTAGGAAAAAAGTACTCACTTTTTTCCCGTACATACATGAATACAGATATGTAGGCAAAGGTAGATCACAGGAAACTCAGAATCAGACATTTTTTGACTTTATATTAATCAAAATGACAACTAAACAATTCACACCAATAAATTGACACCAATAATTTTGTGACTTTAATACGTAAAAATATAAAAAAAAATTAATCGTCGATTCTTCCGCCACAGAAAAAAATTGTGTATGATGCACGGGAAAATTATTATAAATCTAATACTTTTTTCCCTGTATGTTAATAACTTTTTTCCCTGTATGATAATAACTTTTTTCCAATGACTGCATATTCAATGCTAATATGCAGACTTGAAGTGAGATTATTAACTCATTCTGCATCTTTTCAGTAGTGATTCATTGTTTTGGGGAGCTCTTTTTTCTTATTTTTCATATTGATAGGAAAGAAACATAATTTCTGAAAATATATCCAACCAGATTTTATTTTTTTTTTTATATTGATTTAGGGAAGATGAGTCAAATAGTAATAAATCTCAAAATATTTCATAGCCATCATAGGTATGTGTTTTTAACATTGTTATTATTCAAATAAATAAATAATCTCATGAACTGAAACCAATCTGGGCCTAAATTGAACTATATTCTTTGTGGGAGACATCAAGAGAGGTATAAACCATCATTACTTACTTAGTCAATTGAGAAACCTTGACAATTTATTTAAGAAAATTCCCAACATTTTTGAAGCCTTGACGAACATTATTTTCATAAGATGATCATCGAAAATGAAATTTTTATTGAAGTTAAATTGTTTTCTGGGTGGAAATATTCCTATAAATTATGAACTCATTAATTTTGAATTACCACCAAGACCTTTTAGATAAGATGAAGTCCTTGTTGATGTATAACAGTAAAACCGTTCTTGGAATAATTCGGTGGACTTATTTTTGGAAACGTGCTAGTAGTGATCAAGGTCATTGTGTACTTTGCACCCTAGCTATGATTCACCCTCTTACTCATTGATATGCAAATAATCCCCATTATCCGTTATTGTAAGAGGATTGGTCATTATTGCACAACGTTTCAATTCTTGTTCGGACAAGTCTGTTCCTGAAATGATGTTTATGGTGGGCTTTTGGTTCACCTACTTATTGTTTGATAGCTACATATATATCTGGCGATGAATATCAGATTGATTCTTGTTGTTTTGAATCATTATAATTGTTTGTGAGTCACAGTTATTTACTTTTCAATGATACTGCAATTTAACTTGCATACCAAAAGTGATCAATCTTTCAAAATATCAATTTTGCGAATTCATAGCTTGAATTGAGTCCATTATATTTTTTTAGTAACATCTCATATAACATGATGCTTTTATATTTATAATAATTGATTGAGAAAATGATCTGTTACGAGTTTGGCATCATAAAAAAATAGATTTGATTAATTCACAAAAAAAATACCAAGCATAGAAGTTTTCTATATCCTTTCTTTCTGAGAAGAAAAAGTAAATGAACTTCATTTTTCCTGGGAAATCACTCAAGTTTCTAGATGTTTTCAGGTAGTTTATCTGTAGCTCATCGATTATCAGTCATGGCAATAGTCAGGTGATAGATTTTTGTTTCTGAACATTTTGTGTAGATACAGGAAGAGTAGCTTCTCATTTGTAAAAAAAATTCGAAACACACCTCTTTGAATAATCTTAAATGAAGCAATTCATTGTATTCATACATTTCTGACATATTGAAGAAATTCTCAAAGCATCTCAGACACTTCCTAATATGCAAACTGAATACCCGTCATGGTCGTAGCCAGGAGATAGTTTTTCTTTCGAAACCTTTGTTTATACAGAGTGTACCAACGAAAATTTGCACCCCTACATTCGGCAAAATGACTATATATATATGGCCGCCCTTTAAGGATAAAGGATCAGATTAGTAAAAAAAATGATCATCTGGAATTCTCGAGCGCGTCAGATTTAGGTAATATGAGTTAGTTACATCCTGAAACAGGTATATTCCACTAACCTGACAATTCGAGAATGACCTAAAGATGGAAGAGGGCTAGAAAGTTGTTAAAAAAAACGTCATCTAGACATTCTCGAGCGTGGCTAATTTTTTTTTTATTTTGATTCAAGAATTGCAAAAAATATATAATCTGACGATTTCCACAAGCCGAAATAATAAAAATTCATCGATAAAGTTTAATGCGTGCAGCTACGTGATGCCTATATTGCCCCTCCACGTCTCTATTTCTCTCTCTCTTTATCTATTGCTCTCTCGCTCCGTCCTCACTGGTTTCTATTTGCATGCTTTTTTCTGAGTTGATGATTAAAAAAAATTAAATTGGCAGAATAGGCGAATCCCTTCAGGTAATCGTCAGATAATTGGACTGCAACATCTAGGGCGTAAAGATGAACCATATATATCTTAATCTGACGCGCTTGTGTATTTCAAAATGACGAATTTTTTTGCACATTCTGATAACGGCCGCGAGTCTGCGTCACATCCAAACCGTCAGATCATTATATAAGAGCTTTTTTTAGGTTCACTTAACGTCCCCTCAGAAAATCTGACGCGCTCCAGATTTTTTTTTTTCATTTTCAACCCTTTCGTACGACCACCCCATCATGGAAACGATCAGATTAACATACGTAAATTTTCAAAAACATGTAGGACATAGATGATTTCAATATCTGACGCGCTCGAGTATGCCTATGCAACAGTTTTTTTTTTCACATTTTTGAAAGACTAGTCGCTCCCCCCACCGATGAAAAGGTATACATTATCTTCTCGTCTCTGTGACGCTCGAGTAAATCCCGATTTAGCATCGTGGGCTCTCCTACTATGACAGATGTTTATGCAAAAATAATTCGTGCAACTATAACCCTCTGTGCGATTCATGAAAACCCCTTCCAAATTCCGAGTCAGTTGACCCCTTGTCCCATTCAAAAATTTGTGGACGGTTGGTTCCCCCAGTCCAGAGTTATAGTTGCATTCCTTCTCGATATTAAAAATACAAAACATTTATTTTTCCGAGTCTGAAGGGGTGAAACAAAAGCTAATCATTAAAATTTCATATCCACTTCGCCAAAATTTTCTAAATATAAAGATTGTTCTGATATATTATGTGAAATATAATTTATGTGTAGAAGTCAGTTTTATCTCATCCATTTTATTTTTCATCTCCACTGCCATTATGATAGTAGGACAATCCTGTCAGCTGCGTTCTTGGCAATACATTGACATTTTTTGAAGACACACATGTTTCAAAATGCGGTCAATGTATTGCTAGCCATACAAATCTATCGTTGAAGTAGGATTTAGCTTTTATCGATATTATACGATGTATTGGAAAGTTTTGTGTTGTGTGCAATAGACTGCATTTTCACTAAAAGACTGATGGTGGTGCCTGAAATGATTGAAACATGTTTTATATGAAGATTGTAGAAAATCTGCGGGTTTTGTTTTGGGATTGTCTGTTTTTCAAGCAGCTTTGTATTGAATTGTGTTGTAAGAAGATTGTAGTAATGCTGAGCTCAGGTAAACTTTTTTTTTATTTATCGACGTTATTGGTGGGCAGCATTGGTAAGACTATTTTTTTTCATATATTTTCCTTCTATTATTTTCTAATAATTTCTACAGTTTTGATTTCTATTTATTTTTGTTTGGGTTTTGCAAATCTCAGAATCACAATACCGGTTTTTTATTCGTCCAGCTATCTTTTGGAACTGGAGAATGTGTGATACGTATTTATTGAATTATTTCATAAAAGTTATTTGAGGTTGTAACACTTCTCGATTCAATTTCTGTTTTCTGTGGTAAGCAGAGACTCAAGTAAATGCATATTATTCCTTTCAAATGTTCGTCATTGGGATTGTCATGAAAAAGCAAGTTCATGGACATCCCGATTCTGAAAGACCTTAAACTAGTCCTTGGTGTGGAGTTCGGCCTCTACTGTGGGGATGTCTGCTTGAATAATACCGGGTGGATTAAATTTTTACGTCCCTGTCCATATCTATGTTATTCGAAAAGAATTTGGACCTGAAAATTCGGTTTTTTAAACTAACTCAACCTAGTTCACAAACATATCGGGGTATAGATTTATTATATAAATTTCTGTTAGGGGGGGAGGCATTTATGAATATCAATATATGTTATGGACTCAAATACGTCATATAACCTCGCGGCTTTCACGCATTTGATATCTGCGTACGTAAAATCAATATTTAATGCAAAATATGCTGTTGTCATAAATGTATCTATTTTCTGTGAATTGTCCGATTGTGCTTGGATAACACAACTTGCAATCATCGTTCTAGATTCAGTACAAATCCAGATTAACTAGGAATCGCCACAAGAATACACGTTTTGAATATTTTACCACTAATACAGTATGATAAATCTACTGTTGTGTTTTGTAAGTTTGAATTTCCCTCTCTTATTCTTTGATTTTTATATGATATTTTATGGGTTTAAATAATAACTGAATGAAAAAAAAATCCTTTCAATTATAATATGAGAATAATATAAGAAAAATAATTTAGACAAATTTGAATTTTATGCGTATTATCTCAGTTTTTCAAAACTTATATTTCAACCATAAAATGTGAGATATGTCGCGATTGAAATAAAAGAAATAATCTGGATAAAAAAAATAATGGTGGAAAATTTTGAAAGGTATCTCCACAGGGATCACTTTTAGTAGGGTAGTTTATAATATGGAAATTTAGGGCTATTCAATCCCCATTTGAATTGGTTCTTTGAGTAAATCTTTTGATCTTTTCAAATAATAAAAAAATTGGCCAGGGTATAAGATTTAGTTCACGCGTTATGTTTGCTCGATAAAGTAAAGGTGGATTTATGCAACAGTAATTTTCACTTCAACTTCCACTATGGAAGATATACCTTTTGTTTTCAGTGGATAATATTATGCTTCGAAGTTTCACTTTCATTTTAGCTTTAGTAAATCCAACTTTCCGAAGTGAGAGTGTAAATTTAATTCGGTGCATGCGCGAATTACAAAAAGAATGACAAACTAGATTTCTCAGAAGCATCAATAAAAGAAGCTCATTTTATAAATATTATATTTTAAAATATAAAATATTTTTTTAATTTTTTTAATTTTTTCATGCCTATTTAACTCATGTATAAAATATTTCATAGGCCGCCGTGATTTTGTCATTATGACAGCGAAAAAACTTTTCCCTAAGTTTTTCAGCGACAAAACGGAACCTATCTCTTGAAAGCATGGCAACCAGAATTGTAAACAAATCTTTGACGGCGTCTTTGTCAATTTTTCACTTGCGTTGTCAAAAGAGTATATCTGATCTGTGAAAATGAAATATAAGAATTGTGATTTTAACAATTGTACTTTTCCGTTGAATGGAATAAATTAAATTGTCGTACCGAAGTAAACTCAAGCTTTTTTTTTGTCGAAGAAAACTTGACATTTATGATACGATTTGAGTTGCCTTCCGACAAATTAACTCAAAAAACTGCCAGAAAAAATTACTCGTCCTACCGACTCGTAATTTTTTCAGAGGTAGTTTTTTTCGTTGAGTTGCCAGGCAACAAAATTCTCATCGAAATGTCAGGTTTGCTACGACAAAAAAAACCTCTCGTGTAATTAATTATAAGTGAAAATTACAATGTTGAAGTGTAAGTGAAAATTGAATTGAAAATTACTGCCTCATTAATCGAAAACGTTAGTTGGTTTTGTACCACTTAGAGTCCTTGTTAAAAGTCTAGGACGATCTGCATTATTGTCCTTATTGTAATTATGGGCGGGTCCAATCCGACCATGACTGATGACATGGAATTAGGCCTGATGAAGGGCGGCCCCACCTTTTTTTGGACTATCAAGGAGTGTCCCAACCTCGCAGACCAAACCAGACTATTTGATCGCGTAAATGCATGTAGATATAAAAATGAATTATTATCGTTTTTTTTTGAGCGAAATATTGTGACTCTGAGAGATGCACAGTTCCTGTTGTTGTAATTGCGATATCTGCATTTGATTTTGAACGAGGCCGTATCGGCGCGCATGGATGAGAGTTGGTGGTGTTTCGCGGCGAGATGATGGTAGATGGTGCAGTTTTTTTAGGTTAAGGCGACACCTTTCGGTGCGCGCCGTAACGTCTAGAGCCAGTATTCAGTTGTTTTGTTTTCATGATTCAGCAGAGCTGCAGGCAGTGCAAGATGCGCAAGACGTACAAATGTTTCCCGTTGTGCATCTCGTGTCACAAGGTGCGTTCCTATTCCGAATTACGTCCGGTGCAGGTTATCCAACACATCCTGGCGGCAGAAGCAAGAAACACCTGCGTACTAGAAACGAATTTCAACACGTACAGAAGCATCTCCTTTTTTTAACAGAACACAATATCGAGTTCTAAGTTTACGTTGAAAGGTTTATTTTTGCTTTTTGGTTAAACAATCAACTGTGAACTTTATTTTTTTGGAAAGAGGTCTTGTTATACCTCGTTTGATAGGTCTTTCAATTCTCCATACAACACCTATTCGTTATTCGAATAAGCTCTTCTTCAGCAATTTTTTTTAAGGCAAAACAACTAAAATAGACATTTTGGCAACGCCGCTTATGTGCGTATTCTAAGGTCTTTGGTTGCAATGTAATACATAGGTAGAGAACATATAGAGAAATTTCTGTGTTTTAGAGATATCGGATTCTGTTTGTTGCAGAATTAATGAAATCTCTAGTGTTATAGACGCGCTTTAAACTAGGCGAGGTCACATATTAATAAATCTGTGGCGAGGTTTTGAACATATCAGAAGTTCTTGTGATGTTGATAGCACAGATATATAGCGGGCGCAATCAAACGATATTTGTATAGGTATAATTGAAGATCGGTATTAGTATAATCAGCTAACAGAAATGATTACTGTTGTGATTTTTCACTGTCACCAGTAACTCCACTTCTTTTGCTTTTTAAGTTTTTGATATTGATGATGGTGTTGGTGATCAGTAACAGGGCAGCGAGAAAGAGCACAATAAGTTTAAAAGTTCTTCGATGTCGCTAATATAAACATTGTTTTAGTTCACCTTCTCGCCTAAACTTAGCATAGCATTGGATGCAATTGCGGGAGTTTTCTCTAGGCTCTAACCAGTCAACATCTCTGTGAGCTCGAATATTTAGTAGAAACCGAGGTAGAAACTGCCGGTATGTTTCATCATTAGCCACTTTTGAAGTACTTTTTTTATTGATGTACCCAGTGCAACCAATTTTAGCCATAATAAATTAACAACTAAATAGATATGAAAAGCGTTAAAATCAAAAATATGCCGAATAATTCAATTAAATGAACGAATCGAAAAGAAAATGTCACTTCTGACAATTAATCATTCAAATAATCATTGAATAGCAATATTGCCACTTCGCATTTTTTTGAAAATAATTGATAGGAAGCTATAATTTCTTCTATATATGAGATAAATTATACTAGATTGAAGAAAAAAAAAAGTACTACAACATGACTCATTCATAAGCATTCAGATGAGTTTAAAAATATTTTCATAAAAGGCCTAAATTTTCCTATTTGAAGCATACCCTCCTTCAATTGAAAAATCGCTTTAATTTCAAAGAGCTCTAATTAAAGTGGGTGACATATTGTTCTCATGTGTCGATTGTACGAGAGATTTGTAATTTGGTATACATATGAATTGAAGATTTATTCATGCCATAAGACCAATCAAAAAATGTATGTCTCTATATCGTTTTGAAATGAAACAAAAAAAAATTGACTACTGATAACTCAGCAACGGCAAATCCTGTGTTCATAAGTAAAGCATGTGTTAGATAGAGAATTGAATAATCTATCAGACCAAGTATAACGAGCCCCCTCCTCTTTATTTGAAAAGATGTTGATACTTTCCCTCGAAGACAAGTGAGGTCACATTTTTTTTTTCACTGTGAAATACTAATATCGATGCCTTTTAACGTAAACTTCGTTCAACTTTGATTCTTGTTCTGTTCGAAAGTTAGTGGTGGATTCACGCAATAGTAATTTTTTAATCGGTTAACATTTGTCGTGCACATCAATGATTTTCGAAATTTTCCTCAGCTTGAGTGGATAATAATGAAATCAAATATACTTTATTGTCTGGAGAAGGTAATTCTCATTGACAAAGTCGTTTACAATGAAAAAGAAAAAAACAATGATCACAATTGAATATCTGTCGGTGTGATAGTCTGCTAAAAAAATAATAATAATTATAATAAGAATACAATAAAACACAATTCTAAAACACAAGTACATGAAGAATAATAAAATCGCTGTAGAACTGTGTAAAAGCCGTCTAGTCTGATTATTAGTGTGCGTAGTTTCTATAGAAAATTTTGCATGAAGTTTCAATATTTTTTTCGTGAAAGATTACAAAAATAAGTGAACCCTGAAGTGAAAGTTACTTTTGCATTAATCCACCTTCATCGTCTTTCTTTCCTGGACTATACTTCACAGCAAGTATACATACCTCATTTTTTCTCTGCCAGGATGTATTGGATAAGCTCTACAAGGTCGATGATGTGGTGTTTCTAGTTTGTCCACTGAAAGTATTTCAAGAATCATTTGTTGCATATCAGACATGAAAAGATATAAATAATCATACCAAGGGTAGGTTTGTCAATCTACTGTTAAGTTACTTAGCTGTCAGCTAAATCCTTAACGGCCAATCGAATGTGTCTGTCAACCACATCGGCTTCCAGCTAACCGTCAGCTGGTGATTGGTAAACCAACCCTTATTGACTTTCCTAGTCAATAAATCCTAATCGGAAATACGCCCAGTTATGTTGGGATATGTGTAGGGGGTTTGTTTGAATTGATTGGCACGATCCAAATGAACTGTTGAAAAGAAAACAATTGAATATTAGTAGACAATAATAATAATAATAAGTTCTTTATTTCCTCAAATTAGTTTGCACACCAACAGCGTGGTACTACAAATAAAAAAGGGTAAAACGTCATTAGATAGATGTATATAAATAAAAGAAATAAATAGAAGTGGACAGTTGAGTAGTATCGTTTTTTTATATTATTTACCTTATTGGAACCTTGAAATTTTTTGTAGAGATAAATTAAAATAAGGGAATTGAAATTAATTTGGAATCGAAAATAAATAAAGAAATTGTATACTGTAATGGGAAATTGGTTATCAGAGAAACGAACATTAAATCAATTAAAAAAGAAGACAGTTGAGAGACAATAAAAATAAATGAGAAAATACAACGAAAAATCACGAAAAATATAAATTTTACCAAACAAAAAACACAAACTCATGATTGAAATACGAGTATCGAAAAAAATAATAATAATAAAGAAGAAAAACTTCTGTGTAGTCGTCACCTAAAGTAAAGCAGGTAGGTCAGTCGAAACGTCAATAATCTCAACTCAAAACTTTTTTTCTCAGTTTATCCGCGTTTTCACTGTTTTTGTATCATTTTCTGTTTTTTCTTTTTTGTTTCATAGTCTCTCATCTGTATTCAACAAAAATAAACACTAATTAACTAGTTGGTAGGCAGAAACAAACCAGTTTAACTTATCAGTTTTCACGATATTTCAATTACCTATTCAAAAAAAAACGTGTAAACAGCATTATATATTCTTGAAATATTTTTAGTGATTATGAAACAGGACAAACTATAGTTACCGCCTCACTAGAGATAAATTACAGAGTGTTACGATGAATTGGTTACCTATTCAATGATAATGTTTAAATATTACAGCTTTATTCACTTTTAGTTGAAGACATTCTGAAAAGTGAACACTCTTATATTTTATCTCCAGTGAGTTGTTTATTTTTGGCCACAAAACGCGAAATATTCCCAATTTTTTGTATATTAGCTCACAAAACAAAGTATGACTACGACAAGCTGAATTGGTACATATTATATTTTGATATCTTGAAGTTAGTTAACTGCAAACATGAAAAATGCAATTCTCTGAACGGATACTTTTTCAGCTATAAATAAAATGTCGATTTTTTCTTATCACTACTTGAAAATGTATTGCAGATAAAATAAAGGAAGGTTTTCCAGTTCATTCCTGGTTAAAAAGGATACAAGAATATAAGCCTGATATTGTTCCTAATCCTGAAAAACCGATTCAGTTTGTTAGGGTTGTATTTTGGAACGAAGAGGTCGAGGTGCTTTGGCAATCATAAATACCAAGGTCACACAAAAAAACTGCTCTGTTTTTCTGATGTATTCCTGGTGTGAATCTACTTTGAAATATTATTTGAATTAATCTATCGAATTTATTATTATCTCACTATACAGGGCTATAGAAAATCGTTTTCGCATCGAGATCTCAAAATTCCATTGGTAAAGAAATAGACTGGAGCTCTTTCGGTTCCAGAGGTCTCATCAGTGACAATCGACAGGAATGGCGAATACAATGCATTTCGAATATCATGTTCTTATTGAACTAACATTTGAATTCTAGCGTCCATGGTATTCAAAGGCAACACGCCATCTACTGGACGATCAAAGACTCAGACTTCAGATACGCCGCGTGCTGGAGATCTCTAACAACGGCACATCGTACGGCATAGTTGTAGAGACGGTTGCAACCACAGATAACAGAAACAATAGAATAAATAAAAATTGAATGAATAATTATATCATTAAGAATTAAACGATCATATTGAACAAAATAAATAATTATTCTTGGAATAAACGGTGACTTTTCCGCATATTTTTTGGAAAACATGGTCTTCATCTACTATTGAGTAAAAACAGCTCATAACTTGCAGAAAACTATTTCGTTTGAATAAATTCGGAAGTTGTGCTTCAGAGTATTCAAAATTTCAAAAACGTATCACATGTCAGATAGACGTCAAAGTCAATTACATCATATAAATTCCAATCCAGTATCTTCACTCCCAACTGATTCAAATTAAGAAAATAAATAAATCGAAATAAAATAAAGACATAATAAATAAACAAATAATGAATGAAATAAATGAAAATTAAGTAATTATATCATTAATAATCAAATAATTGAATAGAACAAAATGAATGATTATTCTTGGAATAAATGGTGACTTCTCCGTGTATTTTTTGGAAAACATGGTCTTCGTCTACTATTGAGTGAAAACAGCTCATAACTTGCAGAAAACTATTTCGTTTGAATAAATTCGGAAGTTGTGCTTCAGAGTATTCAAAATTTCAAAAACGTATCACATGTCAGATAGACGTCAAAGTCAATTGACATCATTATAAGATGTCTGCAATCCAGTATCTTCACTCCCAACTGATTCAAATTAAGAAAATTAATAAATCGAAATAAAATAAAGACATAATAAATAAACAAATAATGAATGAAAAAAAATGAAAATTAAGTAATTATATCATTAATAATTGAATAGAACAAAATAAATTATTATTCTTGGAAAAATGGTGACTTCTCCGTGTATTTTTTGGAAAACATGGTCTTCGTCTACTATGAGTGAAAACAGCTCATAACTTGCAGAAAACTATTTCGTTTGAAAAATCGGAAGTTGTGCTTCAGAGTATTCAAAATTTCAAAAACGTATCACATGTCAGATAGACGTCAAAGTCAATTGACATCATTTTAAGATGTCTGCGATCCAGTATCTTCACTCCCAGCTGGAACTAAATTAATAATCGAATTAAATAAATAATCATATAATTAAATTAAATGAAACTGATTCAAATTAAGAAAATCAATAAATCAAAATAAAATGAAGAAATAATAAATAAACAAATAATGAAATAAATGAAAATTAAATAATTATATCATTAATATTTAAATAATTGAATCCAACAAAATGAATAATTATTCTTGGAATAAACGGTGACTTTTCCGTGCATTTTTTGGAAAACATGCTCTACTATTGAATAAAAAACAGCCCATAACTTGCAGAAAACTATTTCGTTTAAATAAATTCGAAAGTTGTGCTTCAGAGTTTTCAAAATTTCAGAAACGTATCACATGTCAGATAGAAGTCAAAGTCAATTGACACCATTATAAGATGTCTGCGATCCAGTATCTTCACTCCCAACTGGAACTAAATTAATAATTGAATAAAATAAATAATCATATGATCAAATTAAATGAAACTGATTCAAATTAAGAAAATTAATAAATCAAAATAAAATATAGAAATAATAAATGAACGAATAATGAATGAAATAAATAAAAATTTAATAATTATTCTTGGAATAAATGGTGACTTTTCCGTGTATTTTTTGGAAAACATCGACTTCATCTACTATTGAGCAAAAACAGCTCATAACAGAAAACTATTTCGTTAGTTGTGCTTCAGAGTATACAAAATTCTTGCGGTATCCTTTGCAAGTAGGCCGAAGAGGATAATCTTTTGCGATGGGTCAACCGTGACAACTTGATTGTACGTTATTAGATATCTTAAATTTTGATTTTTTTGAAGTTTGAAGTATTGGTTGTCCAGTAGATGGCACCACTTGCACTATAATTCCTAGTGTGAACGAGATCCCTTTGCTCAAAATATAATTTGATTGGCCTTCTGTATGAACTAAATTTCTCCGAACTCATAACATTGTTCCGTCAGGACCGTAAGAGGTTATTCCCCCCACGACCGAAGGGCAACCGGAAGGTGAGAAAACAGATCGAGAAAAAGAGCTCCAAGGAACCCCCCGTCAAATTAGCCACGCTACGCAGCTGCCTGAGCGGTCTGTCGCAGGACTCCGGCATCGGATCGAGCCAGGAATGCCCGTCGCTGGACCTAGACCAGATAATAGTGCCGGACGAGCATCTGAGACCAGGTACGTCGAAACAATCGCCGGTAAGAGAAAAACCCGCTCCCGAAGAAGACGCGAAACTCGTAGGGGTAAGCGGCGATGCGACTAAACGCAAGCGTCAAGAATCCGAAAGCAGTTTGTCCGATTTCGAGGTGAAAAGGACGAAACGTTCGCCCGAGCGACCGATATCTCTCAGTCAGGCGTCGGATTTGGGTTCGGAGGTCAGCACGACGTCTAGTTTCAGTTCCGCTACCGCCGCCGCCGAAAGCGAGCTGTGCATTTTTTGCAACAACGCCCCCAAAGACAGCATTTTCCTCCACACGAACATCGCGCACCAATGCTGTTGCTACAAGTGCGCCAAACGCACGCTCAACACCATCAAGCGGTGTCCGATATGCAACAGGTCGGTGAACAAAGTCGTTAGGATTTTCACTTCGTAGTCGTTAGAGAGAGATTTAATATATTTTTAGAAAGAGAGATATATGAGAGGCGTCGTTTGCGTCGACAGTGGTTCGTTGCCGGTGTGTACGTGTTTGTTGAAATGTTCCGTCGTTCGTGTTGAGAACACATCGTTTGAATTGCTGATGTAACTTTTAGAGGCAGACTAGTCTATATCTTTCTGCTTCCACAGGGTATTCACTTGATTACTTTCAATAATAGATGAATGATAAATCCTGAAAACTTGCCTGTTAGTACATGTCATTATATTCCAAACTCATTTCTCATACCTATTAGGGGGTATATCTCAAGTCATAACTAGATTTGTTTTGTTATCCACAAAGATGAAAGTCAATGACTGTAAAAAAATTGAAGCGATTTTTGCTCTCACTGAATTAAAAAAAAAGGTATCGAATTTCACAACATCACTAATAGTTAATTTTTTTTGTAAAAATCAATGGTCACCTCCTCAAGCTTGAAGTCAATTGCGTGTTTTTATAAAACCACATTCTGTAATTTCAAGTTGAATTAAAAAATATTAAATTTCAAATTCATGGATTTCACGGCATTTTTTTACGTTCATTTCAAGAACTTCTATTTTTCAATTGAAACTTGAATTTCAATACGGGGTTTTTATGAAGATACACACTTAACTTCCATCTTGGGGGGTTGACCATGGATTTTATCAAAAAATATTCTGGTAGTGACTTGATTAGACATATTTGAGATACTTTATTTTTACGACAAGAAAATGCATCTATATGAAATTGAAGGCAATGTGTGATTGTTAACTTATTACAGATAAAAAATAATGGCATAAAAATACTTTCCGACTATCCATTGCTACTTCTAACCGCATGGTATTATTGGTAGGTTTTTATTTTTGACTCTGATAAATCAGTTGTGGAAAAACATTCAATAGGACGCCGCAGTATTCTCAATTCTCTCCCAAAAAGTGATAAAAACACATAACAAGTACAGCTTGAGATTTGGTTGTATAATTTGTTTATTTTTGAAATATTGCTACCAGTATTCCATTTTATTTGAGCTCTTCACTCAATGATCATTCAATAATTAAAAAAAAATAATCGTAATGACGTAGTTATTCTATTTATCTTCTGAAAAAATAAAAAAAATTACCATTATATCTCATACTTTGCAAAATATGGTTGTTGAAACTTCAATGACATATAAATACCTATCCTAGAGATGAATTATTCCTTGTTGAAAGTTCATGCCATTAATTAGTCATTATCGTTTTCATTTTTGAGATATCCCATGTTAAAATAAGTAAACACATCCTAATATTTATATTAATTGCTGTCATCAGGAAAATCTTGAATATAATGAAAAAATAAAATAATTATAGGTAATAATGTATTAAATGATGATTACTATTTTATTTATCATTATTACATGTCTAAAGTTTATGACATTTATTATTGTAATTTTTGAGAAAGTAAACACATTCTAATATTTATGCCTATTGCCATCATCAGGAAAAATTCTAATAAAAATAAAAAAAAATTGTAGGTAATAGTGTATTAAATGATAATTATAGTTTCCTATATTCTACAAAAACCTACATATTTGTAATATAGCACTCTCGACGCAAACGACGCTTCATAGGTTAATAGGTGTACAGAAAAAATTTATTTAATTTATTCAAATTTAGTGTGATCCCCATCACATTATATGCGACTGACGTTAATTAAAGTTTTATCTTGAATGCTTATAATGTACTGTAATGAAACAATAATACTTTCTATGCGGTGGCTGGATGCCATTTTGACTCATAACAAAAATGGTTTCCAACAATTAGCTCTTGAAGTTTTGGGATAACTTGAAATACCCAGCTTGTCTCCCAGAAGATATTCATCTGATAGATTTCTCGAACTCTGCTTGAATTTGGTTATTAGTTTTTTAATATAAATGTGGATAAATGAAGTTTATCTAACGTGCAAACAAAAAAATAAGTGGCTGAAATACATCCACAAATAATTAGTTACTGAGGGTCAATAGAATCAGGTTGTAGATATTTTTAAATTGTGTTCCTTAGAAATGGTATGAAAAACTCGGCTACTATTAATATCAAACATACATAACATAGAAGTGTTGAAGATATGACGATGATATTTGCTGATTATTGTTGTCAACTAATAGTGTTTCATTTCAATATGCTCTTCAGGAATTTAAGAGTGATCATCATCCTTATGAGTATAATGGATTTGAAGTAGTACTAAAATCAATATTGGCATGGCCCTAAGAGCAATCCTTGGGGTACGTGATATGAAGACCAATGGAATTTCATAGTCAAATTCAACTGATCTCGAATTTAATGTGATACAACTTTCAAATATATAACTATTTTCTACAGTTCAACAAACTCTAAGTCTTCAATTCGTCTTTATATCTTTTATTTTCGAGTGTTCAAATAAGGAGTTAAATAACTGTCCAAGAACGTGTAATTTTATGTCAAATATCGAAAAAACAAATAATATTCTTGTTTTTCTGACACGTAGGATATATTTTCAGGGGAACCGAAAAAATTGGTCAAATATCGATTAGATTCAATAAAAATATTTTGGTCATCTTGATTTTGGGAATAGGTGTTGAAGAAACGAATCCATTATATTGATATTGCTCAAAGTGTTGCAAAACTGAACCAAAGAAATCCGATATTTTATCATAAAAGTTAGTACGATCATTTTATATATCGTCATTGTATAGGTATTTATTATTTTATTTGAATGCTTTGGAAAACGTTCAATATGACACTCTTAAATTTTTGAAAAGCTCTCCGCATTTCATTTTGTTTCTTAAAGTCTTAAATGCTGGGGTACATGGGAATAACATATATTTCTACTAGGAAATATAAAAGTAAACATTTTTATTAAATGTATGAACTAATTCACTCCATTGGTAACAGGGTGGACTGTAAGATCATCCTTGCTTTTACACTATTAAGCTTTTTCTTATCAAAGAAGAGTTATTTTTGTGGGAGTTGAAAAATCGAATATGTACAAATCACATTTCATGTATATTTCCTTGAGCAATTTTATTCATTTTATACCTATTTGAAATTAGTCAAACAAGATTCCGAATAGTTTTTTTTCCTAATTTCGTATTAGGACAACGAAGTTTTTTCACGTGCTCTCTAGAATTTTCCATTATGGTGTTCCATAAAGGAATTATTCTGGTTGTGCGTAATTTTTTCAATTGTTTGATGGGTTTTAAAAGAATATTTTTTCCGTTCCAATATTTCAATGTGCAATGCAAATTCAGTGTCCTGTTATTATTTATTCCAAATAAAATATATACTCTTCAATAACTCTTTTTTTCATTTGAATTTCAGGATATATCGAGGTATTGAAATATATGACAAAGAGTAATATTTAAGTAGAGCGAGAGCCTTGACCGCCAGACCTTCGTTATTTTATAAAAGCTTAAAGTTGCTTTGCGCATGTCCCCAACACGGGTGAAAACGATAAGTGACTATGAAGTTTGGATGATGTTTACTTGGGCAGGTATCAGATAGCAAAAGTGGATAAAAAAAGAACCTCAATTTCGTTGAAGTATAAAGCTCAGTTTTTTCAATATTCTCTTTGGAATGATGTTAGAAATCACATCATACATTGCCAGACACTTACTACAGCTACAACTCCCTGCCAGACACCTCTAAACTTTATTAAATTATAATTGTACTTACGTTTGACAGTATTTGGAAAGTTTTCATGACGCCATATACCCTATTTGGATTTCCAGATAAGCGCTACGCCCAGCGCCGGATTAAGACTTTGGCGGCCCATAGGCAGAGCATGTGGTGGAGGCCCTCAAATCGTTTTTGGTTAACTGTTGAAAGGTCAAGTTGAAGGAGAGAGCAACTGAATGAGTTGGCTAACATAACGTTTATTTAAAATTATAGATACCTGCAAGCTAAATTATTTTTCGTCTTATTTTCACATCGATAAATGAATCAATAATATTGTTGAAGTCTGTTTCTCTCAAAACATCACTTTCTAAACTGAGGAGAGTCAAAATATTCAATCTGTCCTGTCGGCAGTACAGTTCGTCACCATTAGGGTGAGATAAATTCTCAATATTACCTCTACATTGGGAAAGCACTCTTTAACGTTGTTTTTACACAATAATTCATACATCCATCTCTCATATCCAATTTCTTCTCTTCTGTTCAAATTTTTCATACTGAACTATGAATAGTTTGAAATATATGAATTCATTGCCGAGAGTATCATTTACGTCGTCGCAATAGGTTTTCACCAAGTTTTCGCTGGCAGACAAAAAATTTCTTGATCAGAAATACTTGTCAAATTTCTCAAAAATCCAAATCGTGCATTCAGAAGTGAGTAGGCATCCATTCTCTTCTGAAGAGCGGTCATGAGCTGATCGACAACTGGGATGTAGCTTTGAGTCCTAAATTTGTCCGAGGGTGACAGATGAACTTCCGAAGCTTGCGGGCAATCTAAAGTAGACAACCGAACGTTTCTTTTTGTTTTTCTCCTTTTATCTTCTTCGTAGTTTCGGCAATCAACTAGCTCGAATACCTTTATTTCATGTTGATTGAAACTGCTTCTTTCATTTTCGATGGTTGATTTTAATGAATTAAGCAGTGCTGCAGCAGTATTCAAGTCCAATCTAGGATTTTGTAGGCTTTCGCTGACTTTATTTATATGTCCCAGGATAGTATTCCAAAAAACTGTATATACGGCTGTTTCTAACTTTGTCATCCTATAATACAGACCAAAAGCTGTTGCTCTCGATTTAGCTGTGTCTTCTTCGTCCTCTATAATTCCTTTGAGGGCATTCATAAAACCTTTATAGCCCCGCAAGAGTGCTTTAGTGGCTTCAACTCGACATGACCAGCGAGTAGTTCTTTCCGGCACAAGAATAGGTTGGCCAGTTTTCGCTTCTCTCAAACATCGACTAAGAGTATTGTACCTGTTAGTTGAAGCAGTGAAATATACATACAGTTCTTCTAGGAAATCAAAGAAACTTATTGCTGTGATACAACAACTGGCTGCCGATTGTATGACAAGATTGAGCGAATGCCCAACACATGTCACCCAAACTGCTAGGCTATTTTTTTCTTGTACTAATGCTTGTAGGCCATTATATCTGCAGAAGCATTTTCGTACGGCTGTCCACGAATGTTGTTCAGGTCCAGCTCGTTTTGTTGTGAAAAATGTATCAAACACTCATACATATCCTTCGCCTATTTGTGATTATATTTCGTGCTGCTTCAACTCGAAGATTTTTAAATATTAACTCTTCCCACTCATCGAAAAAAAATAGTTTTTCGTCTAACTGTTTAACAAAACTCAGTATTTTTTTATTCTACTGACCCTTTGTCGATTAAATTTAAATTTTTGGTGATGTGGTGGCGGCCCACAGGCGACTGCCTATGTTGCCTATGCTTAGATCCGGCGCTGGAGCCTCTGATGAAAGAGTTTCAAACGATGTCAAAGTCTTGTCAGAGTGGTGCTTCTTAGTTGAAGTCTTGATCGAAATGGCGCTGTGATATTATTTCGAAATTTTGGAACGTGATTAAAATTATTAGGTACTGACGTTTATCAAGCATAACTCATGGTTAACGTTCCCATAAGAAGTGAAAGAACACTAAAAACTGTAATAGTCGATTACAGAATTTTACGACTTAGGGCTTTCAAGCAACGTCGGGGTCCTAACCTTAAAGAGCAATAGTCTTCAAAGTGGTTCTTATCTGTTGGAGTTTACAGCGATCTTGATTCGAAATCCCAAAAATGTCGATATTTTCGTTTACTTGACAATGTAAGGCAAAGTCAGCTTCTCTGAACGGTAAAGTATTTGTCAGTTTGACACTATAGCTTGTCTCAAATGTTGACGGAAAGCTGATGAAGCTTTAAAGCAGTGTTGACAATAGAAGTTTATATGGAAAATAAAAGTTTAAGCCTGAATATATGGTAGTCATAAAAATATGAATGATATAGGATATTGATAAAATATCCCACTTCTGCTTTGAATTCATTGCCATCTTCTGGTATTAGGTATGTATAAGTAATCAGAAAGATGTGGATTCATGCGACGTCGTCCTAAATCTACAATATAATGTCGACATTTTCGTTCACTTGATAAGACAATGTATGACGAAGTTTCCTTTTCTGAAGGGAAAAAAGGAACCGTTTTGTCTGTCAGTTTGACTGAAAGGTTCAAAGAAAGATACTGAAGCTTCAAAATTGAGTTTACGATAAAAGTTTACATAGGAAATGAAAGTTTAGGCAATGAATTTCTCTTTAAAACATCAATGATCTACGACATATTGACAAAAAGATTCATTCCCCTTGTTTTCCTGAATTGATTGCCACCTTTTGGCATTATGTATAAGTCAGCAAGGCGTCCGCAAGAAAACAGAAAGAAAAAACATGACTTGGAAACAAAATCACTAGTGCCATCTACCGATGGTTTCCATCACTTCAAATGATTCCCATTAGTTTGGCCAATTATATATCTATAGAAAATGTAGTGACTCAAACAGTGACATGAAGCTGATGAAGCTTAAAAGCAGTGTTGACAATAGAAGATAACACTCATAAAAATGAGAGTGATCTACGATACTTATTAAATATTCAACTTCTGTTTTTAAATTGATTGCCATCTTTTGGCATGATGTTTGAGTAATCAAGAACATGTGAGATTGAAGCTACGACATCCTTGAAAAAAAAAAATGGAAGAAGATACTTGACTTGAAAATGAATATTTTCTGCCTGTTACCTGACCAAGTAACCAAGATTCAAACGCCATAGTCGCTGATTGCACTTACCTACGTTGAGGACAAGCGCAAGAAAACTTTTAGTTTTCAGAAAAGAACGAAGGTATGATCCAAGATGAATAAAAACCCTGGTGCGTTGACCGATATGCTTTTGTTTATCAACTTTGTCAACTTACTTTTTTCGACGGTAGGTGGTGTTAAGGTGGTGATACAAATGCGATTTTCTAAGGGTACATTTTCATTGAGGCGGCAGCTTACGAGTGATTTTCGATACCGGCGGTCTCATTGGATAAACTCTTGCGGGATATTTTGTTCACCAATAGAATTATCAGTGTACAAAATACGTAAGGCCAAGTTCGTCTAATAAAAAGCTATTAATTTTTTTGAAATGTTTGACAGTTCGATTTGAATTCGAATGCATTTGAAAGTTCCTTCAATTATCAAAATCTTGTACCTAGTTCTTGTTTCCTTTCACGTTTTTCTTGTTTATATTCTTTTTAAGTAATTATCGTTACTGGTCTTGTATTTGTTTGATTTTATAGTGATATATTTATTATGAACCGATTTACAAAGCTCAAAATAAAACGCTCGTGTAACGTGTAGGTATTACTTATCCCTCATATCATCGGCTCGTAATCACATTAAAATTGCATTTTTTTAACACTATGAAGAAAAAAGTACTTACCTATCTTCGGTTCCTCAGAAAGTAGAAAGATAAGATATCAATACTTTCCAGTTTCACTCACAACTATTGTTTCGGAAGATTCAAAATCACAATCACTGAGTTTTTGATTTATTTTTCATCAAATTGAAAGCAAAAGGAATATCTAATAATCAGTCAAAATGTGATGACTACATAATTTCTAGCATTTCGCAAGAAAGCAAGAAATTGCATGCAAACCATGAGACCATGAAATAAACATAATCTATAAATCTATAAATAATCGAATGGCCGTCGAGCAGACGGATATCATGGCATCACAGATTAAATTAAAATCACGTAAGGTGCGCCTCTGCTGGCAAACTCGAAGGCATCTCTTCAGTTGAAATTGATCAAAATCAAGATAACGAAAAGTCGAGAAAATTTGCTTACAATCTATAAGGTATAAGGCAACATACCAGGATTTTTATTCATCTTGGTATGATCATCGCGGGCTCTTGGGATATTGAAAGAAGATAATTTCATTCCATGAGGTGATGTGGGAATGTTCCCAGGAGTATCTGACCTAGCAAAAAAAACCAAATAGCCACATAATACTTAATCGTTGCAAATCTCTTATAACTTTATCGAGTTTGGAAACATAAAAAGATCTGTGCATGCCGAATCTAAAAAAAAAATCGAACAATGAATACCTAAGAGTGAAACCTTTCATTTTATTCCCAAATCCAATGCCAGACTGCTGTTTGGACCCGCCATAGGTCTCATCAGTGACATTTGGCAAGACTTGCGAATACAATGCATTTGGAATTGTCTGTTCCTGAGGTAAAAAAATCTGAATCTTGATTTGTACATTCGAATATCGAAATTAAGATTTCGTTCTGGGTAGAAATCAATTACCCTAACACCAGAATATTTTTGTTATTTGCACTCGACGCGCGTTTCGCTAACAAGGTTAGCATCTTCAGGAGGAGAAAATTGATACTAAATCTGAAGGCTAGGGTTACCTGTTTATATAGCTAAAGTTTTTCATTCCGATATGGACTTTTTTACTGTTGAATTGATTTCTCGAACAAAAAAACTAATGATCTCTAGGAGAAGTTTCCACTTTTATACCAAAGGTCCCAATCTTATCGTATATAAGATTGTTACAGTTTTGCTGTAGGATGTACCAGCTGTTTGAGATATCCTGTACTTGGTGAACTAGGAGTTTAGAGTCCTTGGTTATCCAGTAGATTAACCTGAATCCCAACTTTATATGTAAATATCTCAATCTGAGGTATTGGGCACTACCTGCAGTCTTCTTTCTGAAAAAAATTGAAGCATTCCTATAGTTCTCTAAATGAACTTTACCGAACCTGTGGAAGGAAAATCAATTATTGTAATCATTATTTCGATTATGGCAACTTTTTTGTCAAGGCTGTAACAAAAAATAGGTTGGTCAAGGTCGGCGAGCTATAATGACTCGTTTCAAGGAACATAATGCTCACATCCGATACGAAAAGAAAGAAAATCCAGTGTCACCCAGCATGCTCCGAAACAAATTTGTGATTGATCCAAGATGTACATGATAAGATGCTTCTCGATTCATTCGAAAGTCTAGAAATAGCTAATTAGGTCTACTATTGAAAAATCAATAAATGTAATCAAGAAACGAGTTCGTTTATAGGTCCGATAAAATTCCTTTAGAGTCTAATATCTTGTAATTGTGAAGTATATATAACTAACCCTGGCATATGAGTTTCTTCTCTAGAAGATGCTGACTTTGTATTATTGAGAATTTGCCCTTTTTGCGGTATCGCAGTAGGCTTTTTTAGAGCCGACTGCACCGACTTTTTCTTATGAGACCATTAACGAAGCGGACTCTTTAAGATAGGTGGGGGTTAATTCATGAGTGTTTAATGATCGCTTAAACTGGAGTGCGACCCATGAAGGTCAACGCCTTCACCAGAAATCAAATCTCTGCTTTCAAAAATGACTAGAATACAGGGGTGTCTTCATCTTAAGTGTAGTGTCATGCAGTATATTTCCGAAACAGAAAGTTAAGTCAATTTTCATTAAATCAATGCGAGATCCTTCTTTATAGAGAACTAGGATAGATGACCTGTCTGTGTTAGAAGGATCTGGAGCGTTTTTGTTACGCCATCTGAACTATAGAATGGAATATATTTATACACCAATATAACATACAGTGTGTACAAATGGCAAGTCAGAATACATTTCTCAAATTGAAATAAAATAGTATTATATTAAAATAATTGAATGAAACTTCGTTCAGGAAAAAAAAGTTATTTTGTCTGAGTAGGTAATATAAAATTTCGATGTGCAATCTCTCTTGAATATTTAATATCAGTTTTTCTGTAAAATGTTTGTTTTATATTCGAATTTGGAGTTACCCATTCTCTAAAAGTGCATTCAATAGTAGAATGTATATTTTTAATCCAAATAAAATAGTATCATAACATCAAAACAAAAAAGGAAAAAAGAATACTGCGTTTCTCTGAGCATAAATATAAATGTTATGTTTTGTTAAATTTTGAGGTTGTAAAACTCCTCCAAAGTAAAGAAACATTTTTTCAGTGGAACTCTTTTGGTTTCATATTTGAACTTCAATTCCCCCGGATATAGAGTGGTGCAAGTGTCGTAAGGAAATTTATTGTAAGTTAATGTTTTGAATTTTTGATTGTCTCGTCGCATAGCTGATGAGGCCATAATGCGAGAAGTAGCTATTATCTTGTGGTGGCATTCTTGAATTAAAGTTGCACAATTGTAGATAGACCAGAGAACCTCTTTGCGTAAAATATGTCGGCTTATCAGTTTTCTGATTCATCTTATAGCAAATAACTTTCTCTTAAGCCTGACAAGTGTCAAATTTTTTTTGAAGTGTCATCGAGAAAAATTGCAATTTGATAGTTAAGTAAAAAGCATTTTATTTCGAACCTGCAACATGAAGAGGACTCAATTTTCATATTTTGCTCGGCTTGATCCAGTGTCTGAACAGACTGAACGATAAAAAAAGGAAAGAACAATCGGTGAGTCCAAAAATTTCAAGCGAAATTTGTTTGTTTGGGTAACATTCAATCCAGATCTTTTTTGTACTGTTTTTAATTCTTGAGTATTATTTTTTCAGGCATTGGAGGATTATTGAATTGAATAAATTTATGAAATTTGTTGTTGAAAAATGAAAATTTACTAATGTTTAAATGTAGCCTGCTCTTTAGTTTTCAATGGAATGTAATAATAATTATCAAAGTTCTTCAATTTTAAAGCAGAAAAAATTATTCTATTTTTTTTTTTGTCTTGCTCATGATTCATTTTTTCGTTCCCTAACGAAATTTGGAAATTAGGAGCCGATAAAAATTGAAAAATAAAATCTCTTAATTTCCCAATGGGAAGGGGGGGGCGGACCCGGAAACCACCCCCGTGGATCCGCCACTGAGTCAGACTTTCTTCAAGTCCATCGTTTTCAAGAGATTTTCTCAATAAACTAGACGCTCTCAGGAGTAGACTAGAAATTGGTCATATATTGCACTTTTTTACAGTGCGACTTATATCTCATAAAAAAAAGTTAGTATAGACTCCCAATTAGTTCTTTATTTTGTCAGATTATAGTACGTTGAAAACCCAAAACCTACAAAGAGATCAGAAATAGGATAATTTTGAATTGAAATAGAGCTTACAGACTAGGGGCGTAAGCCTTAACGTAAGATTCACGCAGCTTCAATTATCAAGTAACAAAGAACAAGTGTCGATTAACAATTATCAAGTAGAAAGTAATGAAAAAGAAGGCATTCATGCATCTAAATTTAACAATGATCAAAGCTTGTGGAAGGGGATCAACATTAACCTTGCATACATTTTTGAGTGATATTTTTTATTAATTTTTTTATACCCTAGCTTCGTTTTAGAGAGTTGAAGATTGAAAATGAAATGTCATTGTTTTCCTGAGAAAGTCCACCAGAATCGTATGCACAGTTTCAATTTCAACTGGCTCACATTATTTGAAGAAAAATTCAGTTATGATCATATAATACGTCATAACCTGCACATTAGAGACACATATTTTTCAATTAATGTAAGAAAGTTAAAAGTTGTCCAACTCTTACTTGTTACTAGTTAATTGATAGTTGCTTTAATCATTCACAGTAAATTAGGCAGTTTATCTGATCATTGATAAATGTTACTTGCTACTTGTGAATTGTTTCTTGATAATTAATGCTAGATGAATCCACCTATAGTCAGAAAAAGCTTGAGAGTGTCAAAAAGCACCCAATTCACAACTTTTTAGCCACTTTCTACTATAACTGTGTGAATCAGGATATCGGAAAAAAATGATATATTTTTGTCTCTCCTGAAATTCTATACGAAAATTGGTCCAGATTGATACGTCTAATATTTTCTTCCAAAAACGTAAGAGTATAAAAAATTAAAGAGGACTGAAGAAAACATATGTATTTCAAAATGCATGTTTTACAGTTAAGGAATAATCCAATCAATAGATTCAAGAATATGATAATCATCAATGCTTTTATTAGCGCAACTTTGATAATTAAGTTATAGAAGTACCGTCAAAAGGCAGAGTTGGGGTTATATCCCCAAAAATATAGATACTCTCAACCTGAATGTGTCAAAGTAATTTGTAGTACTAAATGAATCATGGGACTACGAAATTTTCAACCTCATGAAATGGATCTGAATATCTGGTAATTTCTATAAGACAAGATGGATATTGAATTTATTTCGTGACTTGAATGAAACCTGAATATGGGTAAAATGTGATTAATCATATCGAGTTGAGTATGAGGTATTGTATGATGTGATTGAATGATATCTTTCACTAACCTGAAAAATCTCCATTAATATTCAAGCTTTACCTCTAATGAGAAGTAACACCTTTTTAGTTAGCCTCGGTAAATAATGAAAGAGAAATTTTACCTGGGTAAATAATCAAAAACTGTCCATGTGTAGTCGTTTCGATTTGGATGAATATTTCCCTCATATATAAAATGTCCCATAAGAGCAATGCAATTATCGAAAACTCACAGCGGTAATTGCATTGTATCAAGTCACCATAACAACACATTTGAAACCATATCGCTAGACGTCAGTAAACTACACAAATAAATGTCAGATAGACTTCAAAAATAGAAAAACGTTTCGCTTTTTGGTGAGTACTCCATACAATCTATAGGGATAGAGGAAAGTATAAATGAACAAAAAATAACATTTCTTTGAGAATTTCTTTATTCGTGAAATATTCCAATGAATTACATTCGTGCATAAAAATTACCAGCACTCGTGCAATTATAACCGATAACAGATCGCTACTTGCAAAACTTGCATCTATTAACTCCATCCTAACTTCAGATCGGGTACATGCTTCCATATCGAAATCTCTATCACTTGATTTCTCACTCATTTTTGTTCTTATTAAATGGGTACATTTACCAGATACCAGCGTAGCGGCTGAAACTGCTTAGTAAAAATCTCAATAGATATAGACTTCATACTAGGCAGTCTCAGCCGCTGGGAGCTCCTGAATTTTCTCAGTTTTATCGTGACTTTCATACATCGTCTATTCTCTGACAGCCAAGTCGAATTTTGTCTTTGTTTGACAGCCTGACTCTTAGGCTACTTGATATATAGAAATTTTAGTAATAAGCTTGATAAACACGTTGAATATCATTTTGCTCCTTCAGTGAAAATGAAAATCTGAATTAATACAAAATGTTGATATTTCAGTGTTAGTGTTGGAGAAAAATATCAGCTATATATAAATCTGGTGAAAATGCTGTTCATATAGCTAGCACATTATATTTCATTGGTGCTCAACTCTCACCCTAAATGTATGATTATATAGGTACTCTTTTACTTTCACCTGTAAAACGAATTTAAGAGCAATCATTATTTTTGTGTTTTTCTGAACATTTTTCGAAGGAAATGTATGTGCCAATGTCAAGCCGGCTGCATCTTGCACACCAGGTTTCAACTTTTATCTACACCCGTACTCTTACCCGTACTCTAATAATACACTTATATGCCCACAACCCGTTTTATAATGAAATCCATTACGATACAGATTTTCATTACGATACAGATTTGCTTTGCATTTTGACGTTTGTCAAGTCAAAATCAGTAGGTATTGAATTTTTGAAGATTTTAGTCAATTTTCGATAATTGAATGAAAATGTCTTCTAGCAGTGATATAGAAGAATTACCAGCGACTCCTCCACAGATGTCTTAGACAAGAAAGAAATACAATCGAAAGGATTATATTTTTCATTTGACAAATGCAACATAAATGTTTTTATTTTCGACTAAATGAAATGAGCTTTCATGGCCGAGTGTTCAATGGCGAGGGCAGTGATCAGAAACGTCCGGGTTCAAATCCCTGACCTCAGCACATATTTTTTCTCATTTTTTTTTCTTTTCATTTCTCATTGTTGTATTTTCCGTAGTTATACCATTCATTATAATTTTGTAGAACTCTTCAAAGAAATACGATTGATCACCTACTATTATTGTGTTCAATATAAATACCTACCTAATAAAATAATTTTTTCAGTTCTTCATTATTTATTGGGTGTAGATAAAATAGCCTATGCAACTCTCATGTAATGGTTATTACACGATCGTTGCATAATATACTATTCATCTTGTTCTGTAGGATTGTTTCATATCAACATCCTGTGAGAAAACTATTTTAACTTTGTTGTTCCAAGAACACGGCACGAATTGTTTTCTATTTTATTTCCTCGAAAACAGCTAGATACAAGAAAAAGGTGGAGATAAAAAAGTTGTAGTTTTAGGAACTCAATACAAAAATTGCTAAAAATCAATGGCGCACATACCTATCAGTCACAGATCTTTATTTCGTGATACGAACGACAATTTCAGAAAATCAGAAGGAAGGAACCAAAAAACCAACAATCCAAAAATTGACGGCTGATATAAATAATATTTTTCATTTTTTTTTTTCCAAAACTACCTACTTTTTGAAAAATTATTATATATATGACCTCTAAAACTTCGAAATTCCCAGAATATATTTGCAAATATTTTTCTACCCAGTTGAAACAACCGATAATTAGGTGATTTCAACTTTGGATCATTATTATTGTGACCTGAGAGTTGTCACAGCCTTGGTTTCTAATATAAACACGAATCTAGACTATAATTCATGCCTAAAATCAGTTCTCGTGAAATAAAGGATGGCATTGAAAAGGCAGGGAGAAACAAAATAAGGGCGTTGTTTTTGATTCCATTGCTAATTTTGCAATCTCCTTTTCAAATGAGTCACATCCCTGATCCAAATCAGATTTCCCCACTACGAAATGTCCACATCGAACAAAGGTGAGAGAATATGACGAGTTCGTAGAGTTCCGAGAATCCAAAATAGACCTTTCATGTACCTGCGATAAGAGCCGATTTCGAACTCTTGAGCGTCCCCTTCCTGTCATACATGAAATAATTTCCGGTGTTGCCACTGCTTGTCTGCAGCTCAATGAAAATTTACACAGGTATATTTCTGCTCAGTCTGAGCATTTTGGATACGCTGAAAATTTCAATTTATCAGCACATAACTCGAAAACAATAAGGCACAATTAAATCTAGTATAGTTACACTATCTATAACTCAAGAAAGGCTGAACCGATTTAGCTGAAAATTGGTGGGGAGGTAACTTAGAAGCAGCAGAGGGACATAATTTACTTTTTATCCCGTTACACCGTGTTTTCGGAAATTCCACCACTAAGGAGATGAAAATAACGGGCGCTAAACGCGACGCCTTGCTCGAATTAAAATTTTGCATAAAATAGTTTATCTATACCCGTACTCTAATAATTCACTTATATGACCACAACCCGTTTTATAATGAAATCCATTACGATAGAGATTTTTCATCACGATACAGATTTTCAACTAATAGAAACCCATTATTTTTCAATCAAGCATGATGTGCATGCACTGCATGCTCTGCATTTGACGTTTGTCAAGTCAAAATCGGTATAGGTATTGAATTTTTGAAGAATATAGCCAGACTTCGATAATCATAACAAAATGTCTGATACCAGCGATATGAGAGAATCACCTTCGACACCTTCACCGGCAGAAATACAGTTAGAATGATTGAATTTTTCATTTGACAAATGCATGATTTGTATCTTTATTTTTTCAATTAAGCTTTCTGAACTCTCCGTAGGCGAGCTGTCTAAGGCACTAAGATTATATTTACTAGTTGGAAGAGTTATGGGTTCGATTCCGGCCTCGAGAATTTTTTTTTTGATTTTTCATTTTCACTTCATTTCTCATCGTTTTGTTTCTCGAAGTAATACCATCAATTACAATTTTGTAGAATTTTTCAAAGAAATGCGTTTAATTAGTATTATTGTGTGCAATACAAATATAAATATATTATTTTTAGTTCTTCACTATTTATCGGGTGTAGATAAAATAGCGTAGGCAACTCTCATGTAATGATTATTACATGATCGTTGCATAATATACTAATATAACACACCGAAGTGGGAAGTGATTCATTTCTGTCGTGAGATCAGTTAGTTAACCGACATTGCCCTGTTATGGTAATGCGAATATAAGTGATCTAAATAAAATTCAAAGACTACAAAATGAATCAATTAAAACAATCTTTGGTCTCAACTATAACACTCCTAGTAAAAAGCTTTATAAAGACTATCCAGTCATGAAGATTGACTCTCTGAAAATGCTTGAACAGGCTAAACTTATCTACAAAATGAAAAATAATTTAATAAAGACTAACGTTACACTTATTTTGAATTATTTATTTTCTGCTATCTGTTGAATATTTATCTATAAGGCCTCGGTGCCAGTTATTGTAACTGCTTTGAGGTCTGAAATAAATATCTTTGAAAAAAAAAGCGTCGAGGTTAGCTGTGATCTCGAGACAGGAATTAAACTTCCTACCGAAGTTTGTATACGTAGAAGTAGAGGTCAGCATTACATATATATGGTTTCAAATAAATTCGTTTGTCATTACTAACGTCATTGAAGTTTGGGAAATGTCACATTACACACCTCTACTTCCCGCCCTCATTTCATCTATTCTAGACTTTTTCTGTCATTTATTGACTTTATATGACATATATTTATAATGGTGACAATTGTATACCTCTTAGTTACGGTAACAATATATCTACTTGATTATTCTGAGAAAACCGCGTTCTTGGTAATTTGTCGTTAAATGTTAGTATATTATGCAACGATCGTGTAATGATGGTTATTAATATATGAGCATAAACCGGGATACGAAACGAGCCGAAGGTGAGTTTCGTATGGTTTATGCGAGTGTATTAATAACCATTACATGAGAGTTGCATACGCTATTTTATCTACACCCAATAAATAATGAAGAACTAAAAATATTATAATATTAGGTATTTATATTGAACACAATAATAGTAGGTAATCAATCGTATTTCTTTGAAAAATTCTACAGAATTATAATTACTGGTATAACCACGGAAAATACAACAATGAGAAGAAAAAAAATGAAAAAAAGTCTTTGCTGAGGTCTGGAATTGAACCCGGGACGCTCGAGATCACTGCCGCGCCGCTGACCACTCAACCATGAAAGCACATTCGATTTGAACGAAAATAACAACATATGTTCTGCATTTGTCAAATGAAAAAAATAATCCTTTCGATTGTATTTTTTTCTTGTCTAAGACATCTGTGGAGGAGTCGCTGGTAATTCTTCTATATCACCGCTATAAGACATTTTCATTCGATTATCGAAAATTGACTGAATTCTTCAGAAATTCAATACCTACTGATTTTGACTTGACAAACGTCAAAATGCAAAGCTTGCACATCGTGCTTGATTGAAAAATAATAAGTTTCTATTGGTTGAAAATCTGTATCGTAATGAAAATCTGTATCGTAATGGATTTCATTATAAAACGGGTGGTGGGCATATAAGTGTATTATTAGAGTACGGGTGTAGATAAAATATTTTAGATATGTTCAGAACGAAACAGATATTCATTAATTTCAATCGAAATATGATGGTTGTAAATAAAATAGTACACAAACCTCGGGATCATAGCTAACTAACTGATCTCACGACAGGAATGAATCACTTCCCACCTCGGTGTGTAATATACTATTTGATGATAAACAAATCCCATAGCAATTCGATAGCAGACCGTATTATTGAAACGATTTAGAAGTTGTCAATGAATTATTTTTCTTCAAGTTTTTCTACAAAACGTATGCTATAGAAAAAATGGATTATTATTCTAGACGATAAAATGATGTCTTGGTATTCTTTATTGTTTATTCGAACGCGCAATGCAAAAAAATATTGTAGAGTAGGTACCTATTCGTGTGTAACTGGTCTTTGAATAGATAATTCGAAAATTATACTCTTAGGAAAGGAAAAACCCATAAATGAACTGAACAGTGCATACAACTTTCAAAAATCATTCAGATAGTAAAGTATATCTCGTCTCGGTATGCAACTCTTTTGAATGCAGCCGTGAAAAATACAGTGATCAATTTCTCCGACTATGGAGATTTCCGATCCAAACGTGGCAACGTCGCTTCCAGCTGGAATGCGCCTCCGACAATTTCAGCGCTCCGCGAGTTTGCTGTTCTTCATTTCTTATTTCTGCATCGAGCAGCGTTGGAGTAAGTTCGTGGCAATTGTCTGTGATACCGGTAAATAATTCACTGTACAGTTATTTTTACACGCAAGTTCTTTTTCACATTCCCGATTCCTCTTTAGATCGAAGGTAAGAAACATTTGTTTTTCAGTCAATTTACTGCTGAAAAGCAGGTTTAAGATCGTCGAACTTTCTGAAAGGAAGATGTATCGGGAATTGGGTGGGGTTAGGTCCGTTTTCAATGAATATCTGTGGGTGGGTTTTTTGTATGAAGAAACCGTTTTTGTTCGATTTATTTCATTTTCGTTTATTTGCTGACGTGTACAATTGGCTCAGCTACTGGAATTGAATTGTAATATTTGCATTATTCCATGACGGTGTCCGATTATCTGTAGTTGATTTTCCTAGGTTTTCGTAACTTACGATAGGTATTTATTTGAAAAGTATTGATCAGAAAATTTACATGAAACTCTTAATTAAATAGGTACCCACCTAACATGATAGGTACTTTATATTGAAATTGAAAATGGCCAGACGCTTCAACTGTTGCTTACGAGATGTGTCAATTGACACCAGCAAAAAGTCGATAATATTAATATTTAATAATTTACTAAATAGTCACAAATTTGGCAAAATAATTATTCGTTATTTGAGGTCTTGATAGTTGAAAAAAAATTAGTTGCGAATTTTGTCCTCTGATTGTATGAATCTGAAGTCAACTTATTGAAGAAACACCTTCAAAGGTTGATAGTTGGTATTTGTACAACTTCCAGCTCCCTGGTTTTTATATCATTCTTTTTGAATTCGATCACATTATGGAAATAATGAAATGTCCTGGCCGATACCTGATGAAAATCAATTATTAACAAAAAAAATTCAGTTGAAACACGTGTCGCGGTTTTGCAAACCCATTCCGACCAAGAATCGTATTTTTTTCCTTCTGAAGATGCTAGCCTTGTAAGCGAAACGCGCGTCAACTACAAAAAATATAATATAAGATTGTATGAATCTGAAGTCAACTTATTGAAGAAACACCTTCAAAGGTTGATAGTTGGTATTTGTACAACTTCCAGCTCCCCGGTTTTCATATTCTTTTTGAATTCGATCACATTATGGAAATAATGAAATGATCTAGCCGATACCTGATGAAAATCAATTATTAACAAAAAAAATGCAGTTGAAACACGTGTCGCGGTTTTGCAAACCCATTCCGACCAAGAATCGTATTTTTTTCCTTCTGAAGATGCTAGCCTTGTTAGCGAAACGCGCGTCAAGTACAAATAATATAATATCAGATTGTATGAATCTGAAGTCAACTTATTGAAGAAATGCCTTCAAAGGTTGATAGTTGGTATTTGTACAACTTCCAGCTCCCTGGTTTTTATATCATTTTTTTGAAGTCGATCACATTATGGAAATAAGGAATTGAGCTGGCCGATACCTGATGAAAATCAATTATTAACAAAAAAAATTCAGTTAAAACACGTGCCGCGGTTTTGCAAACTTATTCCGAAAAAGAATCGTATTTTTTCCTTCTGAAGATGTTAGCCTTGTTAGCGAAACGCGCGTCAAGTACAAATAATATAATATAAGATTAGTGTGAAGGTAATTGATCTCTACAAAAGAAGTTACAACTTACAACAAATGTTTCAATTTATCGTTTTTTCGAGGAACTGATGATAACCAAGGACACGCTTTGTTTTCTACAAAATAAAAAAGCATTTCCAACCTCTACCTGTTATAAGGTATTGCCCGACAAAATTGTCGTCTTAATAGTTTTGGTAGAAAGTTGTGATTCATAACAGGCATATTTTTGATGAGTAACTGAACTGTGTACTTAATGAATATAAAATTAGGTATACCTACTTACCACTTTCCTTTAAAATACTAAATTCTGGATTAATTGAAATTACCTACTGTATTATTGCGAAAACAAATGTCAAAAGGTAATCTTCTTAACTCTGATAAAAATATATTTGGAGTCAGGTTGTCTCGACTTGATAAAAACAATTATTATTTTTAGATAGATATCTTGTTCAAAAACAATAACTTGTGAAATATATTTTTCAACTTTCTCTTTGTGAAGCGTCAGCTTCAAATCGAAAATTTATAATTTTTCAATACCAATTGAAAATTAATTTTCAATTATTACAGATACAAATTTTTGTAGCGATTACTCACCTACACTATGACTTCCTAAATGCAAATTCAAACTTTATGGCAATAAGGCTAGAATTTGCATACGCTGTTTCTTCGACGTCTCTGACTTTTACCTGCCAATTCTAAGAACTGATTTGTCAGGCGAAATTCTGAAACTTCTGAGGATTAAACGAAAATGCCTCATTGAGGAGATGAACCTTTTCGTATGATTAATACAGTTATACAGAAATATACAGGGTGGTTTAAAACAGATTTTCAAGACGTGTTTCCAAGGCAATATGATTTTTTAATATTGTTCGGGATGGCTACCCGAATAATCACCATTTTTTGTTCCGTAGTTTTCTAGATTTGTAACCTACTACTATCTGTAAAAATAAGAATTCATATTGGGATCTATACAAGGGAAGATTTTCAATCTACCTCGAAAAGTTGCTGCGTCTATTGAAAAACAGTTCTTTCTTGATAAAACAAGTCCAATTCTTCCTCGTATAACTCAATTTTGCCTTTCAAAAAATAATAAGAACTAGTATATATATGAAAATACTTATCGTTAACGTTTCGCAAACTGAATCCGATTCCGTTCTCGAAACATATACGCAAATTCCTGTTCAAATGCAAATATCTCTTGTTGACAGTCTTCGTAATTGTCAATAACCACAAAATAATGACGTTCATATAGTAACCTCCACTCATATTCCATATAAAAAAACTGTGATTCAGCTTTTTTGTGAGTTTGAAAGATCGTACCTCGGGGGAGATGCATCTTTGATCCCATATTATTATCCCATTTCGACCTCGAAATATAATCGGAAAATCTTCACAAATAGTTTTGTAACACCCTGTATACCATTGACAAGCTTCGAATACGGTTTTCATTTATTAGCGATGCCTAACTAGCAGGGTTGATCAAAATCTGATTGATTTAAAAAAAAAATCGTGATTTTTTGATTTTTTAAATTTGTATATTAAATTTGAACATTTTGATTCTTTGAAATTATTGTTAATTATTTTATTGTATAATTCTAAAAATTTTAATACAATTTGCGGCTCAAAAAGTTGTGACAACGCATTTGTCGCGCTTCTTGCAAGAAAATTCTTGTCGCGATTTGTTTTCCTTCTGTCCTATACACTCGCTATACAATGCTGAGTGAGACACGAACGCGTTTGTTGTGATTTTTGCAAGAATATTCCTGTCGAGGATTGTTTTCCTTATCAACCTATAAATTGACGTTGCCCAACAATTCCACGCATTTCGCTAGTTGTACACGCGGATATTAGAAACAGATTAGGCACAGAAAAAGGAGGAAAACTCGTGTTTTTGTTTAAATTGTATAACAAAAATGAATAGACTGAAAATATACAGTAATAAAATTTAGGTGTTACGTTTAGTTTAAGAATTTGGAATTATGTACTTCTTTTTTGTTGTTTTTGCTAAAAGCAGATACTCCTTTCGATCTTCAAGAAAACTTTTATATTATATTGTTGAGATTGATTTAAATCATGATTTCAATCCTCGTTTTAATCACTTGATTTTAATCAGCCCAACCCTGCTAACTAGCTACTCACAAAAAGCCTATATGCCTATCTGATGAAGTTGATGTTTTTAAAATGAAATATTCACTACGGTATTTTATAGATTCCTGTAGGACGATTGTTTTACCAAAAATTGTGTATTTATCAAACATTAGCAAATTTAATTTTCTTCACCAGACAATACTTTGTTTATTTTATTGTTTTCCCACTTTGGGTAACATCCTACGATCTGTCGTTAAATGGAATTTTAAAAGTTTATTGTAATTTCCTAAGCACTAAAATTGAAATTGTTGTGTCCTAAACATCTGGTGTTGTTTACCTAATAATTCTGGGAATATAATATTGGCCAGGCGGATTCCTGAATTTTTTATTATATGCCTAACACAAGCATTTGACACTTCACAATGTCGAATTGCGATGAAGGAATAGTAGTGGTCATAACCAATATCCATTTGAGTTTCACAGTTAATTTTTTCTTCGACCAGGTGAATATTTCAAAACACTCTTCCAAGTATTATATTATTAATCAAATATAGATATTGAGTGTATTTTCGATATTCATGGAAAACTCATAGGAAAGAAACTTTAAATTCAATATTGAACGATACAAATTAAATTCGTAATGTCAAATTGAAAAAAATACAAAAAAAATCGAAATTGGTGGGACTCGAACCAACTACTATAAAGAGAATCATCTCGAAAGGGCGTACGCCTTAACGAACTAGGCCATTTGGACATAGTAAATATAGGTGTAAAGAACAGATGTAAGTCCTTCAATTCCACAAAAAAAAAACATTAACTGTGACTATTCAAACTTGACTCAAACTACAGAATATTTTAGATAAGTACATTTACGCTTATAGTAGTTTTCGCAATAAATGGTATTTACTGAAGGATTATAATAAAACCAATAAGACCCTTAAGTTGTAAAATCCGAGATGCACATCATAAATGTAAAAGGACCGGATTCAGGTAATTTTGTTTCTTAGAGAGGGATTGTAGAGGATTACAGCTTACACTTCTTGTTCATTTTAGTCTTTGTATTTCATTGGAAGTGTTCACTTGTGTTACGGCGTGCAATAATTTTATAACATTCATTTGTTATTACAGACATTAATAGCAAAGATTTTATACCCGAACGTACAGAATAGGCAGTATGTGGCGTCCGTGGATAAAAATATTAAGGACTCTTGTGTTGATTATCACGAAGATACGACAGCAGAGCTTTTTGAAGATTGGTTTAAAAATTGTCTGTTACGCAACATTCCGCCAAACAGCGTTATAGTAATGGACAACGCAAGCTATCATAGTCGACAATTGCAAAAAATTCCTGGCTCAAAGAATACGAAATTGGAGATTCAAAACTTCATGGCTGCAAATGACATATATTTTGAGGAAAATTATACAAAAAAAGAACTTTTACAAGTGCTGCAGTCATTTTCTTTAAAAAAAACGTATGTTTGTGATACAATTGCAGAAGAATTGGGACATACAGTGTTACGACTACCTCCCTACTACTGCGTGTTCAATCCCATAGAGCTTATGTGGCACCAACTTAAATCGAGCGTGCGCGGAAAAATACTTCTCCGACTTTAAGTGGTAGTGTGGTAGAATTTATTAGGAACTTTATGAATGACATTCCTACCGAGAGTTGGAAAAGTTCTGTTAGTCATGTTATAAATGTTGAAAACTCGTACCTTTCTGTAAAATCAATTGCGCCAATTATAATTATTTTAGATGAGGATAGCGATAGCGACACTGAACTAAATATAGACTAGAATTGTAACATTTAAATAAATCACTTGTATATCTCCTACATTATGCAAAATTCAAATTTCTTGGATTCGACCCTGTAGCACATTTGCATCTTTTACCAGATGATTTTCTGTGGATATGAAATCATAACGATTCAAGTGACAGGAATCGCCTACTCATCCGTTTAGTGAACTGTAAAGAAATGAGCATATTTACGTGTGAGAGTACAAAAAAAGTTATACATATGTACCTTCTTCATCAACCTTCATGGATGCGTCGTTTAAAAATCAGAAATTACCATACACGAAGCATTTTCTCTGATGAGTAAATGAAGATGGAAATTTTACTACCTTTAAAATATTGAAAAGTTGTCACTTCGATTTTGATATCATCAGATCGCTATTTGCATCGATTACCGCCTTCTAACTTCCGATGCTTCCATATCGAAATCACTATTGCTAGAATTCTCAATTCTCACTCATTTTTTTTTACATTTTCATATTATGGATTTTCAGTACAGCGTCTAATTTCTGACAGCTAAGTCGAATTCAGTTTTTGTTTTTCAGAAAACGATCTGGTAATAGGTAAACGCAGACAAAAGAACTCGAATAAAAATCATGACCGCCCTTGACTGGTACTCGGTTCCGAGTGGAACACGCAACACGCATGCATTATATATATTTCTCGAAAACGGAATTAATATTGATAGGCACCTGCTTCCTTCGCGGTCATAGCCGTTTCCGGTTTGGCGTCTGCCGCAAAATGTACGTCACAGCAGACGAGGGACCATTGGAAAAATGGTGATTTACAGTTACGCGTAATCAGCAATTATATCGGTACTGAACGGTGATGAGAAGTAGTCTGGGGGATACAAACTCTTTCTAGAGATCAATTACCCTAACACCAAACTGATACTCAGTTTGATTTATGATGGAACAAATCGTGTAATTTATGCTGATGATATTTCTTTGCTCGGTCTGACTCGAATAGAATGTTCTCACACAAAAATGTACTATGGCTTTATCTAAAACTTCAGATTTTGTTAATAATCCAGATCTCCATTTCAATACTGCAAAAACTCAAGTTATCCGTTTTCATAACATTCAAAATACGAATATAGCAGATGTTTCATTCACTGTAAACAATATCAAACTGGACAGCAGCCTGGATTCGGTGAAGTTCTTGGGGATACACCTAGACGCTTCGATGAATTTCAGGACTCACTGTGAAAAGTTGACGTCGAGGTTATACTCGTTAGGATATATTTTCAAAAATATGAGACAAATTTTGAGGAAACATCAATTGATCAATATTTACCATGCTCAGTTGAGTAGTCGTTTGAGGTATGGCAGTGGCGGATCCAAGATCAGGTCAAGGAGCGGGTCTATAACTCAAAATTTATATATATATATATATATGTGCTGGCTGGAACTTCCGGTTGATCCGCGTCTGGAAAGATTTACTTGTCTACGTTTCGACTCCCATTTCGGAGCCATTTTCAAGACTGAGTGACCTTGCGTCTAGGTCTGAGTTGTCTCACTAGCTGGCTATCATCACTGGAGATCGAGGATTGAAGGTTGGTGGGATTTAAGGGTTCATTAGTAATTATGGCAGGATCAGGTATCGGACGGTCGATGGGAGGTTCGAACGGATTAGTTTCCAAGTCGGAGTAAATAGAAGTATGTCGGACCAAAAGTGGTTTCCAGGTATTGGGGAGTCTTTGAGAATCGTCGCGTTTATTGAGACAGTTGGGACGTTTTGAAGGTGTAGCCAGGAGGTAAAGTAGGTTCGAAACTTTACTTTTTTTAAATCGAATCGAGTTGATTTAACCTAATCAACGGCATATTCTACTCATACATTCTATATACTACAGTATATTCAATACACAATACTCATCACAAATGTAACAAGTCTAATTTTTCAAATACTGCGCCAAAAAGGATCCAATGGCAGCACTGTCAGAAATTTCTCGAACTTTTCCTCGATAAGCCTGACAAGTGTCAATTTTCTTTAAAGTGTCATCGAGAAAAATTGCGATTTGATAGTTGAACAAAAGCATTTTATTTTTAACCTACAACATGAAGAGGACTCTATTTTCATATTTTACTCGGCTTGATCCAGCGTCTGAACCGACTGACCAGAAAAAAAGGAAAGAACAATCGGTGAGTCCAAAAATTTCAAGCGAAATTTTTTTGTTTGTTTGGGTAACATTCAATCCAGATCTTGTTTGTATATTTTTTATTTTTGATAATTATTTTTTTAGGAATTGGAGGATTATTGAATTGAATGAATTGATGAAATTGGTTGTTAAAAAGTGAAAATTTATTCTATTTTATTTTTTTGTCTTGTTCATGTGACATTTTTTCGTTTCCTAACAAAATTTGGAAATTAGGAGCCGATGAAAATTGAAAAAAAATCTCTTATTTTCCCAATGGGGGGGGGGGCGGACCCGAACCCCCCCCCCTGTGTATCCGCCACTGAGGTATAGTATATGTTTATGGGGAATTTCAGCAGCTGGTGGCCCTGTTTTCACTGCCCAGAAGAATATACTTCCAATCATGACAAACGTGTCTCGAAGACATTCATGCCGTGATATTTTTAAAACGTTCAATATATTCACTCTAACTAGTCTTTACATATATGAAATATGTGTTTATATTTTCAAAAATGAAAACAAGTTTGTTTGTAATAACTACATACACAATATAAATACAAGGCAGAAATATCTTTTCCATATTCCATACTCCAGATGTAATGTAACTTCCAATTCACCGAATATTGTAGGACTTAAAATTTATAATAGTCTACCTGAGGATATGAAAAAAAAACTGTTTCAAAAAATTCAAGGCTGAACTTCAATTCTATTGAAGAATAATTGTTACACTCTGAATGAGTACTTCGCTATAAACAGGAATAGTCTCCTGTAATAGAATAACTGTCGTTTCTCGTACATGTAGTTCGTTTGGTTTTCATTTTGTGACGTGTTCTATACAATTTCATAATTGTTAAAGGAAATAAAGGTATTTATTATTATTATATTATTATCTTTGCACTCGACGCGAGTTTCGCTAACAAGGTTAGCATTTTCAGAAGAAAACTGATTCTGTAGCTAAACGCGCGTCGAGTGCAAAAATATCAGTTTGATTGATGTTGGGGTAATTGATCTCTACAAAAAGTGTCAACTTTTACACTAAAGGTTTCAATAATTTATGAGGGATCCAACATTGAATACAGAAGTTTTTGGAGAGTTCACAATGCTTGAATAAATTACAATCTCCCTAGAGCCTGAATAATATCTGGAGACTTTTTCGAGAAGCGAATTTTTCTTGGAAATATCTGTAACTGAAAACTATTCCCGGAATTGCAATTTGGGCTCGCTGGATGTTTGGTACGGAAATTCCACACCACCATTTCAACCAATGAAATCTGTATTTTATTTCGTGTCACCATAGCAACTTAGGTGTTTATCGGAATTTTATCCCCGTAGGGGTAACCTAGAACGAATTATAGTGAATATTTCCCTCATAATATATAAAATGTTCCATTAGAGCAATGCAATTATCGAAAACTTACAGCGGTAATTGCATTGTATCAAGTCACCATAACAACTTATTTGAAACCGTATCGCTAGACGTCAGTCAACAACACAAATAAATGTCAGATAGACTTCAGAAATAGAAGAACATTTCGCGTTTTGGTGAGTGCCCCATACAATCTATAAAGGAAAGTATAAATGAACAAAAAATAACATTTCCTTGAGAATTTATTTATTCGTGAAATATTCCAATGAATTACATTCGTGCACAAAAATGACCAGATAATTTTGCATTCAAGCGTGATATCTTATACAAATTGCGTTCGGTTATTTTCATATTTTGTAAAAGAGCCTTCGGACTCGGGTACTTTCGCCAAAATATGAAAATAAACTTGCAATTTTTAGATATCACTCATGCAATTATAACTGAAAATTTCATACCTCTACCTTTCAACCAATGAGATGTCTCAATTTTGACTAGTTACCAAGGCAACTAAAAAAATATCCGGAATTTTTCTCGAGGCGCCACGATATTCCAGTGGAATATTCTCGACAGTTCAAAAAATGAACATACGATCTACAACCTTTGAATAATGTAGATGAGTCTGTGAATAATGCAAAATACATTTTTACCAACGTTAGTGACCTAAAATTATGAAAGGGCGATAGACTGATATAGTACCCATCTGAGTTTCAGCTTTTGGTGTAACTGAAGTTGGTAATTTTATTATTCAACCTAATATAGTGGATATACCTACCTAGGAATTTTTTGAAATTGCGTCATGTTACTTGTAATAATATATTTCTACCACCTTTACTTAACTAAAATTACCAAAGGGCGATAGACTGGGCTGGTACCAATCGAGTTTCAGCATTTGGTTTAACTAAAGTTGGTATTTTTTTTATTTAACGAAATATGGTGGATATACCTATACGATTTTTTGAACGAGTAATCATTAAAATTTCTGAAGAACCGGTTAAAATAAAAGGACAAATCAACTTATGTCAAAAACACCAATACCCTGAACAACTTGACAATCAGAGAAATTGATTTGAAATGTCAGGATGGATTGATATTTTTTTTTTCAAATCATGGTCTGAAATTTCCTTACCAAATACCACGCAAGCTCAAATTATTCCTGGAATTTTTTTTCGGGCACGAATAATTAAAAAAAAATTATTACTATCTGAAAGTCATCATTTATGGTCGATGATTGTCTTCAATTCGAAAATAAAGAATGACTGTTGGAATCCATACACGAAGAAGGGCAGACTCCTAATCTACCCCAAAAATTGTTGCCTTCATTGAAAAATAGTTCCTTTCGATTGAATTGCGTCCTATTGTCAGCAGCTTTTCGTATACCTCAAATTTCCCATGAAAAAAAAAAACAAAAATATTTATAATATTATGGAGGTAAACATTTCGGAAACCAAATATTCTGGAATTGGAACTGTTTCTAAATTGCAACTTATCGGGGTACATTGAATAAATGCCCTTTTTTATATAAAGATTCATACAGAAGAGAAGCCTTGTAATGTTCACAAAACTCCGCGTGAATCAAGGGACAGGAGATACGAATTAACATTTATTTTGAATTTTTGAAGTTTGTAAGCCTCAGGAAAACCTCTTTCGGCAAAGAGTTCCAAAATTCAGCTGTTCTTTTGAAAAGAGGTCCCTGAGCAAGAGAGGTCCGACAGGTCTGCAAGCTCACACTTGTATATATTCCAATATTAGTTTTTCATTTTTCCAGATTATGGTAGCTTAACAACCCAAATAAAATACCTATTTGAAAATTATTTCCGATTAGGGGCCCAATAAAAGTACAAGTCTTGTAGCTACAAGAGAAACGCAATATAGCTACAGATTAAAAACTAGATAAAAACATTTGTTTAGCATCGTGTTTCTTTATGTTTCTCTTGTAGCTACAAGACTTGTACCTTCATGAAACAGGCCCCGGAACACAAAATTGTTCAGTTATTTCATTTCGTTCCGTTTCCTGTCCATTATTCAACATCCTCCACGGAGCATGGGCAATCCAAACTAAATATGCATTAACCACCAAACCGCGTAATACCAAAGAACCATTTCGATAAATCCAAACATTTCCAACCTTCAGAAATGCCTCTTTTACGCTTCCTGAACGTCGTTCCGACTTCTAATTATCATTTACTAATGAGTTAAATGCAAACTCGCCAAAGTTCAACTCTCCAAAGTTCGTCGACTTCTCACCGAACGATACGACGTGGTCTCTCGAGCGAAAAAAATTTGGTTGAAATATGTTTGTATTTAATTATAGTTTCATGGTGATGTGAATCGAGAGATAGATTTATTTGGTGTAACGTTTTTAAATGGTCGCAAATCATAATCTTACGCTAGGCACCTGTAATTGATATACATCAAAAGTCTGTTAGTGGAAAATCTATAACTTCGTCTTATATGCGCAACTATAATATATGTAGAAAAAATAGCGTGTGCAACTTTCATGTAATGAATTCTACATGATCGTTGCATAATATACTATTTTGCACTAGTGCAATGAAGAGTCAGTTTCCCATTGAATCAAGTTCGAAAAAGTTTGTTTTTTTGCATAAACGTAGAAACAGTGTTATTCAATGACATCTTGCAGTTTTTTTCCCAGATAGCACGAATACGTCTCATGTGCATTCAGGACATCCTCAAAACGTCCGTTTTACGGACCTGGACGTCTTTGTAACGTACATTGTTAATAATCAGGATGTCTTTAGGACGTCCATAATAGGACATTTCCTCTTCTAGAAAACTTGCGGCTTCATTACATTCTACTCTTTGTTCACATGACGAAACTGCGGATGGCGGAAATGTATAGGGAACAGATTTCCAATGCCGTTTAACGCGCATTTTAATGTTAAAGTTTGACCTGCTAGACATAATGAATTCACTAACATCTCGAGTATTTACTGATATATAAATTCACCCACAATCAGTGAAATAGCAAAACCTTAGTTACAGTTTATTTCTATTACTACCTTCGTCTCGGAGATGAGAGACAGTCGAATGACAATGACAGCTGACAGTTACGCGTCACGTAACGACACAGGACCACAGGTATACAGAACCAATTGCTCGAAAGGAACTGCACCTTCCTAGTTTTTACAGAAAATGCCGACATTTTGCGAGGAAATGCTAACAAAAGTTCATCACTGATAATTTACCGTCGAAGTCTTTCTAGATTACACTTTTTTGTATCACAGTCATATAGTGAAAATATGAATGGAATGTAATTGACGAGTTGAAATCATAGCCAGGGAACTTTTATCGGAATGACTTTTCTTATTAGAATGTCTAAGTAAAACTTACGTCATATTTTATAATTGAGTAATGCTGTTTAAATAATGAAGTAATACAATGCAAATGGGATTTCAAAGGGAATATAGTAGAGTTCCTATAATGGACGTTCTACGGACATACATTCCTGGACGTCCCGAGGAGGAAGAAAACTGGACATACCTGAAACGTCCAGAATTATTCCTGGACGTACAGACGATCAATGGACATGTAATGGACGTTTTCAAAACGTCCTGTGCTATCTGGGTTCTCACGTGCTCTTACTATTATCGACCGGGTTCAAGATCAAAATTTCTCATGTGGAAAGCTGTCCCTATACAAACGCAGTTGTCGGTAATAACTTTCTTCGAGCGTTGGGGCAAGTACTTGTATCATATTGTTTCGTTAATACCTGTTCTGTATAAGGTATCGGCAGATTAACCTACTTCGCGTTATTTTTTCACTTCGAGTAGCCTTGTTCTCTTCTTGTAATCAGTGGCGGCGGTGACTCCTCAACTGGTATTTTAGGGAGACTATAATGAGTCGTTTATGCAAAAAAATTATTGGTCTATGTTGAGAAGAAAAACTGGTCTTTAATTTACTAGTGCAATGAAGATTTTATTCACAATCATTCTAAAATGTGCCTGTTTCTAATACACTTTCAGTTTGGGAAGTGATCAATTGATCACTCAGAAGAAGACGAGGTAAGGAATAACTTTTCCGACCTCTTCTGAAACTTTTCAACCTCTTTGTCTTTTATTAAAAATTCTACATGCCAAAGTAGTTGTACAAAACAGGCTAATCCTAATGATGTTATCAGGGCCAGTCCATTTTTATAGTAAATACCACTAATATTTCAGTAAGAAAATCGAACTTTGCTTATATTTGAGTGAACTTAATTTGAAAATCTATACGTAGGTAAATGAAGTTTACAAAGGATGACAGCATTGAATTTCTGTGACCATCATGAGGATCATTTATATGCAATGCTACTTGCAACACAAAATGTGTTAAGATTATTATCTTACAAATAATCAGTCCTTGGTCATTTCATGAAATTATTTTGAATGATTATGAATTAAATAGTATACATACCTTGGCAAAATTTAACATTTCTCATACCTGTTATTATAAACTGAATTATAGGAAAAAATAAATAAAATCCTAGACAAAACAAATTTAAACACACCGAAATTGTGAGATCGATGAAATATAATATGTAACATGTTGAAAGAATTATGAATTGAGAACTGATATGATATATCAGTGGGTGAAAACAAAGAAGGCAGAAGATTCAATGAATTCCAAATGAAAATTTGCGAAAGTCATAAGAAAATGTAATGAAACCAACAATAATATGGGAATTTCTCAATAAAATTTGAAAAGAAGCAAGTTTTAGAAAGAAAATGGAAATATCGATAAAATTATATCAGAGAGAAATGACGACAAAACTCGGTAAGAAAAAATCAATTGGATCAGAACAAATCCTGTAGTTATCAAATGAAGACGAGAAAAAACGAAAAATTAGCCTTCAACAAGAGACAATAATGAAATACAAATTCAAACCGAAAAGTGAGTAAAAATGAAACGAAAAAATAAAAAATGAACGTTTATTAAATAACAGTCGTATAGATTGTAGCATAAAAAATCCCATTCCCAAAGAAATAAATTTTATGAACTTTGATACTTAGAGAATTTTTTCAACGGTTCATTGATACTTTCATAACACCCTGTATTTTTATGTCCTATGGGACCACGAACAAGAAGTATTATTCGACGTGCTACCGCAGACTGATAATTTATTTTAAACAGTATAGAATTTCATGCGGAGTTATTGTGTTATTTTTTATTATCGCCCGTTCAAAAGCATGACTTGAGAATTTTAATTAGAAATACGTCATTTTGTATTCTGTTCGGATGAACTCGATGCGATTGTGAGAATATTGTTGGTGCATCAAGTTTATATTATTCAAGGTTAAGGGGGTACGTTCAGAATTTCAAGAAGTTTTTGTCGATGAGTCTTTCATTTTAAAGAAAAACGGATGTTTTAATAGTAAAAAAGAGAAAGAGATGTTTTAGAAATAGTTCAGAAAATGAAGCTGAAAAAATGGCAAAACCTCGCAATTTTTTCGTCCAGCACCGATTTGTACAAAATTATGGGATTAAGCTTATTACACCCTCTAGTTTATTTTCTATATTGTGCCGTTGTACGCTTTTTGTTTTTTAGGGGGTGAAAACTACCTCTAATTGTCAAAAAATATAAAATAACATTAAAAACCTAAATATGTGTTCAATTTCTCCATCATCAAGTTACAAATGATGATTTCTTGAAAATTCACTTGAAAATTTTCGACAGGCGCAAATTTGCATGTGACTAAAGGGGGTCTTATTTTTACGAATTTTAAAGCACCAACTATCAAATAAAATCATAATTTTATCTAATAAGAACAATTCAATGGCGTTTTTCATATATTTTTTACTGATTGCAATACATTTTCTCTCCGACCTTCTTATATTCACTTATTTTGTAAAAAAGTAGGCTGAGTTAAGATATTGCTTGGTTGTTATGGTTATTGTACTGAAATGTGGAAAATTCGACCCAGAATAAAAAATTATATGACTATTTCAACCACTGAAGAAAAATATCTGCTTACCTATCTGCCCACCTGCGTTATCTGAAATGATTCTTCCCTAAAAGCTGGAAGTCATATCAATTCTGATTTGAAATATCAACAAATAATAGTTCATCCACACTATCCTTGAATTCTTACTATTGAATTGAACTTGATTTATTTATACGTTAATACCCCGTTAACGTAAGCTTGGCCACGCCTAAGATGCCTAGGAAACCCTGGTGTATCTACTTATACCTGAATAATTTTGGGATAAACTTGGCGAAAACCGATTGCTTGATTTCTGAGATCGCAAAAGCCTCAGATCGCTATTGTAGATGGCGATCAGTCATATACCATATGAAGCTTAATTTTCAGTAGAGAGAAATGTGCAACCGAATATTCTACTTCTGTTTATTATTTGCCTACTGAGATTTTGACAGCCCTGACAGCCAATCAAATGCGTTTCAGAAAACGTGCATGTAACGTGGAAACCTACCGTTAACAACCTGTCACCTGTCAATACTGTCAGTGTCACCTGCTACCTCTACAAGTTTTTTGTGTGTTTATATCAGTTTGTAAGACTAGACTTTGATTCCGAGAAAATTTACTTTGCCCATTCACCTGAGAATGTACGACAAAGTTCATGCTAGTGTATTGAAAGTGATAGACTGTCTTGGAATTGGGGATACACACATCAGTTATGCAACGGTTCAAAATACGTATCACATCGATATTTCCTTTATTTAAAGAAAACTTTGTATACTCACGGATTTTCGAGATTTTTTCTGGGATGATACTACATGGTGCGAGCAGTCCGGAACAGTTTTTATTTTTATTCGGTCTCGATTAGTTTTCGAGATATACCCTGTCAAAGTTTGTAGGATGTCATATTTTACATTTTTAAATTGTACTTTATGGGATACTCACGGTCGTCGATTGTTTTTCGCCAAGAAATTCTAAACAATATCGAATCACTAGATACACCAGGGTTTCCTAGGCATCTTAGCCACGCCGGTAATCTGTCAAAAGAATTTAACATCATGAAAATTCGAATTCAAATTAAATTGTTCAATAAATATTGATCACAGATTGAAGTCTTGTAGCAGAATATTAACTAATTTACTGAAAAGGGATATTGAGAGTGATTTTCTTCAATTTTACACTTCCTAATAGGTATCTGAGAATCGGCAAATAATGCCAGCATAGAACTGCTGCAAGAAACAACCATATTTGAACGAAATAGAATCGTGCTTTTCGGCAAAAAAAGCCAAGAGTCAATATGCCGGCCTTCAGCTCTTACAGAAGAGCTAAATAATGTCGCCTTGAACTTGACTAGAATTGCAACTGTAATTTTGTTGCACCCTTTTTTTCATTGGTATACAACTGGCTACTACTAATCGTTAAATTTTATAGTTCACCAGCGGGATCTCGATTTATAAACATGTTGAAATAAAGTGGGAATTTGAAGAAACGTGGCAGTGATGCCGAGGGGGAAACATCTTCTTTCAATCTTGTACACCTAAAAATTTTAAGTCATTCAAGTCATCGTATTAAGTCTTTAAGTCATGCGTTTGAGTCTTTAAGTCATGCATTTAAGTCTTTAAGTCATGCCTTTAAGTCTTTAAGTCATGCGTTTAAGTCTTCAAGTCTTTGAAAGATTTAAAATCTTGTACAGATTTTAGCTAGTTGTTTCCCCCTCGAGTGATGCCATCATAGAAGATTCCAAGAAGAGGATGTAGAGATTGTAGTGAATACTGAATATTGATAAGAACTTCCGTTCAGTTCCTATGATAACGGACGCTATTAATGACATTCAATAGACGAAACAAGGAGCTGAAATATTGATTTTTTGATGCGAGATAATTTTGAAGATAGACGTGAATATTGTTTCGAAACAACTAACTCGTTATGCTGATACACTCGAGCGCCTAGAAATAGCATGAATGGTGACAAAGGGCCTGTCCTTCTTAGCCTGATATTCATGTTATTGTTGAGAAATTAATGAATACAAACAGTGATTAAGGGACGAAGTCCATATCGAACCAAAAATATTTGCCCTACCTGAAATTTTTCAGTATATAAATATCTAACCCTAATCTTTGGATTTCTTCTCCTGAAGATGCTAACTTCTTTAGCGAAACGCGCGGTTGGAAAAAATGTGTTAAACTGATACAAAACTCTGATTTGTCCCGGCAACATCCTTTTTTTCGTAATACAAATTACTATTTTCAGTGCCTTTCAAACGAAAAATAGTCTTCGGTAGAATAAAAGGAGAAAATTTCATATTAAATGGCTAAGCTATGTGTTTGGCTGACTCGTTTCTTTACGGTAGTGTAAAGCTGGAACTAGGATGATTGAAAAGTAGAACAGACAAATTTCATATCACAACACTCGAATTTTCTGTCTATCAGATATAAAGAACTGAATATTTTTGGTAAGTCAGACCTATGTCCAACTTTGTGTGCATAGTAAATCATGAAGAATTTTTTCTTGACTTTTTTCTCCGTTCTAAAATGAAAAACACAAAATTTCTATTGAAAAAAGTGAGAAAAAAACATAGCAAATAATCTATAATGAGGTGTGTTACTTTTTCTTGTTGAACCACACGACAGATATATCCTAGGATACTTACACAATTATTAAGAAAATGAAGGTATCATTCCTTTTCATATTTTGGATTAAAATGTCAAAAAATGGTCGTCAAAAGTTATTCATGATACACAAAAATAACGTGTCATATTTCGACTCCTTGTTCACATGTAACTTGCCATCATGTCAGATAACACTGAATCCTCTAGCTCTTCACTCAAACAATTTGAGATTTACAGTTTCTATGATGGGTTAATATGTTATACCTTTCTCTTTTACTTCGATATATCCCCCCTCCCCTTCTATCGTAAAAAATATCGATATCCTTGGTCCTTTCACACTTGTAGAGTGTCGATATTTTCCGAATCGTGATTGTAAATATTTTCATAAATCGTTTCGTTTCTGTTGCCAATTAGATTTTAGGTCTTAGCCCTCCTCGTGGCCATATTGAATCCTATAATTTATCTTCGAATATCTAAGACCAACTGCTTTTAACTTCAAATGATTTTTTTCCACTACTCATCTCAGAAGTCACCATTACCCAATCATTTCATCTAGTTTGAATCACAGTTTTTGAACTTCTTGATAATGATAAAGAAATTTTACCTAGGTCGATGGTTTAGTCGCCTTATATTTTGCTGAATTAGTTAAAACAATGTTGAGTCATTTACACTATGCAGCACGTATTTCATGTTATAGAGCACCATGGTTGAAGTTGTAGAAGTTTCCATTAGTTCAGTGAAAGCATTTTCGTTTTGAAGTCGTAGAAAAAGTATAGTATGCGTACACCCCTTTCGCGCATAAAGTCGATCTTGATCCACCTGTTTCACAATAAATATACTATTTCTTCATCTCACTGTGCTGTTCTCGAACAGCAGCGTAATGCGCATAGGTTGGTAACTCTGGTGTCACTCTGTACGCTGAAAACCTCGTTAGAGTATCTTCAACTTCTTGGGAATCGTAAATTTCGTATCTTTTATTGGCACACTCATACGTCTCGTGATGTTGGCGAGTCGGTTGGTTTCCTTATAAGGATAAGGATTGCTCACTACACTAAATACATAAGCAACATGAGCGTACAATCCAATATGTCGGGTTTGGCAACGAGTGGCCACTGAAAGAAAGTCTGTGGGGTCATCAGACTCAGTTAAAAATGATAATAATTTAATAGTTCCATTTATTTGCAAAAATTATGTACAATTATTATTAACATGGATCAAAAATATTGCAAAAAGGAGTTATAGGCATGTGTCCCTGCATTGAAAAACATGTATTCCAGAAGGAAATTTTTATGTATAACACAAAAACTAGTTAAGAGAACGTCTACTCCTAACTCGTAAAAAAAGTTTTTTTTGTTAACCAGCTGACGAACGTCAACCCTCAGAAGGCGAAACTTGTGTGAGCGATGGGTTAACGAGGCCTTACCTTTTAACGTGCGGTTACTCAGCACAGTGGCCCGGCGGGGAATCGAATCCCGGTCTTCCACTTGATAGGCGAATGTGCTAACCTCTACACTACCGAGAACCATCACGAACAAAATCAAGAATCAAAAATGATACAATAAGCCGAAATTAACGCATTTATTGACTATTAATACAAGAAAATAAAAGATGGTTTCATTTCCGAGAAAGTATACAAAATAATTTCAAAGTGAGCTGTGTTTTCCGTTTTCATCCTAATACCAACTTCAAGTATTCATTTCTGCGAACAGAATCGGAAATATTGAAAAGTGTTTTCGGAAAATCATGATCGAAGCATGATTTTTCTTATCTTTTTCCACAACAATAGTTATTTCTGTTGTCGCAGACATTAATTATACAATTATTTCTGTATTTATTATTATTACAGCACCCCATTTATCATAATATGTCTCTAGTTCGTGTGCCATAGGTTAATTATTTAAAATCATTTGGAATATATTTTATTCAAATAATTTTCAAATTTGTTTTGGTTTGAGCAACAATCATAGTCTTGGCCTTGATTTGATTGAAGCTTTGTTGAGGCACAGGAAACGTGCACAACTTGACGTTCAATAATAACAAACCTTGAAATCATCTTATTTTGTAGAGCTGTAGAAACCCGTTTCGAAGAGCATTATGTACATATGAGTGCGGAAGAGTAGAAAATTTCACTAGGTATATATTATGAATTCAACAGCTGATTTTATTTGACCATAAAGGTAATGATGCCATAGAAACGTCTCCGCGAATCACCTTAATTTTTTCAAATGAATGCAAGTACCTCTATGACTGAGCTTTACTTTTGGAAAATCGTGTTTTTTTGGAATTTATGTTTATATACGAATAACATACTGATGGAATATAAATATTATTTTTTCACAGAAATAATAATGGAAAAATATGAACCGGTTATTCAACTGAAAAATAACGAGTGCGACGTTTTCTAAAAACGAAATCCAGTAAATAGATGGATTTATCGCCACCGTACACCACTTCATACTAAATTTCATGAAAATCGTTGGAGCCGTTTCCGAGATTCAGATTATATATTTGATACACTTGAACGCCAATAGATGTCAGGAAGATTCACGAAGAGTTATTGCCTGAAATCATAGTATTACTCCTCGCCAATAGATGTCAGGGACAGTCATAAGGAGTTATTGCCTAAAAAACACGGATATAACGATGTTTTCTTGAAATGAAACCTAGCTAGATAGATTTATCTTTTCCGGAAACTCCTGCATATTAAATTACATGAACATTTTTGGAGGCGTTACCCAGATTCAGATTATATATTAGATAATTTTGAAAGCCAATAGATAGATGTCAGGGAAAGTTATGAGTAGTTTTTGCCTAAAAACCGGGATGAAACGACGTTTTCTACAAATGAAACCTAGCTGGATCTATTTATCTTCCCTGAAAACCCCTGTGTATTGAATTTCATGAAAACCTTTGGAGCCTTTTCCGAGATACAGATTATATATTTGATACTTTTGAACGCCAATAGATGTCAGAGAAAGTCATGCGTAGTTTTTGCCTAAAAACAGGAATGAAACGTTTTCTAAAAACCTAGCTATATCGATTTATCGCCGCCGAAAAATCCTGCATACTAGATTTCATTAAAATCGTTGGAACCGTTTCAGAGATTCACGTTATATATTTGATACCTTTGAACGCCAATAGATGTCAGGAAGAATCATAAGGAGTTATTGCCTGAAAACGCAGATGAAAGGAAGTTTTCCAAATATGAAACATACCTAGCTCATTTTTTGGACTGAGGTGGCCTTTACTTGATGGAAATCCATAGTTATTACGCTATAAGGTAGACACGATTAAATTTCCACAAAATTTATTGTCTTCGCGACATGTTTCGGTACACTGTACCTTTATCAAGCGAATGTATTTAAACACTGTGTTTAAATGTGTTTAAATACATTCGCTTGATAAAGGTACAGTGTACCGAAACATGTCGCGAAGACAATAAATTTTGTGGAAATTTAATCGTGTCTACCTTATAGCGTAATACCTAGCTCAATTTATCTTCCAGATCAGATAGATTTGGACAGTGAAAAATTGTGGCTCAAATATATGAATTGCACTTTTGGCTTTTCAGTTATCAGGAGGAAATGAATTCATTAGATTCAAGGAAAAAAATGTTACGATCGTGCAAAAACCGCTGTAAAAATCAAAAACGTCAAACAACGCCTATCTCAAACAATAGGCTCCTACAAACAATAATGATTATGGTTATTGACACTTTTTATACTTGAGAGTAAAAAGATTTTTGACATTCGAAACATTCGTTTAGTCCATACTTAGTTCTTGCACATAAATTAAATACTTTTCATCATAACCCGACCTTTTCAATCCCATTTCATCCCAAATATGGATGGTTGGCACGCAAGTAGTTTAATAACCGTTCACGGGTTCAAATGAGAATTTGAGACTGTGACGAAACCCCGCATATATGGCAGGACAAGAATGGTGATTCACTCTAGAAAGTATGTTTGGACGACGTTAATCGATTCACGGTAAGTGTGATCGAAAGCTTATGTACGGCGAGTACCGTTTTTATATTGAAATCGAGTGGGATAAATCAGATCTTGATTCCTTTTTTTCGGCGTGAAGGTCTTCAAACCAGGGAAAACGTCGATTCCAAAATCAGTTTGAATTTTTTGTAGAGATCAATTACCCTAACACCATTTTTTTATAAGTATGCAGATTCAAACGAAAGGAAAGCTCTGTAATGTTCAAAGAATAGCTGGCCCTATACACAGAGGTAGATCTGCGGGTGTGGAACGGCGCGGTTCATACTGGCAGATTAATCTTTCAGTTAGTGGATATTCCTTGCGCCAGATCTAACTGGCACAGAATTATCTGTCAGTCTAGGGGCCTGTTTCAATAAGCGAATACTAGTGGTAAAATACTACTGCGGCACTTTTAAATTACCATTTCGACAAAATTGGGTTTCTACAAGTTACACCTGTAAATTATGAGTGACAAGTTTACTAGTCCAATCCTACAACTGTTTTTTATACGAATTACGGGTGTGCTGTTTCAGCAATATTCACAAGTATGGGAGTAACGCTGGTAAATGCCGTTTCTGACAAGTTTCCGTTTCCAAAAGCTAAACTTGTGGGTGAGGACTGACATGTATATGTGTTCAATCTTACAAGTGTTTTTTCACCTTATCACTCCGTTCCTGTTTCCACAAATTCCAGTGCATGAGAATTACTAGTAATTTATCAGAATAATTCGACCAGTGTACAGGGCATGGTCAACGCCGAATATTATTGATTGAATATTTGATATAATAGAAAACATGTGGTCCAGTAATTCCGAAGAAGAGCATCGTGTCAACATCCGTAGGGCTCGAATGTTTAGGACAAGAATAAATTATAATATTCTTGCGGGTACCTACCAATTTAATGAGAGGTTCAGAGTGTCATCAATGAATCACAAATTTCGTTGTATGTATATTCGACTAGTGTCAGTCGAACCTCGATGTGGTATATCCTATGCTTTATGTATACAGAGTGATCCGACGAGAAGTAAAAAAATGCTCAGACCCGTATATTTTGCTCTCAAAGGGGACCACAAATTTCATATACAGTTTTCAACCTCCGCCTTTAAACTTTCAGCGAGAGATTGTTACAACCCCAAAATTTCAAATGGATTGTGGGGTCGAGTGATATATCATGTGAAAATGGATACAATTATCTTTTCAATGATACCCTATTCATTGAAATGTAGCCCAACATTCCATGAAAAATCGGCGTTTACTTGTGCAGATGAATGTAGGACAGACGATGGTACGGTCCATTCCATATCGAGTTGAAATAGTTAACTTTCATTTTCAACGAAATTTTTCTGCTAGATTCACTACCCGCTTGTTTTGCGGACGTTTGTCGATACCTGATTCGTCAGTATTGGAAAACACCACTCGTAGAACTCCATCAGAACAATATTTCAGAAAAAAAAATCTATAATTTTGTATTGTATGGAAGCAAACGGATCACATGTTCAACTCTTGTTGAAGTAACGTTCATACGTTTTTGTTAAAGCACCGTTACAAAAAACAAACTTTGAAACCCACCACTAATTGTGGATTTTTTGATACCCTGAACCAAAACGTATTTGTATTTCTCATCAATACCGCTATTATTGGGTTAATTTTTTCAACGCCGTTCCACATTTATTCTTTGAGTACCTTTCAATAAATAATGTTATCATTGGAAAGTTAATTTTGTGCATTTTCACATAATGTATTACTCGACCACAGGATCCATTTGACAGTTTGAATTACAGTAGCAACAAAGAAAAAATAAATTTGTCGAAACACTACCTTGTCAATACCAATTGTCCCGTCGCAGATTCTTTTCTCGTAATATAATTTTTCATGGATTCTTCCGACGACTATTTGCCAGAGTCAGTTTCGGAAGCGGCTAGAATTGCAAACTTGGATTTACTCCATCAAAATCCCTTTATGTGCATGAAAAGGAATATATTTGGTTTGACAACGGTGACATAATAAGGAAATAAAAACTTTCGCTGAAATTTCAAGAAACATGCAAACCACACACTCTTTGGTACAGGTAATCTATGTTAATAATTGTAATTAAACTCAAAAAAAAATTTACCAAATTTCACGTTCAATATCAAAAACAAAAATTATTAATTTGTTGATATGTATTTAGTAACAAATGTTTTTTACGTTAACTTCTGGGTTTTTTCCGAACGCTAGTGAAACAATTGTGTACCTACCTAACACGTGCGCACGCGCGGACAAGTATCACTTTCCGCACTTGTTAGGTAAACTACTATTTCGTCACCATCAGTCTTTCGCATACGGTTGTTCCACATGACGGCACATGCATGGAACGTTCAATTGAAGAGTTCAGACAAATACAGAGGTTTTATTGGAACTAATCCGTCACGATATTTTCTCGGCACTAGTCATATGGGATAGTAAACCCCAATTTTCATTTCTACCGTACAATACAATACAATACAATATCTTTATTATCCATCAGACAATACATTGTATGGGATTCGTCGAAACAAAAATTATATACACATACATACATACACAACATATATACATATGTATATACATATACACACATGATACACTATTTACATAAATAAACATATACAGATATACATCTCGTAAAAGGGAAGATTCCTTACATAATAATAATAGTAATACAGCTTTCGAGAAAAGTTCGCTCTACAAGTGTAATTACAACTTTCCCCGATTATCAACTATATAGGCGAGCGAAGATCATTATTGAATTTAAATACTTTTTGAATGTATCGACTGTATTATTATTGATGAAAGCGATAGACTCATCGGATGTTTCCTTGTACCCTTTTCCCTCTACTGACAACTGTTTATCCCATCCCCTCGAGGAACTGACCTTGGACCGCCCTTGCTTAACGTTAATACTCTGTATATGCACCAAATTTTTCACTTGTATATCTACAACTGTACGAAATTTCTTTGTGAAACAAGAAATTTTGGCACTTGTCACTAGTATTTCTACACTGGTAACTTGTCGTCCCTTTGCTTGTCGCTGTTTAGTTTTGTGAAACAGAAACTACTAGTTCTTCTGACTAGTTGTCGTGACACTTGTAACTTGTCACCTATATACTTGTTATTTTATTGAAACAATATACTTGTCGAGTAGTTATTACTTGAAACAGAAATTACTAGTCCTTGTCACTTGTCGCTATTGAACTTGTAACTAGTCGCTTGTTCACTGGTAATTTTCTTGAAACAGGCCCCAGGCCGGCGGCGGTGAAAACTGTTGCTGTCAACTAACACGCGGTTTTCATTTTATGAAGCACGTGGACAGCGCTGTGTATTCTGTGCATAGTAGTTTTGAGTTTATGGTGTCAAGATTTAAACTTGGCTGGCGCAGATAAAAGTTATCGCTGGTTTCTTGAAAATTATGGATTTTATCTCCGTCACTCTGCTCAAATAATAAATATATTTTTTCTAACCTTCATATAATCTGCTTTTAATGTGTTGAAAATAACGGCACATGTTTCTGGAATTATATATCCCAGTGCCTGTGCAGATATTCCAACAGAATAATTCAAATCTTCATATGATCTTCCTGTAGCAAGAAAACGGAGAGTAGCCGTTAAGCGTTCCTCTGGTGTAATTGCTACTCTCATTGGAGTATATTGTTTTGTGAGAGACTCTCTTACTAAACCTAATAACAGGTCGTATGTCTGGACATCCATCCTCAGATAATTGTTAAAGTCGTCAGGGTCATTTTCTCTTAGTTCTTTCAATAGTGGAGTATGGCTAAATTGTCGTTTCTTAAGTAAGTAACTTTTCACCCATTTGGAGCGCAGCTTCCTCTCTCTCTCTCTCACCAGTACTTACCATATAAATCATAGCACACGCGACAGCGCGTTTTTTTCTGGGCTAAGCATTTTTCTGTCACTTTCCTGCACAAAACTTTCGTCAAGTCAAAATTCCACAGATACGGATATATCCCCGGTTCAATCTTCAGTTTTGCGGACACTAACAGGCAGTATTGCCTTTGGCGGGTCTATCTGTAAGGTTTAACCGCGGATTTTTTTTTTGAAGCTTGTAAGCCTCAGGAAAACCTCTTTCGGCAAGGAGTTCCAAAGCTCAGCTGTTCTATTGAAAAAAGATCCCTGAGCAAGAGAGGTACGACAGGTCTCCAAATTCACAACAAAGGGGTGGGAATTCTGTACTCGTCGAGTTATCCGTGTAGATATTGCCAAGGGTGGGATGTTCCAATGAAGTGAGCGATTCTGTGAGCGAAGAATCACCAACAAGACTGATTGCCTTTCTCTGAATACAATCGAGAAGCCACAATGAATGTTTTGGTGCCAAACTTCACACATGAGGACCATATTCCAAAACAGGTCGTATCTGACCCTTGTAGATCATTAGAAGCTGACGAGAAGTGAAGTATTTCTTTGCACGAAATAGGAATCCAAGTTTCTAGGAAGCACCTTTAGCGATCGATCTCAAATGGTTTTCCCATGAGAGATTATCACTGATCGTAATTCCCAGCATCGAGATACTTGACTTTGTAGGAATAGTTACTCCTGACATCTGAATACTAGATGATGGTTAAGAATTGATATTATTTGCACTCGGTGCGCGTTTCGCTTACAAGGTAAGCATCTTCAGAAGAATTGGAAGACTAGCGTAAGCTATTTATATACTATCAACCTGAGGTAGTGCAAATACAATGTGCGAATGTTTTTTGTTTCGATTTCGTCGACTTCGTTTGTTACTTCTTATTTTATTAATTTCTCAACAACCAACTAAAAAGCAGGCCGAAAGGAATAGGCCATTTGTCACCATTCATCAGGGTGGGGCAAAATCTGTTTTTATAAAAAAAAATCAAATATCATTGATTAAAAAAAATCATGATGCATTTGATTTTTTGAATTTGAATATTAAATTTGAACATTTTGATTCTTTGAAATTATTGCTAATTATTTTAATGTATAAGTCTAAAAATTTTAATACAATTTGCGGCTCAATAAGTTGTGATAACGCATTTGTCCCGCTTCTTGCAAGAAAATTCTTGTCAACCTATAAATTGACGTTGCCCAACAATTTCATGCATTTCGCTAGTAGTACATTCGGATATTAGAAACAGATTAGGCACAGAAAAAGGAGGAAACCTCGTGTTTTTGTTTAAATTGTATAACGAAAATGAATATATTGAAAATATACAGTAATAAAATTTAGGTATTACGTTTAGTTTAAGAAGTTGGAATTATGTACTTCTTTTTTGTTGTTTTTTCTAAAAGCAGATACTCCTTTTGATCTTCGAGAAAACTTTTATATTATGTTGTTAAAATTGATTTAAATCATGATCTTAATTTTAAAAATCAAGCGATTCAAATCATGATTTTAATCGTGATTTTAATCACTTGATTCTAATAAGCCCAACACTGCCATTCATATTATTTTTACATTTTTGCTGATTCTAGACTCTCGAATGCTTCGAGTAGCTTTGTGTCATGCACTTGTTTGATTAGTTTCAGATTGCTTTCACCAATTTTGTGGTTATTGTTCAGAGCGTGTTGGGCGACACTGGATTTTTCTACCCTTCGGTTCCTCATGTGTTCATAATTCTCTTTGGAACAGAAATACAATGAATTTCATGAAAATAGTGTATTTTTCATTATATTCACTAGCTGACCGTGTTGTGTTGACTTTGTTGGGCGTTGCCTATTTTTGTGATTCAATTATATCGCAGTTTTTAGTGGTAAGTTCTATCAGCTTCATCACAGCTTTACCTTCTAGGTGTACTCGAAAGAGCGTTTCAAACAAGTCGAAAATTATATACCCCCCTTTTTTATCGCGTTAGGCGATAAATTTCAATGATATTTTCAAAACACGTCTTCCCATTCTGTTGGAGAATATTTCTGCAAAATTTGAAGTAGATTGAAGTACGTTGTCCCATACAAACTTTGACCCCGTTCCTCGCCCCCTCAGGGGGGTAATTTCGGAAAACCCTTTCTTATCGGATGCCTACGTCATACAAAGAACACACCCCCCAAGTTTCAGTTCTCTACGATCAATGGCTTAGGCTATGTGTTGATTAACCCCTAAAATAACTTTCTACTCCTTTTCAAACCCGTTAGGCGAATAATTCCTATAAAATACGAAACACGACTTCCATCTATTCTGTTGAAGAATGTTTTGCAAAATTTCGAGTAGATTAGACCGATACATCACGTTGTCCCATACAAATGTGGCGCCCATTTTGCACCCCTTTAGGGGTGAAATTTTTGAAAACGGGATAAAAAGTATCCTATGTCCGTCTCCTGGTTCTAAGCAAACTCCCCACCAATTTTCAGCCAAATCGGTTCAGCCGTTCTTGAGTTATAGATAGTGTAACTGACACGACTTTCTTTTTTATATTCAGGCTATGTTTTGATAAAATAACGCATAGAACAGAACCAGAAGTTTAATCGTATAATAAGTACTTGAACTGACCCTTGACTATAGCAATACTGATTTTTTTCTTCATTGTTTCAAATTCTATTGATAAAAATACCCTTCTCGGAGTTCAAACAATCGAAAAAAACAATATACCCCATATACGTACTTCAAATTGTACATCGGTCAAATTCTGCAAACTATTAAAACTCGTATCAAAGATCATTATATGCATGTCTCATATGGGGATCAGGAAAATAAACGTTGCACAACAAACCCTAAAAAAAATATTTATTATATATCAATGCGCGAAATGTTATATCTTTTATAACCATTTTTCAACTTGTACCTTTCTGGATATACTTCCGATTATTGACTTCTTCGATAACCAGGAGTGTAAAAGTCCATGTTCATCACAACGTTGACTCAGTATTTATTGTTATCAGTTCAAATTCTTCAGTAGTTAAACACGTAAGCCAGTCGTCAAATCACTTACACTGAATTTTACCGGTGGACAATATCATAACAAATAAGTTCAGCAACATTAATAATATTCATCAATCTGCTTTGAGTCATCGACAAAGTATGATGGGTTTATGGGGGACACGTGTCAGATATTCGATTTACGAGTGCGATATTGGAGTTTGTTTATATTCCCAGAAACGATCGGACCATGATCTAAAGAATAATCATTTTATATTGTTGGTTGATGATAATGAAAATATTAAGAAAACGATTGAGAATCATCCACATATGAATCACAAGCCAGGGGAGTAGTTATTTCGGAGAATATATAAAAATCTTGTTGACAAAGCCTTAGACAAACGATACTATCAAGAAAATATTGTAGATTGGAATATAAATGAAGCTGATCTGATATAAATTGTGAAGTAACACATACAACACGCAATGACAACATAAAGATATATGATTCGATGAATCATAACCACCGTTTCAACAAATTCTGGGACAGTATATAGGACACAGCTTTCAGTATCTTCCATTTATGAAGGCAGATGATTATATATTTTTCCGCAAATCTCTAGGAAATTTTGACATTCCAGACAAAATTTCCCAAAGAAGTCAAGATTCCCTTACTGTAAAGAAGTGATATTTACTTGGAGGCTGTCAGTGTTCTACATAGTGATTGAAAACACAATTTTCTTCATTTGCGATGGTCCATAAAACTTACTGTTCCCTTGATTTATTTGGGCAATAATTCGAAAGAAGTGTATTCACTGCCTCAACCAGCCCTGGATGAGTCCCAGGAATGGAAATTTCGACATCACCTATCATTTTACTTTCGACCACCAGCAATTGAGTTCATGAGCGTCAAGGTTGACAATTCAACCTCATTGCCTTCACCAATCTGAAAATAAATTGTTTCAATACGATTTTCACAGCACTATTCATTTGTGAATAAAATTAATAAATATCTGTCGAATTTTAAACGATCTGCGGAAAACCAGTATGTTCATCTCGTAGGAAAAACCACTTACTTGGACTTTGTGTTCCTCAAAGAAAATGATATTTCCGACTCTCTCCATCCGAAGTATACATTTCCTGGCTTTATTATAAGGATCAAAGTTGTACTTTTTCCCCTAGGGAGGAAAAGTGAAGTGACGTTTGATACGTCATCAATGAAATAACATATACTGCATTGCACCGTAAACTATATTCTATTATATAGTATAGTATAAATTTTACCGTTCATCATAGAACACCCCGTATTTTGTAAAATGGTAGAAATCAGTGAAGAAGGTAAGATATTTTCAAGAAGTTTCGAGAATATTGAGAAAATAAAAGTGAAATGTCAAATATTATAGTAGAACTACAGCTAAACGCTTTATTCCTGATTCTGCAAAAGTTTCCTACGAGTCTCAATAGCGCAGTTGCAGGAACGGACGTTTTTCATGATAGGTTTGAAGGTAATTGTAGGTGTTGGTTCGAATCCGGCGCCGAGACCTTTTTTTTTGTTGTAGGTTCTCCTGATTTCGAAAATTTCTGGAACATGCTATACACTATACCCACTTCTTAGTTTCAGTTCCTTGAGAAAATTTAATTTGTTAGTTTCTTAAAAAGAAATGAAATGACTTGTTATTCAAGGGAGGCGGAAAAATCATGTGTGTAACGTGGGTGTAAAGTGCCTTTTCCTTCCTTGAATGTAAAGTAGCACTTTGCTCACTTGCCATTCCTTACAGTAGAGTAATGAACTTCATTTACAACCATGTATGTATTGCTGTCATTACTAACGTCATTGAAGTTTAGGAAGTGTTACATTACACACCTCTACTTGCCGCCCTCATTTCGTCTATTCTAGACTTTATCTGTCATTTATCGACTTTATCTGACATTTATTTATATTGTTGATAATTGTATACCCCGTATTCACGGTAACAATATATATCTACTTGATTATTCGGAGGAAACCGCGTTCTTGGTAATTTGTCGTTAAATGTAATATTTTAGATATGTTCAGAACGAAAGTGGTGATTTATTAATTTTAATTAAAATATGATGGTTGTAAATGAAATAGTACACAACCTCGGTAGGAAGTTTTATTCCTGTCTCGAGATCATAGCTAATCTCGACGCTTTGCGTCTAGGTTATCTAACTGATCTCACGACAGGAATGAATCACTTCCCACCTCGGTGTGTAATATACTATTTCTCAACAATCAACGATATCGATTCTTTAGAGTATTATAATTATTGTGATTTATCTGTAAATATTGTTTCATTGATGATTTCTTTCAGGAGTATTGTTTCTTTTATCGATCTGGAGTAGTAAAATCTAGAAAATCCAATAACTGTTGAGATCAGTCAAACTTCCATAAATTAACAAAAATATCACAGTTTCCTGTACGAACCCCACTAGCAAATGGGTCTACAAAACCGCGACACTTTACTATATAATATAGCTTCCTCAAGAACGATAAATAAATAAATATTAATATGGATTTTTATCAAGTATCTGCCGGTTCAGTTAGTTTCTAAAAATTCTTTTTTTTTTCAGATGTCTTGTACAGTTCCAGCAGCCCCCGCCCCACCAGCCCTCAAAGACCTCCCCAAAGTGGCGGGAGACCTGAAGAGCGAGCTGGAAGGGTTCAAATCGAGCAATCTCAAGAATGCAGACACGCAAGAGAAAGTCGTCCTGCCCTCTGCTGAAGGTGAGTTATTTTCGGAAACGCCTTGTCGGGAGTTATTTTCGATTTTTGGCTGGTGGAGATTAACTTTGTCGGACCGTGGAGTATTTCTGGAAAGCGTGATGAGTGAACAAGGATATGTGGAGTGTTGCTGGCTGTTCGTGATTTGATGCCACATACTTCAGATATACAGGGGTCCACACAACCTGTATACCTTATAATAGCCCTTCATTTCCTTTTTAACAAAAACCTTTGTACAGAAGTCACATGTATCTACACTAAACCTAAATAACGAAACTATAGCTGATACAAAGTGATGTCAATCTGATTGTAACAACAATTTTCATAGACTTCAAGTTCACATGAAAAGGAAATCCCTCGTAAATCGAGGTATAATAGTATGCCTGAATGTTTTTGACAATGTTCGTCGCTGAGAGGTATTAGTTTGGATTTTCCCATTGTCTATATAGTTATATCTATTGAAACCTGTTATTGATGCAAGTAGCGAGTTTTTGCCATCCAAAGCGACTACACTATCGACAGTTTATTTACCCAGGTCAAATTTTTTTCTCATCATTTACCTAGCTCAAGAAAGCATTACTTCTCATCCGAGGAAAATCAATGATTTCGATGAATTCAATGATGTTGATTTCTCAGGTTGGCAGTGGAAATACTATATCATATTAATACCGTGAAAAATCGCTTTTGCACAAGTAATGTACACTATTTTCACGGGGACATATATATATATATATATATATATATATATATATATAGGCTTCCGCGGTCAGAAATGTGCTGGCTGGAACTTCCGGTTGATCCGCGTCTGGAAAGATTTACTTGTCTACGTTTCGACTCCCATTTCGGAGCCATTTTCAAGACTTAGTGACCTTGCGTCTAGGTCTGAGTTGTCTCACTAGCTGGCTATCATCACTGGATCACTCGATCTCCAGTGAAATGGGAGTCGAAACGTAGACAAGTAAGACGGCCCATACACGATACAATCTATCGTACAACCAGTTGTACAATTTTAGTTGATGAGACCGTTTAAACGATAATTGCAACGTTAGTGGCGTTGTAGTCCAACCTGCAGTACGACCGCGTCGAATCGTACGGAAGTTTGACATGCACAAAAATATGTTGTACAACTGAGTGCTGCGTACGACAAGTTTGAACGTGTAGGTGCATTCATCAATTGAATGTTCGAATTCAATTTGAAGATTGCGATCATGGAAAAAAACGAAAGATTTTGAGAAGAATTTATTGACATATACCATGAACATCCTTGTTTGTGGGAAGTGAAATCAAAAGATTATGCTAACAAACATAAACGAAATGCTGCTTAAGGGATCCTTTTGGAAAATTTTAAACAATTTAACACAAACACAACTGTGGAAGTTTTAGAAAAGAAAATTAATAATATGAGAACAGCATTCAGAAGTAATTCAAACGTATTGTCGTCCATTCTTAAGGAATTTCAGAAGTCTGCAGGTTCATGAACCCGTAAGTGTTTTATTAATTTCATATGCGAAAACAAGTATCGTTTCATTAACCAATCCTTGCACCATTCGGTTCTTTTTTTCTTTTTCTTTGCTTTTTCATCCAGTAGAATAACAAGTGAAGCTGCTATCTTCTTTTTTGATATCACTGAAAACTGAACTGAACACCAATGTGTTGTACTACAGATCCTCAACTAATCTACACGTGTGTGGACAAAACTGTTTCCAACTTGTCGTTCTAATTGTCTCTGCAATTTGTCGTGCAACTTGTTCTACGATATATTGCATCGTGTATGGCCCGCATTAATCTTTCCAGACGCGGATCAACCGGAAGTTCCAGCCAGCATATATATATATATATGTATATATATATATATATATATATATATATATATATATATATATATATATATATATATATATATATATATATATATATATATATATATATATATGGAGTTGCCTGATTGATCTTGCGTTTCATTTGTGACAGTTTATGTTGGAAGAGCGTCTATAAAAAGATAATAATTTATAATCACTTTTCTCGTGAAATAAAGAAATAACTATTATAATTGTAGTTTATTTGAAAAAATGACAATAAGTAAGTACCTACTTATCAGATACAACTGGGGAACAAATCGAATTATTTGGAACCATAAAAATTAAAATTAAATTGGTTATTGTTACAATTTATAAATTTTAACGGTATCTGCAAAAGATTCGTTTGAAAACCATCTACCTACTGAAATGATTAAATTAACAATTTTGAGCTTTCGTTGCAAAAGAGCTTGTTTAGGTATAATTAAAATACAAGAAATATAATTAGATTAATGTAAATCGATTTACGAGATATAAGCTCTGAATTAGTTCAGTTGGTAGAGTATCCGGTAAGATCAAAAAGATATCCTCCATTTTTTATAAATAATTAGTTTTTGGTCCAGTTTTCATGTATATAATGTCAATAAGGAAGAGAAATCCATATTACATCTGCAAATCTTACAAATTGTAGCAAATTACTTCTTTTTTGAAAGACTATACCGGTCAGATCCTTCCTTCGCGGAGATATTAAGCAAAAACTAAAAAAAAAAACACAAAATATCATGTTTTTTTTTGGGTACACCGCCGCGCCGCTCGCACAGAACTTTTGAAATTGCAAATCTGATATTTTAATATTGGTTTAGGTCCTAACAACATATAAAAAATTCAGAATGACCCGACTTTTTGAAAGCATGTTTCACTTCACTGGACTAATATTGCAGGAGGTGTGGAGGTGGCAACTGGGGTTTCGTACCTGTCTCAAGAAAAATATTTGTATTTGTTATGGAGTGATAATCGTGGGTTACCAAGCATTTATAGGGCATGCAAAAATATGCACTGGATGGTAAATATTTTCGTAACTGATTTTGAACTTGCTGCGTAACCTAAAACGCAATAGCGAATTCCATACTGTGTTCCTTGTAAATCCCCCGCATTACTTGAATCATTCTAATCGATATTCAATGTGACGTTTACTAGTTGTGATTTCATTTAGTTGCAATCTATATATAAATCGTGGGTTATCGCATTCGGTCTACTTTTTGTTTTCGCCCACGAACACATTAATACGAAGGACACCTGTTCGAAATATTATCTGTTGTTATTTACCACGCATTAATCAATAGCAAGAGCATTTCTCTAACTTCAAATTGTTTCATAAATATCGGTCGAAAAATATGATACGGTTTCTCACTGATTCCGAATTTTTATAATTAATTTTTTTTTTTTACTGTTTGAGAACCATTATTTTATGGTGAATAAACGTTTTCTTCGTAGTTTATTTGTATAAGTTACCTACCACAATGTGAACAAATTAAGCACTATTATTGAAATGTGAAATGTATACAAGTAGTAAAGAAGGGCAGATTAATTAAAAACAGTTCTTTCTACCTACCTGAGAAATAACCATTATTCAAGCATTTCATCTAATGAGAAGTAACACTTTTTCATCGTAGATAAATAAGAAAAACTTTAATAATATAGTTGCTTCGATTTTGATGGCAACAAATCGCTACTCGCATCGATTACAACCCTTCCTAATTTCAGGCGGGGTACATGCTTCCATTTTGAGCAATTTACTCGTTGATTTTGTTCCCACTGATATTTTCAATATTGATTTCCTTAATAAAAGTAACCATAGCGCATTTTCTGTTTTCTTTTTAATAATATGTTCAACAGTTGATTTCTCGAAAACGAATAACCCAATTTTGAAAATACTTTCATAGGTAATAGAGGGATGAAAGATTTGCCAAATGATGTATCACTCGACTCATGCAATTGAGAAATGTGGGGGGTAGCTGCTGACCGCAAAGGGGTGAAGTGTCGGGTATGATTTTCATATCAAAATCAGTCCCCCTTAATATAAAAATTGGCGTGTTCTTCCAAATTTTCGATCACACATCCGTTTCTGACTTAGAGGGGAGTCAAGTTTTCGTTGGGACATCCTGTATAGCATTCATTATATAAGGTGCTAGCTATATAGTAGCTCACTTCTCACCCCAGGTGTATGACAATTCAGTTTTTGATATCACATTGAAGTAGGTATCAATTTCAATCCTCCATTTCTATGAATAATGAAAAATCAATAATAATAATTAAAACATTGATGTTGAAGAAAAATTTGGCTTCTGAACTCCCTCAATTGCACAGAAACATAGGTTTTCTATTTTAAATCTACACAAAATCAAAAAAGTGAATAATTCGCTTCAGAATGACTTATGATTTGGTTGCTGTTTTGATTTTCTTGAATTATTTTCGGATTATTTCTAAAATAAGTTCTTTTAAGTACCTACTGTTTGAAAGGTATTATTTTATGAAGGACTAAAGTTTTCTCAGTAGTTTATTGGATTAGTAACCTACCACAATCTGAAAAAAATAAAAATTAATATTGAAATATATACAAGTGTAGGAGGGCGGATTCCTGATCTACCCCGAAAAATTTCTACGTTTTGATTAAAAACAGTTCTTCCTTGATGAAACACGTCTTATCAGTAAGCAACTCCTCGTATAACTCAAATTTGAATAGCACAAAAATACAAGAACTGATATACATATAAGTACTTAGCTTTTTTGACGTTTCGTAAAACAAATCTGTTTTTAAAACTTATCACTAACACTTCTCTTCCATAAATGTTTTTGGAAAAAATGTCAAATCTCACATCTTTGACATTTTTTCCAAAAATATTTATAAAGTATTCGTATGTATATTAGTTTTTTTATTTTTGTGATAGCCAAATTTGAGTTATACGAAAAGGTGCTGACTAATACGAGGTATTTCATTTAGAATGAACTGGTTTTTATGAACACATCATTTTTTCGGGGTAGGTTAGGAATCTGCCCTTCTATACTTGTATAGATTTCGATAATAATTCTTAATTGTTTCGTTTGTGGAAGGTTATATACTAACCCGAAGAAAATTTGGAGGGGAAAGTTCTTTTAATGATCACTACTTGGACTTTCTTCAGTAAGAGATCTCGATTTTTTAATTCAGCAAAAATTAGAATAGTACAAAAATACAAGAACTAATATACATATAAGTACTTAGCTTTTTTGACGTACCTGAAAACAAATGTGTTCACGTTTTCGAAACTTATCACTAACACTTCTATAAATATTTTGGGGAAAAATGTCAATTTCACATCTTCGACATTTTTCTCAAAAATATTTATAAAAGAGAAGTGTTCGCGATAAGTTTTTAAAACTGAACCAGATTTGTTTTCCGAAACTAGTCATACGAGAAGGTGATTACCAATAGAAGGTGTTTCATTTAGAATGAACTGGTTTTAATGAACACAGCATTTTTTCGGGGTAGATTAGGAATCTGCCCTTCTACACTTGTATAGATTTCAATGTTAATTCTTAATTTTTTCAGATTGTGGGAGGTTACTAATCCAAAAAAACTAAAGAAAATTTCATTTAATGGTCACAACTTGAACTTTCTTCAGTAAGAGGTCTATATTTTTCAATTTAGCAAATATCAGTAATTATCATGGCGTAAATGTGGCACAATTTTCATTTGTTCAATTCAACGTCTATATCGAACATTTTAAATGACTCATTCGCATTCGGTGACTAATCCGTTCGAAGTTTGTTGTTTGTCCGTCGCATTTTTTTGCATGTCGCCCCCTCCGTAGACGTGGCACAAGAGCGCACCCACAACGCCCTAATGGATGGGGTGGAGAATTTCCAACCCTCCACCCTAAAACGCACCGATACCAAAGAGAAGATCGTGTTACCGAACGCGGAAGGTAAAAAATGTGCTGAAGCAGTTGCGATCTTGTTTGGCTTCACTTCTAATGTATTAATTTTGCTGTGGCTTCTACTAGACTCATTTTTAACATTGTATATAAGGAGGGTTTTGATTATTATTGATAATGTGGTGAACTTTTTTCTTGGAAAGCGTTTTAGGTCATTTTTTCGTCAACACTTATACAGGGTACTCGAAAAGTTCAGAGGGTGCTGAAAATAGTGATGAAAAATCAATCGAATTTCTGCTTTCACAAATAGAAAAAAGGGTGAGGAGTTTTTCAAAATATCAGTGGTTCAATTCGTTTATTGGATGGAAAAATATCACTATGAGAAAGAACAATATGAATGAGGATGTCTGGAAATAAATTTTCTCTTTCCTGGAAATGATTAAAAAAAATGCTTTAAATTTTTTTGATGTAATTGTGTAATTCATATTCCTAAGTGATGTATTCATGAAAAAGATTGATTTATTTAATTTATAATAAAAAGTTCATAAGTACGCACACGCCCACAGAAAAAAGTGAAAAGTGAATATCACTCTTTTCCGTTGAATTGAATAAACTAATTTTTTCAGAGGCAGTTTTATTCGTTGAGTTGCCAGGCAACAAAATTCTCATCGAAATGTCCAATTTACTTCGACAAAAAAAAAGCTCTCCGGTAATTATAAGTGAAAAAATTTGTGATTTATTTATCAAATGGTACAAGAATTTTTTTGTTCTTCTGTATTTTGTGAGTGATAATGTAATAAATATTGGTGGTAGAGTTTTGGGATTTTGGACTTTTTTGAAAACATTGAAGTGATTTTCTCCTTTTGTAGAATTTTTGTTTATATCTCGGAGAATTTGCAATACTTTTCGAGATAATGGCAAAAACTAAACCCGTCACATATTTTTTACTGATTTGTTTATAGCTTATGCTATTTTTTTCGAGCGGAAATGTCTTTTTAAAGAAAATGGAGTAATAATTTCAACAAAACCGTTGATACCGTTAATATTGATTTATCATAGAAATGAAATTCATACCCCACCTTTAACATATAAAACAGGCACTATTCTGCAACCTAGTCTCCTTATATTTGAAAGGATACAGCTGAGGGCAATTTTGACATTATTCCATTTAATTTTCATCAACAACTTTATTATATAAATTGATTTCTTATTCTTGTTGCAAGATGTATTTCATCTGGTACTTGATTGATGGAAGCATTTCGTTTTTATAAAGTGAAGATATTTAAAATTGGAATGTCATTATCGGAAGAGAAGTAGAATGCATTACTAATCAAGAAAGGGTCATATATTTGCAAATGTTTTAAATGGTGATAAAATTATTTTTTGTTATTCTGGAATCTATATTTTGGATTTTTTCTCCCCTAGAAATGAAATGGAAAAAGCTTTAAGTTCTTATGATATGTTTTTTTTTGGCTACTTGCATTTTGTCAAACGGAAATGAAGAAATTGCTACTCTTTTATTGAGTTATGTATCAATGTTGGATGCCCATTCAAAAAAAGGGAAGTTGAACTGTGGAGATTCAAGTTGAAGTAGGTTGTGTCAAAATCAACACTGGGTATAGGCTATGGATGAATCAGTCATGCCAGTGTCACATTTTGACACTGCGTACCACAATTTGCAATTCTATTGAGAACTTTCCAAAATAGGCTTGAAAAAGGAGGCATACTAGCCTCCGAAACGTTACGAAATCTCCTAGCGCCGGCCCTGTCGCTCGTAAACGCAGAATAATATGAGGGGTCGAAGAATGTACTCAAGTATATATACGGAAGCGATTCATCGCTACGACAGTTTTAATCAATCAGAGGGAAAGTTATTCGGAGTTTCTGGTGGAGAGAGCTTTGTTATTATTGCTAGGTGCAGAAGTCGAAGTATAGAATTTATCAGAGGGTTTCAATACAGAGCGTTGGATAGTTCAGCTGAGCAGTTTGAGTTTTTGTATTGTATTGTGTTGTGATAAAGAGTTGTAATAAAAGTAGTGAAGTGTTGTTTGGAGTTTCAATGAAATTATCGTTACAATAAATTTGTTGAATAAATCTCCAGATTTCTAAAAATATAGTATTTTTCACAGTAAATGGTATTGGCTTATTAACTGCAATTAACTACCCGATTTAATCCCATTGTGTAGAAAATCATCTGGTAAAAGATGCAAATGTGCTACAGGGTCGAACTTAAGAAATTTAAATTTTGCATAATGTAGGAGATATACAAGTAATTTATTTAAATGTTACAATTCTATTCTATATTTAGTTCAGTGTCGCTATCGCTATCCTCATCTAAATTAATTATAATTGGCGCAATTGATTTTACAGAAAGGTACGAGTTTTCAACATTTATAACATGACTAACAGAACTTTTCCAACTCTCGGTAGGAATGTCATTCATACAGTTCCTGATTAATTCTACCACACTACCACTTAAAGTCGGAGAAGTATTTTTTCCGCGCACGCTCGATTTGAGTTGGTGCCACATAAGCTCTATGAGATTGAACACGCAGTAGTAGGGAGGTAGTCGTAACACTGTATGTCCCAATTATTCTGCAATTGTATTACAAACATACGTTTTTTCTAAAGAAAATGACTGCAGCACTTGTAAAAGTTCTTTTTTTGTATAATTTTCCTCAAAATATATGTCATTTGCAGCCATGAAGTTTTGAATCTCCAATTTCGTATTCGTTGAGCCAGGAATTTTTTGCAATTGTCGACTATGATAGCTTGCGTTGTCCATTACTATAACGCTGTTTGGCGGAATGTTGGGTAACAGACAATTTTCAAACCAATCTTCAAAAAGCTCTGCTGTCGTATCTTCGTGATAATCAACACAAGAGTCCTTAATATTTTTTGGCAGAAAGCCACATAGCGTTTGGGATCCAACCATTTTCTGATCCTGCGTGTAATATTGTGATTCTCCTCCCTTTATTTGATGGTGCTTTTGTTTTACACTTATCAGAGGAATCAGACCATCCTTTGGAAGGGGTGTCATGCGTGTTAAACCACGTCTCGTCAAGGTAGAGTATTGGCCGATTTTCAGACCGGTATTTTCTTATTGATGTTATATATATTCAGAACTCCAGTTTATTAAACGTGTGGATTCCATTAATACTTGTCTCTTATCAATTTTGCGATATTTAAAGCCCATTGCAGACAGAGCTCGCCAAAGAGTAGTGAGGCCACAGTTGATGTGAGTTTCGTCATTGATGAGCCGCTGTTTCAGACTTTTGATTGTAGGGACACGCTGCTCATCGTACATAGTGTAGATTTTTCGCCTTATCAAATCTTTTTCCCAGTCGTCTAGACTTTTTGTGACACCGGAATCTTTACAGTTAGGTATCTGGGCAAATATACGAATTTTCCCCCAAGAAAAAGAAAAAACAGAAAGCATTTTACTTTTCATTTCTAGGGGAGAAAAAAACAAAATTTGGATTCCACAACATTTTTACCTCCTCAACAAACATCCAAAGAACATTAATTTCTCCTTGTGTTCATCGAATAGACGAGAAGTTTTGTTTACCCATAAAATTCATAACAAAGAAAAACAGGATTTGTTTTAATCCTCTTCGGAATCCTCGTATCTCTCCGAATTGTTGTCGTTCGAAAGCAATGACTCATAGCCGGTATAAATAGCACATACAATCTGGTAGTGGAAAACGATCAACACAACATCAGCCGTTGTTTACAGATTGAAATATTCGGCGCAGCACAGACTGGTTACAGCGTTATCGTAGGTGCCTGTGACGGCAACATGGAACAGATGCTAGACGGCGTCTTTCTTATGTTTGAAGTGCTTCCACGATGCAATGTCAAGAGTATAAGCGCAATAATGTACGGGATATGCTAATAGTTTTCATTAGCAGCAATATGCGAATAGAATTGGGATTTCAAATTAGGATCGAAGCGCCACATTCCAACTAATAATCACCACTTTGACAACTATTCGCGATAAAAAATAAGATCGCAGCGCTAGCGCGGAGAAATGCGGAATTGTCCATTGTTAGATGTCATGTTTACATTTGCATGGGTATATATCACAGAACTCATAATTATAACTAGAATGCGTTTCATGTATCGTCGACTAACGTAAACTTGACAAATCATGGGCATTCGCGAAAGGGACAACTTGCACCAAGTAAACACATACGTCATTCCTTGTAATTTCAAGAGGAAATGAGAGAAATCTAGGACGTATGTCTGTTAAGATTACTAGTTTGTTTGTAGATAGAGCGGCGTTGTCAGTTTTATTTCTTTCTGATTTGGATATTGGACATTATAAAATCAAAATCCGCACTGAACATGTTCAATTTTCAATTCGATTCAATTCATACTGAAGCTTATACCATTAGATTTGGGGAAAGTGGTCTAGACCCGGTCTGGCGTCCTTCAACATTAAAAAAAACATGTTTTTAATGTAATTTTCATTATAGTAGTGGGATATAGGAATAACTTTTTTGGTGTGAATCAAGATCTCATTTCGTAACTTCTATTCAAGGATGTTTTTATTATAACACGTCTATGGATAAAACGATATTTTTACTGTTCAATATGTAATCTTCCATTTTTGAAACTGAAATTTCCAGTTTCAAATAAAACTTCCAGAAAATTCCATTGCCCATCCCCAAGTTACGCACGTTATATTTTGCGCCGCTACTGTGAAGAGGACATTTACAGTGTTGCAGGTTATGCATGATTTGTCCATCCGCCAAATATGAAACGCATTCTATAGTAAAGCCGCTGAAAAGATAGAATGATCACGTGAACGGCACACACTCTTTGAATGTTCCTCTCCCCAATGTTACAAGTCCGATTTACACCACCACAACCCCCCCCCCTCCCCCCCCTTTCCATCCAGTAACATCATTCGTCCGTAAATACAAAGCACAAATCAGTACAGTACAGTGTAAACAGTTCTTCACATTTATTTCAGTTTAGAAGGCGTGGCTATGCAGGCATTTACTGTTCACGCGTCCTTGAATTCTATCTTTTGAACAGCCCGACTATAGTTATAATTATGAGTTCTATGGTATATACGGAGTTTCGATGTTCTCGTGTTCCTTTTTTTCGTGAAATTTTCAATTTTTCATTAATTTCTGTGTGAGAAGGGACTCAATCGACAGTTGAATACCTACTTAAAAGAAATTCAAAGGTTTTTCATTATGAAAACATTGTAACATTCGAAAGACTTGAGGTTGTTTTCAGATGTGACTTGGATTTATGAGTTTTTGTTATCAAGTCGGGCTTACTGACCTGTTATTGCCTAATTTAATGATTATTGCACACCTGAAATATTTGAAAATTACATAAAAAATTAGCTTCGATCAATTAAATATAAAATTTATTCAATGTATTTAAGCAATAATAAAGTATCAGAATTGGCAGTTTTCAGCTGGTTGATGTGATTCTCCCTATTTAGAATTATGCATTACCCTCTAAATTATACATTATCACCCATACCGTAGAGATTGTATCAAAGATTAACTCTTTTATATCCAGAACCAGAAAACAAAAAAAAGTTAATATCGGCTCACAATAAATGAGAAGCAGCAAACTTTCCAATTATTTCACAGGAATATTTTCAAACATTCGGAAAAAATTTCCACAATTGCTATTAAAGCTCAAACACACAAAAATGAAAATCCAAAATGACTGAAGAGTCAGCACAACAGCCCCATATAAACACATGCAAACTAGAGTATGACGATCTAACCACTGAATGTTCTCGCAAAAGTCGATAGGTGGCGTATCGCTTATTTTCTATCGCGAATTCAAAGTTAGAACTTCGACGTCTTTTGAAAATCACATCGTAAAATTTTGTGAGCGACTATGACAGTTTTTATTTAGTGTTTTTTCACTTTTTATGTGACGTTAACCATGAATTGTGCTTGATAAACAAATAGTTATTTCAAAATAGTATCGTAGCACCATGTTGTCCAAGACTTCAACTAAGAAGCGCCACTCTAATATTTGTTCGAAACTTTTCACCAGAGGACGTATCGCTTATTTTGAAATTCCAATACCGTAACTCAGTGATAAAAAGTTTGGACATGGATAATTATAATGGTTTTGACGCATGCACAATCCAGAATTTAATCGGAAAAGAGAACTTCCAGTTCACTCACGGACTAATATACCCACAGATCAAACAATCAGAGCTTGAAAAAAATTGTTTTTTCGGGCTAAAACACAAAACTGCTCTGGCTTCATTGTGTTACAGTTGTAGTTATTATTACAGAATAAATCAGGTATCCCACAGAAAGTCAAATTTCAAGCAATGTATCATGATGGAAATTTTGAATGACATTGAATTTGAAGTTCATGCTGTCTGTTGAATCATTTTTCTATTATCTGTTATTGCCGTAGAAAAAGTATAGTGCATAACTCGCATGGAATGCTAATTTCTTACTCGTATGACTATGAAACTTCATAGTCGTAGGAAATCACTATCACTCCTTGCTCGTTAAACATTATACTGAACTTTAACGTATTTTTGTAATATTTTGTATTGCGGCTTTTTTGAGAAAAAACAACGTAGAAGTGGCTTTCAGATCACATGCCAGGTTATATAATCCCCTCTTCAATGCCGAAGATAAAATAGACAAGATGAAGACATCTTGAGTTTATAAGCTTGAGCGTTCGGAAGTCAATAGCGTTTATGTAGGACATTGAGGTAGACATTTTTCGAAACGATATGCGGAACATGAGAGGTGGTTAAATTCCTTGGAATGCAATCACAAGCTCTCGAATCTAAAAGATACGGAACTTTTGCACTAAAGATTAGAAACTCAATGATCAAGAATCCTCGGAAATTAATTAACTTAAATTTTGTGGATGCAACCTACTGAATTTTCAAGTGGTCCAATGGTCATTACCGACAATGGTGAAAATTAGTTCATGTTTTCGCCACAGTGGCGCTTATATCTCAATTTGAATCCCCCAATTGATTTTTAAATTTCAGATAACTCATTAGGGCCGGGGGGGGGCGCCCCCCGGCCCGGCGCGGCGGGCTGTTAAGAAAGATATAAGGCGGGTTTTTGATGAACTACCTGCCACTTTCGATTTGAAACTTTTTTTTGTATAAAGCATAGGCTTTTTATTTATGACGCGCCAACCCCCCACCTCCCGGCGAATACTGCATTTATACTGGTTCTCACCTTCCAAAACAAAACCATGCTGGGAACATTGCCTTCACGATGAAATTAGATAATGTTTTCGCCCAAGTGGCGCTTAGAGCTCAATCTGACCTCCCCCAACTTGAATTTTAAATTTCAGATACCCCATTATTCTCCAACAAGAAAAACATCATTTCTGCCATAGAAGATCTGCATTATGAACCTACTTTTCTTTGCTCTGGCTCTTGGCGTATAAGTAGTCCTCTTTCCGGGGGTGTCCCCTGGCGGGCGGGGGGTTGGGCTCCCCCCTGCCGCTCGTGCGCCGTCGCGCCCCCCCGCCCGCCCCCCCCCCCCCCTAAAACAGATAACAAGAAAAGTGGTGGTAGATTATTGAGAATACCTTGAAGGAAATACTCACTATCGTTTCAATATTTGTATTTTTGAGAAGAGTATGTTATGCCCTGAGCCATTTGAATAATGTGCACGTTATTTTCACGTATTTTCATGTGTAGAACACTTATCTGAAGTCTAAAGGAGGTGGTTTTCCTTTCTTCGGAAGTTATAACCCTTCAAAGTTCAAAAAGGCATATTTCTAACTTCAATTTGAACAACAAAAAAAAGATCGGAATTAGCCATGTATTCTTTACATCTTATTCCACCTTCGCATTCTTTTGTTGATTACAGCGTAATGCATATCTGCATAAATGCTGTTATCATTTTTCGTTACCTCATTTTTTTTTTATAAAATTACTGGTTCATTGTTCTCAATATTTTTCAAGTGGGGAATTGAGATAAAAAAAAAGAAACTACTAGGTTTTTCTCATTTCTTTGTGCTCTCTTTCCGTTTGACCTTGTTTTCCAATGTTTGATGAATATTAGTTCCAAGTATTTCGATGAAGAAGCAAAAACTGTGTTTTTGTTTACACTTAACCTGGTTACTACCCATTAACTACAATAATGCAGACTATCACAACTTTGCTTTGTGCGATTACATTAATTTCTACCAGAATAATTCTTTAAATATTGTAACTCACTAACCCATTTCTAATATGATTGATTTTTGCTTTCACATATAATTCAAAGACATCTGTTCGGTTTGAAAATATCCATAGGAATTTTCTAATTGAACTTATGAAAGGAAATGGTGTGTTCTGATATCACTCTTACCAGAAAGTTTCAAGTGAATATCTGGAAATAAACATGTTCACAATAGTAATTGAACTACTTTCTAGGCTGGATACACCAGCAGACTCGCTAGTACTGTAGATTTCATTTAATAAGTTGTCCTGGATTTCTGCTACCATGTGAACACTATCAGTGGGCAATGTCCGTAGATTGTAGAGCATTTCAATTACACCATATGAATTTTTGAATGAGTATTCTAGTTGGATCTGATCTGCTTTGAATATATGAAATCATGATTTTGGTGGAGATTAACAGAAACTTTTATACACACATATCACTAGTGTTGTTGGCAATGTGGGGAAGAAGACACCAAAAAAAAGGTTCTTGAAACTCCATACGTTACAGAAAAACAAACAGTTGCTAAAGAACTGTTTTGTTTGAAATGATTCGTATTAAGAACCATTTTTCTCTTACCAACCAACAAACCACTATTTTTTTAACGAATAAAAATGATTAAACATCTTACGGCTACCGCTGAATTGTCATTATTTTCACAGATGTCGCTGCTGAGAAAACTGAAAAGGCCCTCATCGAAGGAATCGAACGATTCGACACCAGCAAATTGAAACATACCTTGACTCAGGAGAAGAACCCGCTTCCTGATAAAGAAGGTGTGTATAAATTGCTGTCTAACTACGAAAGTAAGAACTCTTGAATTCAGTCATAACACGGAAAAGATGAATTGATTGAAGGAATAATGCATATATTTATGTCTATAACTTGCTTGGGGTGCAAAGTGCATACCGAAAGGTACACCATAGGAATCAAATGTCTACATATCTTGGTAATAAGTTGTGGTACACCTTTACGGTACGCATTGTACTAGTTTTGAATTGGGAATCATCTTAGATAGATGAAATAGCTGCAGTAAAAATAAAGGTGGTATTCTGGAAAACCCAAGTTTCAGATCTCTACCATCAGAGGTTTATGCTGTACGTTGAATAACCCCTAAAATAACTTTCTACCTTTTTTCAACTCCGTTAGGCGATCAATTTCAATGAGATACGAAACACGTCTTCCATCAATTCTGTAAAAGGATTTTTATGCAAAATTTGAAGTAGATTGGACCAAGGCGTCACGTTGTACTATACAAATTTGGCCCCCGTTTTTCACCCCCTTGGGGGTGGAATTTCCGAAAACACGGTAAAACGGAATAAACAGTATCCCATAGCCAAATCGGTTCAGCCGTTCTAGAGTTATAAATAGTCTAACTTAACTTTTATAAATACAGAAGATGAGTCTGTTTTGAATAAACATTTTTGTAGACATCTTATCCATATTTGACGTAATTCAGGAGTTTAAGACAGCCTGTATATGCATTGCCCGAACTCGAAAAGTATTCCATAACCTGCTTGTTTTGAATCAGTGTGTGATATTTCGTAGGATGTTTATAAAGTGTGGCAGAGTTATCAGGTCGTTAACTCCATTATCAATGGTAGCGAATGTTTAATGGTCTACTGACGTTTCATTCAAAACAAACTGTGTTTAGACCTGGCTGAATGCATTTTGTGTTGTAGATAATGATTAATGTTGCGTAGATTATTTTCCGATGTGTATTTTTAATTTTCTCTACCTATGCTATCGTGTTATCGACATATACAGGGTGGTCCAACGAGAAGTATTCACTTGGCTTATCTCTTCTGTTTGTAATTTAAAGCAGAATTACTCTGAAACGTAGAGCTTGATTGTGAGGGGGGGGGGGAAACAGTTCGAGACATATTCTTTAACATATGCATACAACCCCCTAGGTAGGTATCATATCACTGAAATTTCAAATGGATCGAGTAATAGATATATCACATGAAGAGACACGAAAGTTTTTTTTTCTAATGATACACTATTTATTGAAATTTACTTGAAGAATTGCTGCGGAAACGGCGTTGAAAGTACTAACCCAATAATTTTGGTATTGATGAAAAATACGAATAAGTTGTATTGAAAATGAAAACATTTCTACTTAGTGCTAGGTTTCAATGTTTGTTATTTCTAACAGTGCTTCGCTGAAAATGTTGTTGAACTGATCAATTGAAACGTTTCTTAAACAAGAATTGAAAATGTGATGATAGTCATCTCCTGAAGACGATTGCGGATACCAGCAATCAAAACGTCGTGAGAACATTCCTTAAAACTTGGTTTCAACATTTATACTATTTCATTTATTTCTTCATTTAATTTCTTTGACTAATATTTCATATTCGATATCTCGATTTTTTTGTCACAATATTATTTCATTGACTTCTTTATTTCATTTTTTTTACTAATATTTCATATTGGATATCTCGATTTTTTTGTAACAACATTATTTTCTTTGATCAATCAAACCTTAATTTTTTACCAAAATATCCATTTCTACATTTTGTTTGGATTCGATTTCTTTACTTGATTTGTATTTTCATCTCTTCATTCTTAACAGGTTTCAATACAGTTGATAAAATAATAAACTGCCTAAATCAACTAAGGAGTCTAAATCTCATGTGATATTTGAGAATAGCATCAAAAGATTCTTAATTGAAAATTGTTTTTATAGCGTCCAGGATTATTTAGGATAAATATCCTAATTTCAAGATAGTAATTAAATATCTGTGCCTTATCTAACTGTGATACTCATATATCATGTGCTGTTATGGTTTTATTTATATATGACAAATTATGATCTCAATTTCCTTTATATTGTGTAGTACCTGTATTGACTTACCATATGTACATAAGTACCGAAATGGTGAATAAATATTATTATTAAAAGATATGTGTAAGGTGTGTCCCCTTCTGAAGCAAACTTAACGTGTCCGAGCCTTATTGCTTCAAATTCCAAATGGAGGAAAAAAGTTAGGTGCATATTTTTGTTGGACCACCCTGTATATACAAATCATAAGTACGGTGGACCACCCTGTATATACATATCATAAGTACGGTTTGAAAGTAATTATTTTGAGACATGAATATTTTTCTAGTAGTTTTTGAGGTTGTTAACCTATCACAATTTGAAAAAATAAGACTCAATATTGGGATAAATACAGGTGTATCTATCCCAAAAAACTGTTGCGTTCATTGAAAACAAATATTTATAAAAATACTTATCTTCGTTAAAGTTTCTGAAATCAAATCCGCTTTTGTTTTCAAAACTTATTCACATATATTTCTCTTCCATGCTCGTTATTGGAAATGCGCTGTTGAGGGAGATATGACAGATGTCCAAAAGTATTTTTATAAATATCAGTTATTAATAATCGCTGCAACTTTCCGAGGTTAATTAGAAATCTGCCGTTCTACACTTGTATAGATTTCAATATTAATTTTTGATTTTTTTCAGATTGTGTGTAACTAAGCGATGTTTTTGTGTGTAACAATTAATGTCATCAGACTTTAAAAATATTGTTTAACATTAACATCAAACTTGACTCGAGTGAATTTCTTTATTAGAGCGTATTTTTGTACTTGCCCAGGAAAAATGTCCCCTGTACCATTAAGAAACATTTTATGTGATAAGAATTTAATCGCACTAATGGCTAACCTTTTTTTCGTTTATTTTTTTTGCATGCGTATTTGCTTTTGCTTGTCAGTTGTTCAGCAAGAAAAAACTCACCAAACCCTGTTGAATGGAGTTGAGCATTTCGATAAAACCACCATGAAGCACACCGAAACTACAGAAAAGGTAGTTCTTCCTGATAAAAAAGGTGAGTAGAGGGGTTTGTGTAAAAGTAAAGTGGAAAATGTATCTGTACAATTTAAAGTATAATATCATCATACGGGCTGCTTGATTTTTCCCGAGAGGTTTACTAATGTAATGAAAGTGGATTATATAATCACGTACATGAATTATTTCCAAGATGAATAAAAATCCTGGTGCGTTGACCGATATGCTTTTGTTTAGCCAATTCCTCTCGACCTGAGAAATCGAAGAGTAAAGTTACAGTTTATGACGGTAGGCGGTGTCGAGGTGGTGATACAAATGCGATTTTCTAAGGGTACATTTTCGTTGAGGCGGCAGCTTACGAGTGATTTTCGATACCGGCGGTCTCATTGGATAAACTCTTGCGGGATCTTTCGTTCACCAATAGAATTATCAGTATACAAAATACGTAAGGTCAAGTTCGTCTAATAGAAGCTATCTCTCTATGATTTCTTGGCATTTGCTTCCGTACGGCGCATTCAGCCATAATAGTTATTTATGATATAAGTGTTTAACACGTATATCATACAATATTTTTTCTACAAACGTTCAAATAAAGTAATTATACAGTTTGAATTAAATTTCAACGGTGCAGCGAACATTACCAACAACATCAATCCAACAACAAACACCCGAAGAAATTGTGGCCTCAACTTCGACTGGAAATTCAATTATTTCTACGCATCATTCTTCCTTAGCCATGGAAAATGGTAAAACAGCAGTGCAAGAAATTAATTTGTCAAATTGCACAAATTGTACTATTAATATTAATGTTAATGAATGAAATCTAAATATTTTGGCGTTTGCTTTCAAAATCTGACACTTCACTTTTGACAGCAGTGCCATAAACATTTTAAGTGCAATAAAGTGATTTTAAGGCACTCAGTGCCTTAAAGTGACATTTTTAAGGCTTCTATGGAGTGTTAAAAATGGCTTTTTCAACACGTTTGTGGAAAAAGCTATTAATTCAATAATAAAAGCTATCAATTTTTTGAAATGTTTGAAAAGACGAAAAAATTTGCTTACAATATATTAGGTACAAGCAAGATGAATAAAAACCTGGTGTGTTGACTTATGGACTAAACAGAAAGGAAGAAGCGTTGAGTCTAAACAGAATTTGGGATCCCATTCTGAGGAAATCAAGAATAACGCAGGTAGTGCGATAATTATTCCCCGAACCCGACAGAAGTAATTCACACTCCAGACTACCTGCATCAATATAGATACGCCTTAAAAAATCGAAACGTTTATTCATCGGAAATGAGTAAGCCTCTGAAGAAGCTGGCCAATCGCGAAATGTCAGGAAGAAATTCCAAAGAACGACGGCCTTCAAGCCCGAAGAAAAGTAGTTATACTAATATTTGTAGTTCTTCACTATTTACCGTGTGTAGATAAAATAGCGTATGCAACTCTCATGTAATGGTTATTAATACATAATGCTCGTGTATTAATAACCGTCATTACATGATCGTTGCATAATATACTATTGTGACACAGACATGTCACTTTGCAGTACAGTAATGTCAAATTTCAATTATTATTATGTTTGCGAACGTAAAACTATGCAGAAAAGCGAGTTTTGGAGTGTGGTTGTAGAAAAAAATATTAGTATTATTTTCAATTCAAAGCTCGTAATGTAAATCATGAAAAAGTACAGAACGGAGTTGTTCAAAATGACCGCAAAAGCTTTCAGATCTACAAAAATTTTGAATAGATATATCTGACATTTTTAAATTCATCGAATCCTCTATCTCTGAAGTCCCCTAACTTAGTTTTTATCTTACCACTATACAGTATTTTTTTTGTACGTCTCCAATTTTTTCAATGTTCGTTTTAGGACATTCTTGCACACTATATTTTTCTACGAGTGTGATTTTTTATTTTTCGTTTTCAGTCATCGAGCAGGAGAAGGGCCAAATGAACCTTATCTCCGGCATCGAGAACTTCGACAGCACCAAACTAAAGCACGCGGAAACACAAGAGAAAAACCCGCTGCCCACCAAGGAGGTCATCGACCAAGAAAAGAGTGCTTGAAAACCTCCTTCGCGGTGCTCAATTTCTATCGAATGCCAATTTTTGTATTATTTTATACTTTTATATAATGTTTGACATACCTATTTATATTGTAAGATACTACTTATTTAAAAGTACCAACTATATATCGATTATTCACGTCAGTTTGTTAAGACCAAAATATTTTCGGTGACTTCTTGATATGGCGTGCGTTTTTCTGGGATGCCACAGATGGGTACTTGTTTTGTATGGCCTTGGATGTACGAACTGACTTGATTTTTGCATGAAATATGGTGCTTCAGTAAAATTATGTATGAAAATTCATTGACTCGTTTTATTAATCCCTTTTCAGGCAAATAATGACACATATTGCTTCAAGGACTAACCGAAAATAAGTGGTGGGAATAGTCTACAATAAATAATGTCAAAATTGAAATGAATTTTTGGATTTTTTTGGTATATAGCAGCTATATATACCAAGGGTATGATGTAGACGTTTATACTGTGAGAACGACCATCTGGCAAATGCGAATAATATTCTTAGTAAAAAACACATGGATATGATTTATTTTTCCTTATTTCAATCTCAAATGAATTATGGTATACTGTCATGGGGGGAAGTTAATCAGAATTATCTGAAAAATTTGGGAAATTTACAAAAATGGTTCTTAAAAATCGTGTATGGTAAAAATATTCGATATTCCTCCAATAAATCATTTTGTGACAGTGAAAAAATGGATATCAGACAATTATTTTGTCTTAATATAATAACTTACATATTTTCTCATAAAAACTGCTGTAAGTATAATAAACATTTATATAATACACGAAATAAAAACAAAATTACTGCTAAAAATTAAATTTCCAAAGCCAAGTCACAAAAAAACTTTTAATATTTAGCATCATTTATTTACGATAAAATACCAAATTCGATTAAAGTAACAAAGTCAAAATATTCTTATAAAAAACTGGTGAAAAATGGATTCTTGAAACTCCCAGATTATTTTTCCAGAATCTTATAGAATTGAAATTTTCCATGTGACTGCCAGTGTGCTGATTATACTGTCATTTTCATTTATTGTTCAAATGCTATTATATTATTAAATCATTTATTTTTAATCCATAATAATTATTCAATAAAATATCTTATCCTTACAACAAGTGCAATAACTTCGTAAGGTTCAAATATTTATTCACAAATTATTTATTTTAAAATTGTTACATTGAGATTTATTGTGAATAAATTGTTATTATTATTATTAAGAGTTCGTAGGTCGTCCGAAGAAATACACATTATTAATGCCCCTGCTGCATACTTTTATATGCAGATTCACACGAAAGGGAAGCCCTGTAATGTTCAAAAAACACCGCGTGAATCAAGGGACAGGAGATTAACAAATACTTTGATTTTTTGAAGTTTGCAGGCCTCCGGAAAGACCTCTATCGGCAAGGAGTACCAAAGTTCATATGTTCTTTTGAAAAAAGTTCCCTGAGCAAGGGAGGTTCGGCAGGTCTCCAAATTCACAACAAAGGGGTGGAAATTCTGTACTCGTCGAATCATCCGTGTAGATATTGCCAAGAGGGGAATGATTTATAACAATTCGGAAGAGCATCGACCGTGAAAGTATCTATAGAAGAGAGAAAAGTCTCCGACCCTTCTACGATGTTCCAATGAAGTGAGCGAGTCTGTGAGCGAAGAATCATCAACAAAACGGATTGCCTTTGTATGGAATCGAGAAGCCTCAATGAATGTTTTGGTGCCGAACTCCACACATGAGAACTGTATTCCATGACAGGTCGTATCTGAGCCTTGTAGACCAGTAGAAGCTGACGAGAAGTGAAATACTTCTTCACACGAAACAAATCCAAGCTTCTGGGAAGCACCTTCAGCGATCGATATCACATGGTTTTGCCATGAAAGTTTATCACTGATCGTAATTCCTAGCATCGAGATACTTGACTTTCTAGGAATAGTCACTTCATGATATCTATAGTAGTGACTATTTTACACGGTTTAAAGTTTAAACCCATATTGAATTTTGTAGCTCCGAAATTCCCATTAACTTTGGTTCAAACCTTTTCCTCTTGCTGAGTAATGAAGGCTACATTTTAACAAAACCTTTTCAAGTGCAATAGGTCTAAAAAAGCCTGGTGCATCCACTGATGCCATATTGTTTAGGATTTCTTATCGGCAAACAATCGACGATTATGTTAGCTTCCTTAATTTTTCACATGAGGCGTCATAATCGCTTTTTGTCAAAAATCTGTCATATGTCGGTTTCAAATTGACATTTGATGTATTGTTGACAATCTTTGTTCTATAAATTTCTATTAATGTTTATTTGAACCTACCTAACATAGTTGTCTTTCACATTGAACAGAGTTCAATCAGTAGTCATTTGGTTGGTCGTTAGTGAGAGAGGAAAAAGACGAATACGTTTCGAGTATATGAGCATCAGAAAACGCTTTCGAGTCGAATCTTGTATTCCTGTGAATCACGGTTCAAGATAAGCGATACGCCCTCTAGTAAAAAATTAAACATAGTGAAATGTTTTGAACAATGTTAAAATATTGTCAAAGTTAGTTGAAGTTTAGGTCAGAGGCGCTGCGATATTTTGAAATATAATTAACATTACTGTTTATCAGCACAATTCATAGTTAACGTTCACATAAAAAGTGAAAAAACACTAAAAACTGTATGTCGCTCACAAAATTCTCCTTTTTTGCTTTCAAACGTCAAAGTCCTAACCTCAAATAGCAATAGTTGTCGAAGTGGTGCTTATCAGTTGGAGTTTTGTCGAAAGTGGCTCTGCGACCTTGATTTGAATTTCCAATTTTAGTACATCAATTAAAATATTATATATCTAGTGGGTGAATCGGATTTTAACCCGGACCGTTATTGAACCGAAATGTAAGTTATTTGAGGACCGTAACCGAAACAATAGGTTTTTTTGAGCAACACATTTGACAGTTTGGAAATTGGTCTGAAGAGACATGCGCAAGATGAATATTGGAGAGCATGCCTCTGACTGCTTCAGACCGTTTGGAAATTGGTGCTAGAACAAACCTAATATTTCATTTTCACTTGGAGACAAAAACCAAAACCTGCATAAAAACATTTTTTTTATTTTAGAAGTTTTAATTTTTTTCAAGTGATCACTGAATCGTATGAAAATTTCTAAATTATTTCGGGAAAATTCAAAAGAAACTGGAGTTCAACTGTCACTGATCGGGAGAAAATCAAAAGTTGACCAATCACAGAAAGATGTATGCAGGAAGCAAAATATTTACCGAGTAATCTGCCTGAATATAGAATTATAGCGGAAACGGAAGTAGCAAGCGAGAGTTAAGTCAATATAGTTGACCAATCATAAGCTAACATTAACGGACATGCATTGACTTCTATCCGACAGATGGCCAATCAGAATTTGTAGCGGAAACAGATCGAAACGGGAAAGTGAAAAATTGACCAATGGGGAAGATGACCCAAAGCTTTTAGTAGGTAGCAGCACGACTGCATGTGCCTAACGAGTGATTTTGCAGGTTATGTTTTATTTTAATGAATATTTTCAAAAGATACTTGAGAATCATAAGGATGTTTTCTCCAACCGATAGATATGGATGTTTGTCTGTACCAGAACTGAAAAGTTGGTTGAGGGAACGTGGTAGATCCCTCAAAGGAAAAAAAAAAGATCTGAGTGAAAGGTAAAAAATTTAAACTGATTACAGAAGTGTTTCGTTAAAATTCATCATAATAAGCATCTACTAGCCCTGCTACGTTCTTTTGTAAGTGACTGGAGCATAATCTAGAATGTTCAGAAGCCTGAAAGCTCTTTCTTTTCAGGGCTACTTCCCACAGCTTTTTCAGTTTCGTTTCTTTTGGAAATAAATGCGTACCTACATTTTTACATCCGAATGCACTACATAAGACCATTTTATGTCGATTTCAAATCTTTATATTCTTAATTATTGCAAGGGATGTTTAATGTTTGGAATTGTTGTCATTTGACTTGAGAGGCTGTCAAAGGTACATGCAGTGGTGGCGCTCCTAGTGGTAGAGTTTTGCAGCCGTCATCCCCATTGTAGAGTAGTTTGATACCGGAAGCGGATGTAGAGCCGTATTTTCTCGCAGGAAGATTTCAAAATATTCTTGAATGATCAGTATTTCATCCTCTACAATTGTCGAATCACAAAAATGCATACTTTCAAAAGTATGTCTTCATCACTTCGTGCGAAGTAACTTCATAACCTGAGCACTAATCGGCAAAATATCTCAAAAGGTTCAGAGCAATACACCGCGGGCATATCTGACAGACGACAGTAAATGACAGTTGTCAATCCAGCCTGCTGGACAAACAAACCTGATTTACCTATGCTAAGTGTGTGTTTATGTCATATTTTGAAACCTTTTTTCTCAATAAAGGCTCAATTTTGTGCGATTGTGAAATGTGGAAGTAATAGTGGCAGACATAATGTTTCATTACATCGATTCCCTTCTATTTTCGACAATAGAAAAAAAGATTAATCCTCTTGCTGAAAAGAGATGTGAATTGTGGATTCAGGCAACTAGAAGAGCAGATTTAACTTCTTATAAGTTGAAATGGGCAACGGTGTGTTCAAAACATTTTGTAGGAGATATTTTCAAACAATCTAGAAAACATAGGCAACATGATTTTATTTTTTTTTTCATTTCGGGCAAGGCAAGTGCACTCAAAGATGTTGACAATATGGACTGGGTACCGAATCAATTACTTGGCTAGAAAACATATATCAATGCAGTTCAAAGTATTTAGAGATTGTATCGTAGGGATCAGCGTGATAAAAATGAGATCGCAAATATTCCAGTTGATATGGATAAAATTGATGATGATTCTTTGTGTGAATGATCCAGCTGTTCAAAACTTGAATATTATTGATGAGCAAAATCAAACTCTGAATGATATAAATTAACCAGTTGAAGAAGTGGAACATGCACAAAACTGTGGTGAACACCTTTGTCCCGATATTGATTTCGAGTTGCAGAATTGTTATCGTGAAATCCATCATCTCCGGGAAACTTTGCAGACTTAATCATTCACATTGGAAAGTTTGAAGCATAATCTATCTAAATCCTTTTTTATACAGGATTACCATATGAAAAGATGGTTGTGGTTTATAATTTTGTAGAGCCTTACATAAAATACCCCAAATTTGTTCTTTCAAAATTATTATTTATTAAAGTACATTTTCAGTATTCTTTTCACAAGCTTCACTCCAATTCTTCTAATCTATTTTATTTAGATATAAACATATTGTATGAATCCAAACTTGTATAGCCTTTGAAGTCGTCTGTGCATGCACTCTCATATACTATGTTTATAATGCCATGAAACTTTAGGTAAGTATTTCACAGCATTACTACAATCCCCAAATTTCAATAAATAGGGATCACATCAATCACTTTCCTTCAGTTTCTCTAAATATCTCATCTGAACATCCATAGACAAGGTGTTGAAATAATCACTTTTATCAGCCATTTCACATACAATTTCCTTGCAAGCGCGAAGAATAATGAATATGGATTGCAATATATAGACATTTATATATGTCAGGTACACTAAGGGTATACCCAAAATTAGGGTGAACCCGTATTTTTTTCATAATCACGATCATAATCTCATTAAATTATCATTGTTGCTTATGGAAGTACGGTTTGTGTGTCCAGCAGGCTGATTGACAGTTGTCTTGTGACGTCACATGCCCGCCGTCTATATTTCCATGATCGTCAGTACTGTACCACAGATTAGAGAATTACAGATATGAAGCTCCGCCCATTTCCTTTGATGTTTGAGTTTGCCGCTCTGTGACCTCGTCCCTTTAAATTGGTGTGCACCCGTGTTGCCAGTTCTAAAACGAACATCCCGGACACAGTGTTGCCTTTTCATGGGACGTATGAATTTGATTTGTCAATTACAATTAGTGTCAGAAATTCTTACTCTCCTGTGCTTTGACTGACTGAACTAGTAATATTTTATTGGAATTGGGAATCGTTAGTTTCATTTTCATTAAAGTAAAGGCGGATGTAGTGAAGCATAACTCAAATAGCAAAAAATTACATTTCCCAGTTGAAAAAATCCAATTCTGCCACCTAAATAAGCTTTATTCAATATACCAAGGCAATAATAGAGTATCAGAAGTGGCAGTTTCCAGCTAGTAGATGTGATTTTCCTTAATTTGAGTTATGCATTCACAGTGACTACATAAATGGTTCAAAATTTCTTCCATTTGTGATTTCGGAACTGAATGAATCTGATGTTATCTAAATAATTCCAAAAAATCAACTTTGTATTCCAATCAGAGTCCAGACTCGCACAAAAATTCGGTGAACAATATTTTATGTAGAAAGAAAACAAGTATTTGCATAAAAAATTATTTTATTATAATAAAATTTTATTGCAGAGTAGGTACCTATTACATATTCAACAAAATGGACAACTTTCTATTTTTCTTCTGACTGGTTCTGAAGTTACTATTACTATTTTTCATAACATAATATATTCTCAGTCGTATAAACAATTTCATCAGATAAACATAGGGAGACTTTTCACAGGGGTGGTTAAATTTTGGAAGACTTTTATATAAATTGTATAAATGATTGGCAGGACTATTTGTTATATACTTTTCAATATTTGCATAAAATATTTTCTCCAATGTGTAAATGAAGTGGTAAAAGGTTTCATGAGGATTTTTCAACCCCCCAAAGACATTTTTGTCATTATCATATGCCTTCAAGTGGATAAATAAATTTGATTCATTGCTAATCATCATTTTCTTTGGAATAATGCTCACAGGTTAGGCAAGAATGAATTTTCAAGCATTGATGGATTAAGTAGCCAGCAACATATTTAAAGGCATTTTGTTCTGGCACAGGTTTTTCCTGATAATCGCATTCTTCAATTCTAAAGTCTTCAATGTTATGACTATCATATTCCCTTTGATCTATAAGTGAATAATTTGAATTTTGAAAATTGAAATCAGAAAGACTTGTTAAAAATACACCGAAGTCTTCTTCACAATTCATTGATTTGGAATGAATGTAATTTAAAATGAATAATTTTCTGAATGCCCTCGTAAATTGAATAGGTGTGGGATTTACTGCATTTCCACTTTGCTGCCTAATACGCCCAAAAAAGTTCTCCAAAGCATCTTGGGTTATTTTTCTGGTGAAAAGGAAACTGAAACCCTCACTTTTTAATAATTCCCATAAACCAATCAAAGAATTTATGGAAATAATCCAACAATTAATGAATTTTACCTTGACGCGTTTCAATCCTTTGTAAACTTTGAGTTGGTGTAAATAAATTTTCATATCTTTCAAAAAATCCAATTGATAAGTGTCTCCCTTGAAAGGCTTATTGAACTTTTTTGGGCTAGATAATGTTGACGAATTGAATATATCGAAGAGTTTGTCAAATTTTGCTATAAGTTCCACTGTAGCCATAGCAGTTCCTGGTAATTCCTTCAAATGAACATATGTTTCAAGAGAAGCTGCTACAGTGTTGCTTATTACTTGAGTTGCTAGCTTGACTTTCATTATTTCAAAATTTGTAGGTTCCAAATGCGACTTAGTCAACTTTGGTGCTAATCTATTCATCATGGATTTATCTTTACCATAAAAAAGTTCTATATATTTCCAAGAAGTTGATTTGTCTTCCCAAGCGAACTGATTCATGAGCATATTGTTTCTTACTGCTTTGATTAAATGACAAGCGTCAAAAAAATAAAACATCTGCTGCCCACCTAAAATGATTTTGGAATTAGTTTGGCCTACACCCAACCCTTCCGCCAACTCCAACACGTTTGATCCCATATCACTAACAAGTCCAACAACGTTCAAACCAACATTGGCCAATTCTCTCACAATAATGTCTAGCAAACTTTTCATGTCAATTGCATTATAACCTGTCGATGATAAAACATATGCAACTGGTTGTTTCCATCTTGCTTTAAGTCCGCAAACCGTGAGAACTGCAGCTGACGAAGCTGGTACAACAGACTTTGTACTTCCATTGTCTTCTAAACCAATCACTTCATCAGAAGCATAGTTATAAAACAAATTTGTCTTGATGGACATTTCATCAACGCATATAGTGCAAAAGCTATCCTGTGGAGTCATATGCTGTACCTTCAGTTTCAATATGTCAAACAAAACTTTGTTGTATCCAGGAGAAAACTTGATTTTTTCCACAAACAATGAGAGGGATCGTGTAGAAGGACACAGACAGAACAACCTATTATGTACGTACACATTATTTGTTTCATTGACAGTCCGATGGTGATGGTAATCTGTTATTATCATTATAATTAATGATTTGATTGACGAAATTGAACATCGGAGAGTAGGTAATCTGTTTGTTTACCTCATAATCACAGCTGATCTGTGTCATAATTCTGACAGCTTTCAAAGTGGGTTTTAAATTGGTGTGCAACTCTATCTCTGTTTAATTTCGTTTGTCTTGTCTAACCTTCCTATCTGTAATTCTCTAATCTGTGACTGTACTATAAAAAACATAACCTTCTTATGAGTCTGTTTCGAAATATTTTCAATATTTGGTACCTTTGACATCATATGAAATTATTTCACGGGGAAATATGGCTTAGTACAGCTTATCCATTTCTGGTTGGCACAGTAACTCCGCCTCTCCAGTTGCGCACTGATACGTTTTTGTAGGTACAGATCGTGACAAAAGTAGAAATGAATTCGGCTCGAAAGGACTGGCTGAACAAACGGCGACGGGACCCAATATTATACATTACGAAGTGGCACAGGCACACGATTGAATTTACGCACTATTTGTGTTGAATTCATAAGATCAATTCGTGGATAGTCAGATAGATTCAATGAATGATAAATAATTATGAGAATAATTATACTTAAATAATGTTTCCCTCTTGAATCGTGTTACGTTATGCTGAACATATCAAATGAATAATGGAACAATATGAGATATTTCTATATTCTGACGTTAAAGTTCGTATTCAAACATATATTTGAAAGCAAGTCGTCGTAAATGAGTCATAACAAAGTCGCCGTAAAGCATTATCTTATCTTATCATTTTACGGCATTGTCTCATTTGAATCGGAGATTTTCGTTTCGTTTTGTTCGTTGTGTTGTGGGACCTGTCTGAAAATCATTTTAAATTATTTGAAGGTGGCTGAGATCGAAAAAATTGATCTTGAAGATATTGGTTGTCATAACCTATTGTTGTAATAATTAATTATAAAACTATTTCCTAATTTCGCTATGGCATTTATGTCGAGAATAAAGGGGAAAGTGCTACGCGGAAAAAGTCGTGAAATTATAGGCAATCTTTTGAATTTCATGCGTATAGAAGCTGAAGCAAACCAACCCATCACAGCTGAAGCACTCCAAAACTATCATGAAAGATTTTCTCTTGCTAGTGGAGTGAGTAAACGCACTGTCTACAGGATAGCAAAGGAAATGGAGAAGGTACAGAATGGCCAGAGCCCTGCATTTTCGACACTAAAAAAGAAGTCAGTGTCACATCCTAAGACTACCTTAGATGATTTTGACAGAGAAAAAAGTTCCTTCGTTGCATCGAATACATCATAAATTTAAAAACGAATATAATTATAGAGGTGGATATGGAAGCTTGAGGAAAGTTATAAGAAAAATAGGATTTCTGTATACATAGTCAGCATAAGTAACGTTATAGAAAAAAACAGACATTATGTTCATGTTTTTACTTACCCAGTAAGGATAATTCTAGTACCTAATAATTAACTTGCAAAAAAACAAGTTTTGTATTGAATTCAACTCTCTTCCTTTCTCTTAGAGCTAATCCATGAAGAAATATTTATGCCTTAACTATTATTTCTTCATAACTCACATAACACTTACTTGAAATTTATTTCAACATACCTATAATAATGAAAATGAGAAAAGTTTTTGTCTCCGATTATACTTTCAGCCGTCAAGTGCTCTCTGCCGCGCATGACCGCGCATATACGTCATTAATTCCGTGCCAACATGAAATGGACAAGCTGTAATCAAGAAAACAAAAAAAAGCATGGCCAATCGAAGAGAAGGCAATTGTTTACTGACCGGTGGGTCGATCAAAATCAAGTAAAATGCGGAAGCGGATCTACTACAAGATGTTGGCCAATCAGAAACGGATTTATAGCTGAAAAGAGCAAACGAGAAACTTGAAAGTTGACCAATAGGGAGTATACATACAAAAAGCAAATATTTAATGGCTAGTTGACCAATAAGAAAACGGATTCATAACGCAAATGGAAGTAACAAGGGAGAAACTCTAAAATTGACCAACCTTAGAGCAGATATTAACAGAAAAAAATGTTTCAGTGGATGATTCGTCAGTGGGAAACAAATAGAAAGCGGACACGATTGTAGCAATCGAAAAAGTCAAAAGTTGATCTAACAAAAAAAATTCTCATTGTCATCGTCCGTAAAAAACAGTTCTTTTATTGAAAAAAGTTCAATCAGCTAGAAAAAAAATACACTTTATTACTGAAAGTAGGAAAAACTTCATTGGTATCTAAAATATTGTTATCTCAACATTTGTATATTTAAAGTTTCCCAAAGGTGTCCTTGGTTTTTGCGATATTCTTCCTCTCGTTTTCGATTCTCCTATTAAAGTGGTTTCTCCTTTTGGCTATTCCTGCAACAATTCGAACTTTTATGGATTTCATACAGGCAATTCAAAGACTCGTCCAACCAAGTTAGTTTCTCAGGGAAATTAACAGATTTCAATATTATTATTATTGACGATTCATACATCTTTTCAGAAGTTGTTAACAGTAAAAATTCCCATAACAAATACTTCCCGCCTTGTTCATCTCTGATACCAATTGAAATACCTAAATGAACTCAACGTTAATAATAGTTCTCCTGAAGAAGCCAACACGGTTGACGAAACGAGCGTTAAGTTAGTTTGGCATATGAAAGGTGAGCTCTGTTAAAAAAGGTGCAACATACCTCACATAATTATTAGACAACAAAAAACACAAATTAAGGGTGTCAAATTGACCTCCATAAATCATGTTCAAGAACGATGCTGATAAATGCGACAAAAGTTTTCTTAGTTTCGCTCCAAATATGTGGGATAATTGAATTTATGATCAAAAAATGGAAAACATGGACAAACTATTTTCATATGGCTTCCTTCAAAAAGATATATCCTAAAAAAATTATCACGCAGAACCTGAGAATGATGGAAACATGTTCCTTTACATCTTTCATGAACAACCAAAAACCAAACTGTGTGAGGATATTTACCTGTGATATTTTTCCATACATTTCTTATATTATTCTAGTCTGCAATTTATAGATGTTTGAGCTTTTTGAAATTTGTATTCGACAAGCCCTTCAAAAAAACCTTCTTACTGTGATAATTGGGAATATTTCTGTTATTTTATTCATTATATACTTCCCTACATCATAACACCTAGCAATAGAGGTGCCCTATGTAACAAATATACTTTGTTTTTGGGTTGAATAAACGAAAAAAAAAAACTAGTGCCATACAAATATGATGTTTTGTACGGCTATAAAACAAAACTGCACTATCTTAACTGTTCTTGATAGAACAGTGAACAGTTTTGAAACAAACTGCAAAAACATGGATAAACGGAGTTCACAGAATAATAATGGGGTATGAATTATGAAATGTGCATAATATTGAAGGAATTCGGATGCATTAAATATATATTACAGAATGATAGAATATGCAATCAAATATCACAGTTGTAAATTTTCCAAAAAAATATGGTAATTTTATCGACGGAAACATACATACCATTTACTCTTTCTTCTCGAAAGTATCCCCTTTGCAAGACAATGCAATGGTCATTGGAAGTAATTTCTCTCGTTGCTTCTCTCTAGCAGTACTTTCCTCATGGTCTGTCAGCTTTATGGATGCTTATTTCCATTGGAATCCGTCCAAACTAGATTACTAAAAAAAGCACACCAAAGAAAATGAATAAATATTCTTTGAATCAGCAACTGCAGAATTACTCCAAAACCCACATAAATTCACATGTATCAGGACCAACAAAACATATTTTTTTGAACCGATAAGGACTTATTGGCGTTTAGAAAATTGCTGACAGTAATAAAGCTAAACCTTGGGCTATTCTATAGTCTCATTTAGTTAATTGGAACTGAATCTCATCAATTTTTTGGAATTCATCTATATGAAAGAAGTATAATGACAATCGAAGGTTTGCATCGTTGAATCCTTAGGAGCGAATCAAAATTATTTTTGTTTCAATTTCCGTCAGTTTTTATGGTCAACTATTATTGTTCATAATTTCCGTTAACAAAATTGTGTTCGTCCCAATTTGTAAATATGATATGATGCATCAGAGGAAATTCTTGAATAATGGTGATTTTTCAATTATGTAGTGAAAAAAGTTTATTGGTCCATATGAACGTGGACATAAAAAGGACATCTAATGGATACCCTGGCTATCCATCAACGGAAACATCCTGTCTATTTTCTCCTATGATTTTGTTACACTCAATTTTTTTCTCGTTCCCTCTACTCTGTCCGTGGCCCAATTTATTTTTTATCGTATATTAATGATTTTCTGAATCGAAACTTTTTGTAGAGACCAATTACCCAAACACCACACTATTATTATTTGCACTCGCTGAGCGTTTCGCTAACAAAGTTATCATCTTCAGAAGAAAATCTAGAGACTAAGGTTACTTATTTATGTATTGTTCGATATAAATCCCCTAACGCCGCCGCTGCGTAAAAGTAAATAAATCAGGCTATGAAACAGCGCGTGTAGGATCTGCCGGATGAAATTTTAGAGCTCTACAATTTTGGAGACGATTGCAAGTTTTCTCGTATTTCGAATCTGAAATTACACAGATCTGGAGATTTCTCCTGTGGTGGTATATAAGTTTTTTCATCGGTAGACGTTAGAGTTTTTAGTAAAGAGCGTTGGATGTTTGAATCAGTTGAGAAGTTGAGTGATTTGAAAGCGAATTATAAGCCAGTGCAATAGTTTCATTGTTATAGGGTCGATAAAAATAGTTTGGTGTTGTATGGAGAATTAATTCAGTAAACGCACCTAAGAAATAACAAAACAATACTTTATAATTTGATGTAGTGCAAAAACTACCTGAAAAAAGTTTTTCTTGGTCCGATATGGACTTCATCTGTTAACTCCTACCAATAAAAATCTTTGCAGGTAGTTTCTGCTCTACCTAAGATTGTAAAGAATATAAATAACTAACCCCAGTTTTTAGACTAATATCTTCAGGAGATGCTAACCTTGTTAGCGAATCGCGCGTCGAGTGCAACTTATACACAAAGGTCACATAGCTTATATAATGATTTTGTGACTGTTGATGCATCAGAAAAATTCAGATAGGCATCGTTTTTGCTAACGAAGCTGCAACGTTGTAGTATTACATAGATGCAAGTGTACTCAGTGAAAGATTATTACCCAAAAAATGCGCGAATATCAATTTTTCATCCAAATGAAAGGGAAGGCTCAAGTAATGGAAAAACTTCACATTAACACTGGAACGTATATGGTTGGTCTGGAAACATTCTGTTTCAACATGTAATTTTTATTGTGATTTTTTATCAACTCCTTCGCCTTTTCTGATTACTCTCTTACTGAGCCCTTAAGGACTTTGTTCTTTGTTCCATTACATTCATTCAAAGTGCATATACAGGCCGTTTTTTTCTGATGCCACTCTTGCTATAACTTATACAGTAAGACTTACAAGGTCGGTTAAATCGGACAAGTGTTTCCTATTTAGGGAAATTGGATTAATTTCTTTTCAGATCGAGAATATCAGTGTTTGTTTTTATAATATACTGTTGAGGAATTTTGTTTTAAGCTCTACAGCGTCCATTGCGAAAGATTTAAATAAAGTCAGAGGAACTCTCAATTAAAAATTTATGATAACCTGATATGAACCATTTTTCAATGCGAAGTTTAGTTCATTAGATTCCATTCCCAACTTTATTTTCAAACTTTTAGTTTTTTTTTTCATCGATTTTTGTAGTCACTGAAATAGCAAATTCAGGTATGTATTACAATACTCGTGTATGATGCTTAGGAGTATTTTGGTATTAGTTATATATTACCTTTTTTTTCCATAAGCGGAGTAAATGTATGGCTTTGAATTCTGAACCAAAAAATTTTAGTCCATAATTTTTTGAGGTAGCTCTGACTGGAAATTCAATGATCATACAATGATGATGAGGAAAATTTCGAGAATCACTTTTTTGTAGTACATTGATGAATTTGTTATGACACTGACTACGAAAATCGAAGAAAATAACGAACTCCGTATTTAAACAAATAAATTGATGAAATCTAATGAAAAGTATAAAAGAGTATTGAGATGCAGGATGTAGAGCCAATAAACGAAATTTGAAAATTCTAATGTTCAGCTAATATTTCAAAACAACCACCGATATTCTCGATATGAAAAGATATAATTCTACTTCCTCGAAATAGTAAACTTCTGTCCAATTGAACAGACCTTGTAGGTCTTTCGAAATAACAGTAGGAGCAGCTAAAATAACGACCTGCATATACTTATCTGGCTATTTTTAGATGAATCATCGAAACAGCTCATTTTTTGTTCCGATGATTCTTTCGGAAAAACAGATATTGAGAGACAGTTCATTCGTGTTTGTTCTTTATTGAGCTATGCAAATAATTTTCAATTCAGCCTTACATAACAGCCTGGAATCAAATTATTTTTCATGTAATAATTGGTATTGCTAAATTTATTTGGTTTACCTTCAGTTTCATGTAATTTTTGTACATAATATGCATTAGTTTTTTGTTTTACTAGGCAGCAAAGTAGAAGACTGACTGCCGCGGCTTATTTTTCCTGTGGTGATGAATTCAAACAAAATTTGATAGAAATCGCCAAGAGTTTGAATGGTTGGTTGCTGTGGAAATGTATATGCTCATGGTAACAATACGCTGACAACATTATGGACAGTGATAGTAACTTAAGTACTTACACCTCCAGACACACATCAATCAGAAAAGCATTACTTTTGCTGTCTAGAGAGGAGAGTCCTTTGCTGCCTAGACAGGAAAAGTTATACTTTGCTGATTGATATGTGGTTGTAAAATTAATATTTGCTGTCAATGGGAGAAAAATATATTTTTCCAACCGCATTTATTGCTTAGTTGCCATGGTAATTGTGCCGAAACGGTGAAAATTCAACCTAGTGCAAAACATGAAATGACTATTCAACCACTGAAGAAAATGACTGTTTTCTAAAAGTCATATCAATTCTAATTTGAAATATCAACAAACAGTTCATCCACACTATCTTAAAATTTTTACTATTGAAATGAACTTGAATTATTTATACGTCAATATCTCGTTATCTAAGGTTGGCAACGCAGGTTATCTGTCACAGAAATTTGACATCGTGAAAATTCGAATTAAAATCAATATTATTTTATTGATTCCAACCTGAAGTCTTGCAACAAAATATTTGTTAATTTGTCTGAAAGTGGATTTTCAAAGTAATTCTTCCATCTATTTTCAGTTCCAATTTGAATATACAACAAATATGAAAATTAGCGGTTGGAGAAAAAAGAAGTGTTCAACTGGTACAAAAAACACATTTTCGGGACTCATAAGATTGCCCTTCCTTGTTTCACGTCGTCCGACAACTCTCTAAATCAAAATTGTTTCGAAAACATGCATATTCTGTACAAGTTAAAAAAATATTTAATTTTGAAAAAATATGAATCATTGGAATAAAAAATATGCCTGTCCCGAGGATTCGTCCAAAAAGATCCTAGTAACAAGACAGGCGAAAGGGAAGCGATAATCTATGCCGAATCCTATTATGTTCATATAGGGGGTGATCAACTTTCAGCCTTAGGAGAATCATGTGCCTAAAACCCTCCACACTATATAATAAACTCGATACAAAACACAAAAATAACCTACCTATCTATATCTAAAACTATACATACCTAGTGTATTCTAACCTCACGAACGAATCCTGTCATATGTTTTCCTGTCTAGACTAACACTGGTCTGCTCTGCCTAACAATATCCTACAATAGAGCTCCTCGCTAACCATAAGTCATTCTTCTTTGGCATACAAATTCATTGGAACCTCACCGAGTAGTCGATACCAGTTTCGCATTTATCAATTTCTAGGGCACATCGAAAATTCAAAATATTCCGGGATGTTTGAAGTTTGAGAGAGTACAATTTAAACTTCTGTAGATCTGTCATTTCGGTTATGGGTGACAAATGGACATGATTTGGAGAGGGATATTTTATGAAAATTAGGGTAGAATGATAGAAAGTGCCAATAATATGGAGTTTGAGTTTGAAGACACTAAATTGTTTAATATATTTTAGCAGCCATCAATTATATATACAGTGTGACTCACCTAAGACCGGAACACCTTCATGAAATCTACATTTTCCAGCAGATTGAATTTTTCATCTATTTTCAGCAGAAAGAGTATCAGAAAGTCTACGTTTTGCACCAAATTTGCAAAATATGAAAAATGAAAGTCAATTGAATGTCTGTGTATTACCAGAATTCGAAAATTACATTTCCATTGAAAAATTAAAGTGATTTCTGCTCTCACTGAATTCGAAAAATGAGGTATCGACCAAATTACCCCCCTCTATTTACGTTGTTATTTTGTATGGATATTATTTCATATTTGGTACTTCGATTTGATGCCATGTATGTAAAATTTAGCAAGAATCTATATTTTTTTGGAAATTATGATTCGGAAGAGAATTAGCTTGCAAATGATGTATCATAACAATCTGCTGATATAATTGAGTTTTTATAAAAAGTAACTTTTTGTATTTCCCTCGTAACGGAACATTTTCATGAAAGTATGCTATGGACTATAGAATAATATTATGCGAGTAACAATAATTCATGGCGAATCTTTATACACAGACTAGTTTTTTTTTAGAATTTAATTTTTCTTTATTTTTCAACATTAAGTCTATCAGTCATTATGCTAACATGGGATTTTATAAAGTTATCTATAAATTCCATTACATATTCGTGTTTTGTATTTCAATCTGTATTGGAGTTTCTCACCAAATTTAAAAATTCCTTAGCATTAAAAAAAAAGTGACTTGATGAAAAATTTATTTGTAAAAATAGTTAGTCTGCATGAAAAATATCATGTTAAAAGTTTGACCATGAATTATTGTTAGTCACATGATATTATTCTAGTTCATAGCATACTTTCATGAAGATGTTTCGTTACGAGGGAAACATAAAAAGTAATTTTTATAAAATATCAACTATATCAGCAGCTTGTGAATTGAGAGTATGATTGTGAAGGTAATTCTATACTCATGACATCGAATTGAAGTACCGAATATGAAATGTCCATACAACGTAGATACAGGGGAGTAAATTGGTTCCGGGTCATCCGGTATTTTTTAATGTAATTCATGGTCAATCCTCGAGATGAAAGCCATTAGTATGTCTTTAATGAAACAGATTTTCAAATTTCACGTTCAATTAAAAAAAATATAAATATTTCAAATTCATGGATTTTCCAGCATTTTAATGTTCAACTCAATAATATCAATATTTTTCAGCTGAAACTGAAATTTCAAAATCTGGTTTTATGAAGATCCGCAATTGACTTTCATCTAGTAGTGACGTGATCAAATAAATTCGATACCTTGTTTTTACGACTTGAGTGTACCCAGATAGACCACTAATATGTAGATATACAAGAAAATGCATCCATAGAAAATTGTAGACAATTTGTTATTGTGAAAATCAACAGATGAAATGAAATATAATGGAAACAATTCACATATTATATTCATTAAAACCGTGCGAAAATGTATTTTAACTGAAAAGAAGAAAGACAGCAACACCACAGTTACAAGACTATTTTTTTCAACGTTTGATCTCAATAAAGTCATAAGAAATCCATTCACGAAAAAATTGATAAATGTAAAACTGGCATATCTCTGAAAATCTCATTAGTTCTATAGGCCTACCTACCTACCTCCTGTGTTTCACGAATAATCAACACTCAATTGAGAATAAAATCTGATTTGTCATAATAAACACTTCTATTAGAATACACAATTGTGTCAATTTGAAATATCCTTTTCATTAAAGATCAGTTCATCATTTTTTTCATGATTTCTAAGATAACCATTTTTATTTTAAATTTTTTTTATAAATTCAGAGAATATAGGATGTTTCAGAGCTCATTTGGAATACTTGAGTTGCACAAAATATATCCAGATGTTTGTAATATCAAGAATGTTGCTTAAAAATAAAGTTATAAAAAACTTTTGTAATGTACGAAGACCTACCAATTTTGAAAAATATATCACTTTCACGTAGAAATGAGTAAAGTAAGAAATAGCAAATTTCTGCATTTTTCTATTTTCTGTCAAAAAGTATCATGACGTCCGTTTATGTAAACTTGATGTAAAAAGTGAGCCAATGTGCAGGGAAAGAAAATATTTTTCATTATTTACAGGTATTTTTAACAGTATGGCCTGATATATTTAGTAGTTTAGTTCTGATTTTTTTCCACACTAATTGAGAAAGCAAACTTTCTTGAAAGCCAAACGAAATTTTGGTATCGACTAGATACCTATAATAAATCTGGACCGAATGCAACTAGCGCAAATCTTGATGATGAGAATAGATATTCAATTTAGACGGTCATTCGGTCATTCAAAAAAAATCGTTGAAAAAAATGCATTTATCGAATTTTCAAGGCTTGTAATCTAGCTCAATTCATTGAAAAATTTTGAATTCTCCAACAATAACGTGAAAATCGGTTCAAGTTGCATAAAAACCCCGATGCGTTGATTTATTATTATACCTGAAAAATCGTAAGATAAAATTCTCGATGTCGCGGAATTCAATCAATAAATAACTTCGAGAGATCGCCAGCAGAGGCGCACCTCACGAATCTGGTAACGTAACGTCACATTCCGGCATGCCCTACGACAGATTTGTAGGTTATAGGCATTTGAAAACACTCGCCTGAAAGAACTTTTACTCCATGATTTTGAATTGTCATTTTTTTTTCAATTCAATTTTATTATCCCAAGAAACATTACATGTTTATGAATAGGGACTAAAGCACACAAGTACATAGTCAATAAATGAAATTTTCAAAAGTTTAAAAGGAAAAAAAAATCCGTACATCCAACGAAATTAAATATTTGTAAGCAGTCAAAATGAAATGACTTTCAAAACTGATGAATTAAAATGGAGGTAAAAAAAACATTCAACTGTTGACTACATGCAAAATATATTGTACATTATCTGATTTAAAATTGATTGAACTTTTGCTTAAATTTCATTGTTGAGCGAAATGCTCAAATTGTTTCTGGAATTGACTTTTTTCCGAAATCTGATTGCGTTTAATTTGTTGCTAGTAATGTTGATTGTCTTGTGGAGTAATTAGGGATATCAGCAATTTGAGTGAAAATAATATCTGACTCTCACTATTATTCTTAATAGAATGGATGAAACAGCTGATTTTGAGTTTAAGGAGAGAATCTAAGTCAAATAAATTGTGCGGTTTGTATAAATTTATTGTTGATTCTAGATAAGGTAATCTATAAATACATTTGTTTTGTTTTGTAAAGTTTTCAAAGGTTTGATAATAGATTTACTTGCTGTCCTCCAAATGGAGATGAGATAATGCAATTGTAAATAGATTAGGCTGAAGTATATATTTTTCAATAATGTGAGAGATATGTAGTTTCTGATTTTGTAGAAAATGCCAATGAGAGGAGATATTTTCATTCTAATTCTTTCAATATGTTTTTGCATCCTCTTTTACTAGATATGTAACAACCAATAACGCTAAAGCTGGAAGAATATGTCAAACTGGGAAATTCTGGAAAACAATCACCCAAATATAACTTCTTCCCAAGTAAGTTAGAAAGGTGATTCGAGTTGAAGTTTGGATTCATCATCGTCAGAATAATCTCGCGTTCTATTACCAATTGACATCAATTTTGATTCTGGAATTTTCAAAACTATTTTCTATTTTCGAAATATGTGTTGAAAATATCATGTATTCTCCAACACTAAGAAATAATTTACGTGCGGTAGCTACCCAATACATTATGGAGATGGATATTAGATTCGACACTATTAACATCTCAAACAATGCACAATGCTTCATTATAAAAGTAACTATAGGTCAAAAATTCACCCAGCAGTAGCTATGGGAACGATGAAAACGTGGAAACTACAATTTGAAATGAAACTGAAGAAACTCCTTGGAATAGAATTGAATATTGAGCAAATGGGAACTTCCAACCGAAGTTTGAAACTTGTCTGTAAGGACTTAGCTTTTTATAATGTGGCCTTTAAGACAAACGACGCTGAAATTCAATCGTAAGCCGATAGGAATTTCAGCTTCAGGAAATCGCATTCTTATCGCCACCTACCGTCAAAAAACGTAACCTCTCGCTTCGATTTCTCGCACCGGAAAGATTCGGCTAAAAGAAAGCATAGGGGTTTTAACGCATCCCGAATCGGCTACACTACAGAAACATAACCTACCTGCTCTCTCGATCGCATTTCGACAACCTAATCCTATCGACAAAAAACAATTGACAGAATGATTAATCCTTTAATAATTATTCCAAATACAATTACATAGCAACCTAAATCTACCGCGAAACCTAGAAAATAAAGATATTCTCGTTAAAGAATAACCCTAAACGTATACCGCTGTTACACAAACACCAAGTTCTATCAACTAGCTAGGCTGTGGCTTTAAAATAAATTTTGGTTAACCGTCTTCGAAAAAAAAAAAAAGATAAAGTCGGGGGGGTGAAACGGAAGCTAAACCAACAACGGATAGATTCGACATTTCCTATGGGGGCAGAGAAACAAGAAAAGAAAAAACTCGTCAGTTCCGGACAATCACTCAATTCTGAACCGTCATCTATTATTTTTAATATTATCATGATTTAAAATGCAACCGATATTTGCTCTCAGAGCGATACGTGACATACGGTACACTTGGCACTGCTCAAAATGATAATTTTAAAAGCAGTGTATCAGTGCACTTACGTTTCAAAACCTCCTTGGACCCCCTTGATTGCCGCCGTTAGAATATCCGCCTCCATAACCGCCGGTATCTATAACAAAATACAATGTAATTTAATTCGAAGGTCAACATATACGGGTTGGCCAGTCACAAATGATAATGTCCGTAAAAGACGTCGTTATCGCATACCTACACGTATACGAAGGTTATATTTGTTTCCAAATTACGATTATTTCCGTATTAAGCACGAAAACCCAAAATATAGTGCACAATATTGAATATTGCGCAATAATATTGCATGTCACACAGATGTGTAGTGATTATTAAACAAGAATGTAATGGAGATTGTGCAATATTGAATAATTTATAATTGTAAGGAAGGCGAAAATTATATTTATTTACATAAATTGGCCATTTCTGTATCATTTCATCATTTTGTATCTTTAATTTTCCATATGCAACGTTCAGCATCGAAAACTTGAATTATGTTGCACAATATTGTATAATGCGCAATAATATTGCATGTCACACATATACATAGTGAATATTACGCGAATATAAAATGATGATTGTGGTTCGACATTGATAGCGCAATATGGAAAAATTTGTACTTGGGAGGGCAATATGGCACAATAATTTCAGAAATAGATAGAAAAACAAGAAATTAGACTCGATTTAACAAATTGGCCATTTCCGTGTCATTCACTAATTACATGTATCTTTAATATTGTATATTGCACAATAATATTGTATATCAAACAGATACATATTAAATATCACTAATGAAGATTTTGCTTGTTCGATTTTGATACCACAATCCACAATATCGAATAATTTGTACGTGAAACGTAATATTGCACAATAATTATGAAAACAGAAGATTGAAAAGCCGGAAATTATATTTGATTTAGAATTATTGAAAACCGAATTATGTTGCACAATATTTAAATTGCGCAATAATATAGTATGTCAAACAGATACGTAGTGAATAATACGTACAAATTGCTTGTTCGAAATTAATAGCACGATATTGAATAATTTGCACTTGAAAGGGCAATATTGCACAATAATAAAAATAGAAGATAAAAAAGAGGAAAATTATATTTGATTTCACATTCTAGTTACTTCCGTATCACGCACCATTTTAGCATGTATTTTTATTATTTCATATGCAATGTTCAGCATCGAAAAACCGAATTATATTGCACAATAATGAATATTGCGCAATAATACCGTATGTCAAACAGATAATAATATTACGCAAGTAGACGGTACTCGTTCGAAATTGATAGCCCAATATTGAATAATTTGTACTTGTAAGGACAATAATCACTGTAATTATAAAAATAGAAGATAAAAAAGACGGAAATTATGCTATGTTCAGCATCCAAAACACGAATTGTATTGCGCAATATTGTATAATGCACAATAATTTATATTGCGCAATATTGTATATCAAACAGATAAGTAGTGAATATTATGCAAATATTCAATGAAGATTGTGCTCCTTCCAAACCAATAGTACAATATTTAATAATTTGTTCCTGTTAAAAATATTGTGAAGCATATGCATCAACACTTCATATAATACATTTGAACAAGTTTAGTGCGTCTGTATTTTGTATACTGCGCCGATTGTGTGATTGTGTTTGTTCAAAACTAATTTAGCAATATATAGCAGTTTGTATCTACTGGAACAATAGTTCACAAGAATTACAAAAATGCAAACAATTTAAAAATTAAATTGCACAATAATATATCGTTAGAATATTCTAGTATATTGCACAACATTGTCCATAAATTAGTATATTGCGCAATATCCCATTGTATAATAAAACTGACCGATCACAAAGTTTGAATATTGCGCAATATTGATGCGTGCCTGGTGGATATTTTGTGAACACTACGCACTTTTTGAGTTATGTCTGTCATTGTTTAAAATTGATTAAGCAAAAATGAATAATTTGTACGTGAGTACCATGTAAAAACCAACTTTCTGTCTCACATGGCATCGACGTGAAATTTTGACATTTCGAATAAGTTTTTTGAATAATAACCAAAAAAAATCTACAGTGTGATACTCACCCTCTTCAACGCGGCTTGCTACCTAGTGGCTTTAACGATTCTTAACACACACAACAAACACAAGCATTAGAATGTACGATTCGAAAAAGACGATTGTAATACTTACTGTAAGGAGCCGGTCTCTGCTGTTGATAGTTGTTGCGCATGGGCGCGCCCCCTCCGTAGCTCTGCTGGTAGTTGTTGCCGAAGTTATCGGGTCCGGCGCCGCCTCCGCCCTGGCTCCACGGTCCGGGAGCGTTGTATCCTTTAATCATAACGACACATTAGAGCGACGAAAAGATTCGAGAGGGGTTGGGAAGTCTTCAGAATTATTAGTTTTAGATGAATTTTGATTGTTTTATTTGAATTTTTCATATAACGTTTTTTGATAATATTACTTTAACAATTTTAAATGTTTTCTGATTTTATTGTAATAATATTAATTTTTATAAATTTAGCTATGTATTTAATTTTTTTTTCATCGTAAGAAACCCTTTTTGTATTCTGAACATTTTTCTTAATTTTAATTATTATTTTTAAATTTTTAGTATTTCATTTTCATATTTTTCAATTATTATATTTACCGTTTTTTATACAAAATTCGAAAAATTGAACATTTCAATTCAAAATTTTTTGTATTGTTTTTAATTTTGAAAATTTCTTTGTAGACATTTTTTCTTATTTTTCTCATATAAAATCTTTTGATATTTTAAAGTTTAAATATTTTCTGATTTTCTTGTATTCATTTTTATAAGTTTCGGAACTTTAGCTATTTTTTTTACATCGTAAAAAATCTCTTTAGTATCCTAGACATTTTTCTTAATTTTAATCATTTTTATAACTACATAAAAAAAATTCAATTCCAATGTTTTTTAGATTGTTTTCAATTATGAATTTTTTTTTGCATTGTAGACATTTTTTCTTTTTCTCATTTTTTTATATCTTTTATATTCCATTTCAACAATTTTAAATATTTTCTCATTTTGTATCAATTTTAATAAATTTCGAAATTTTATCTAAATAATTTTTTATTCATCGTAAAAAACCTTGTTTGAATTCCTGACATTTTTTTCCTATTTTTATTCATTAATTTTTAATTTTTATATTTTCCGTTTTTTATACATTACAATTTGGAAATTTGAAGATTTAAATTCGAAATTTTCAAATTATAAATATAAAAATTTTCAATTCCAAAATTTTTTGGGTTGTTTTTAATTTCCTCAATTTTTCATTCGAAATCCATTGATATTCAATTTTAGCAATTTTTAATATTTTTTAATTTTCATAGTTTTTATATTATAGTATACCAACCTCCCTGCTGTCCGCCCCACACTCCGCCGCCGCCCTGGTTGTTGTCCCACGGCGACTGCTGCGCCCACGGACCGCCCCCGCTGCCGCCCCCGTACCCGCCTGGCCCCTGCTGCGGGGAGTTCCAGTCACCCTGGCCGCCGCGGTTGTTCCACCCGCCGCCGCCTCCGCCCTGGTTGAAGTTGCCGCCCCGGCCGCCGCCCATCGGACCGCCCCCTCCGCGTCCGCCACCTCTAGGTCCGCTCGGACCACCGCCCCCTCCGCCTCCGGAGCGGTCCATCTCCGCCTTGCTCAACGCCTTCTTGACGTCGACGTGCTTGCCTTTGATGTTGTGGTTACGTTGTACTGCAAAAAAAATTATCGTGATACTGAGACGGCCTCAATTCACCCAGAGAGAAAAATATGATTTACGGAGTCCTAGGTCTAGGTAAACAATTTCTTGACAGAGAAAAAATGTTATTAAAGGGATAAGAGATCGAAATTGTGTAGAGGACAAGTCGTTAAAAAAATTATTAAAAATTACTTCTACTAGATACCAACTATATATATATAATTCTGGTGATACTCGTCACTATATACAATGACAGGTTCTTGTACCACTAAGAAATTCATGTTAATATGGTATATATACTGGTCTACCGAACTCGCACGAACAAAGTGTAGAATATGACATCTCACGTCGTAAGTAGGGATTAAACTCGGAAATTAACCACAAAGATGACATTCAAAAAAACTACTATCTTCCATTATTCTCTTGGCCAAATGTCCCCCTGTTTGACCAATATACAGTTTGAAAGAGAACGAGTCATAGACCTGTCTTCGCCAAATGCAATAAATACTACACAGTCATTTGATGATTTGCATATGTTGAAACGGTCTTTTCATGTAAAAGACCTAATTTTATGTTCCTTCATTCTCTTGGCGAAATATAGAGTTTGGGAGAAAAACCACAGAGTAACTTGTATATCCCTGATCTTTTCGACACCGAACTTCCATCCTAGACACAAAAATTTCAACTGATTTCTTTATCATTCGTTTATACTCACAAACAATCTTGTCGACGGAATCGTAATCCTCGAACTCGATGAAAGCGAAGCCCCTCTTCCTGCCAGACTCCTTGTCGGTGACGATCGTGCAAGACAGAATGTTTCCGTACTTTTCAAAGTGATCCCTCAGATCCTCTTCCTCCACGTCCTCCTTCATGCCGCCGACGAAGAGCTTCTTGACGGTGGCTCCCGACTCGGGGCGGCCTATCTCTTGGCGGGGCACCGCCCTTTTGGGTTCGACCACCCGCCCGTCCACCCTGTGGGGGCGCGCGTTTTGCGCGTCGTCCACCTGTTAGGGATCGAAACACAGATTACCAGAGATTCACGGCTTCACTTGATATTCAAGATACTTGACTTGAAATCAAGTCAAGTTCAAGTCAATCATAGTTTTTAAATGTCAAGTCCAGTATTCATTTATCAAGTACTTGAAAAATCAAGTACTTTCAAGTTCAATATTCAAGCTACTTGACTTGAAATAAAAGTCCAGTTCAAGTCAATTATAGTTTTTAATGTCAAGTATTTATTTATCAGGTACTTGAAAAATCGAGTACCTTCAAGTTCAATATTCAAGCTACTTGACTTGAAATCAAGTCAAGTTCAAGTCAATTATAGTTTTTAATGTCAAGTCAAGTATTCATTTATCAAGTAATTGAAAAATCAAGTACTCTCAAGTTCAATATTCAAGCTTCTTGACTTGAAATCAAGTCAAGTGCAAGTCAATTATAGTTTTTAATGTCAAGTCGAGTATTCATTTATCAAGTAATTGAAAAATCAAGTACTTTCAAGTTCAATATTCAAGCTACTTGACATCAAGTCAAGTTCAAGTCAATTATAGTTTTTAATGTCAAGTCAAATATTTATTTATCAAATACTTGAAAAATCCAGCTATTCGACTTGAAATCAAGTCAATTATAGTTTTTAATGTCAAGTCAAGTATTTATTCATCAAGTACTTCCAAGTTCAAAATTCAACCTACTCGACTTGAAATCAAGTCAAGAGGAGTTCAAGTCAATTATAGTTTTTGATGTCAACTCAAGTATTCATTTATCAAGTAATTGAAAAATCAAGTACTCTCAAGTTCAATATTCGAGCTTCTTGACTCGAAATCAAGTCAAGTCAATTATAGGTTTTAGTGTCAAGTATCTATTCATTAGGTACTTGATAAATCTAGTACTTTCTAGTTTAAGTAAATTATAGTTTTCAATGTCAAGTGGAGTATTTATCAAGTACTTGAAAAATTGGGTACTTTCTATCAAGCTACTTGATGAGAATGAACTTAAACTTAAAAACTCTTCTTTATACGCTTTCTTGTATATTTTGAGATAAAATTCCTCAATCTGCGGTCTCAGGATTTCATCAAATTATCATACACTCAAGTGATTTGCTAGTCAGAATTTCCAAAATTATGGAAGTGCAGCACACATTTCAACCGATTAAATTTGCACTCGGGATATAACATATAACCCCTGATAAAATATGCTTTATTTCGTGTGAAATATAAGATTATCACAAACTCTACTAAAACAACTAAAACATTCGAATGTGAAGAATAATGTCCAAAGCAGAAAAGGAATAGTGGTAAAGTATAAAAAAAATCAATATAAAAAATAACATAGAAAATGAACAAGACATTTGGACCCTGTTTTTTGATATCTTGATGCAAAGAAAAAAATTTATCATCTGATATATTTACCAAAATTATTAAAAAAAATATCAAATGGAAAAACACTCTCGAACCCTTCAAAAATGGACAAAACCAAAAAAACGGACCAGAATAAAATTCAGTGGTAGTTTGTGTGAAATACTCATATGGCAAATGTGTGAATATTATGTAGAATGTGACACTTACAATTTAGATATCTCGGTGAAAAATTATTTTTTGATAAAACTCGCCGTTTTCGAGAAAAACCTGAAATTTTGAACTTTGATCTCGAATAACTTTTTTAGCTCACATGGGACTGATGCGGACTTTCGAATTTTTATTCTTTATGGTAAACACAAAGTCTTTACCGAAATTTGGACGAGAATTTGGCTCTGTCGGAATATTTCTTAATTTCAATTGTCCGACTTGACCAGAAAATTATTTATAAGAAGGGTTACATTAAACTTAATCTTCATTTTGGAAGTATACAGTTCTAAAAACGCGTTTTTCGTAATTCTTGCGTAAAATGTAGTGTTCAATGACATATTCTCATGTCCTATCAAAAAACACTCAATTTTAGGCACTCATACAAAAATAACCATCACCGGACTAAGAAATTCACGTCGATTTCGACACGTCGTAAAAATTTCCCAAAATAAAAAAACATTTTTTGTTACGCACCATGTGAGCTTTGGAGTAGGTGATGAAACCGAATCCTCGAGACCTCTTCGTAGTCGGGTCCTTCATGACGACGACGTCGACGATTTCGCCCCATTGCTCGAAGTGCTTCTTCAAAGAGTCGTCGGTGGTGCGGAAGTCGAGACCGCCTATGAACAGCTTGCGGAACTGTTCTGGTTCCATCTTGTCGCCCTGCGAAAACAAAAAAAAAAACTAAACAAAGGCTCTAAATGAGAGTAAATACACTAATTAGGCGGTGTAGTGAAGAATGAAAAATCGATCGATCGAAATAGTATCGATATTTATTTCTTGTCTTGTAAGTCTTGTGGTGGAAAATGCATATAATTCGGTTAAAAAGTAGAGAAACTGGTGTGATGAGGTGTAATGGTGATTTGGTGGATAAAATCGTGTGCATTTCGATCGTTTTTTGGTGCAAAAAAGAATGTTGAACCCTTTCAAGATCCGTAACTCTGGAAGTAATTCCTTTTTTTCAAAGGCAGACTGAAAAAAATGTTCAAAAAATCTGTCACTTCCTCTCAATTTGATATGACTTGCTGGATAGTGGAATCCCCTTCTCTTGCTCTGTTTTTTTTAAACCGAGCACACCGATCTTGAATCAGATAGCCTTTATAGAGGGTTTCTATTCAACACAAAGGAAAATGCTTTAGTTTGTAATCAACTTTCTCTCCTATAAAAAAATCAGTTCGCTTCAAAAACAGACAAGCTTGTTTTTGCTTAAAAAAATATTCAATAGGCAGAAATGAATAGATTATGAAACTTTCCTATTACAACATATGTACATTGAAAAAAAAAGTTTACCTAGAGGTGATCCGGCAAATCCCATAACATTATATTACTTGCTTTAGTTAGACATCACATGTATGTTATCATTTTTAATACCACTAAGAATTGTTTTATTTTCTTTTTTTTAGAGATGTAAGCCTAACAAAAGTTTCTCGACAAAATATTCATTTTTCAAAGAAGTATAGAGATCAACAACATAGGTAGACATACAGAATTAAACACAAACTATAAAACAAATAAAAACAGATCGATTTTGGTCAGTTATAAAATGCAATACACATAAAATAATAAAATACAAATAATACATGCATTTCAAATTGTTACAAGAGATTCTTCTAGGTAATTCCCCAATATTTGAAACGAAATCCATTAGCAGAGTTTTGTGGAACACAAGGGCGTTGAAATTTAAAAGAAAACGAAAAATACCTTCATCAGTATGTCTATAATATTGAATATTTCGTTTTAATGATTTTAAAAAGTACTATTTATTTTGTAGTAGTCGGACCCCTCTAGACTTTCATTTTTTACGTCACTGGAGAACGTAGTTAATATTTTTATTATGATATAGCAATATAGTCATAATTCGAGTAGGTATATTGATTATTCATTTTAATTCTCTGTATTTTGTCTACCTATCGAAGAACAAAAACTGTGCTATGAGTTAAACAAGACATAAATGGAAGTAATCAAATTTATGTATATGATGGTTCACACATATTTTCATTTTGAATAACTGGTTGAATACTGTTCTGCTATACCAGAAAAACAGAAAGAATCAATGAATCATCACCAGAAATTCATCAACTTATCTTAACGGGATTAGGTGGCTAATAAGTTGATTTTCAAATTATGTTCTCCAGTCTCCCTTTATGATTCGAGTAGATGTAAAATTTTACGGGAATATGCAAATCTAATCTAATCTGCTTAAAAATGTTGAAAACGAGCGAATAAGAGAGTTACTAACGTTTGATCAGAAGAAGGAAGAATTTTGTGTGTTCAAACAACAGAAATTTGATGTGGAAAACTGTGAAGTTTTATACCAAAAAGGCCCTGTATCTCCGAAACTATAAGAGACTGCCGGATTTTTCATTAGAGTTTTTTGTAGAGGAGACCAAAATACGTAAATTCCACCAAAAAAAATTTCGAAAAAAAAGGTGCTCATAGCGACCGAAGTATTAAGCTGGATTTATAAACTTGCAGTTCATCGTTGGCTTTGGCGTTCGCGTTGGCGTTCCCAATTAAAAGCACAGAAACCCGTAAGATCATTTATATCTACCGTCGGTGTTGCCGTTCGCTGTTGGGCTGTCGTTCGACTTGGATAAACTTTAACTTTTGCCGTCGGTGGCTCGTAGCACAGTTCGTAGCAACTCTGAAGAGCCAATCAAAACGACTTTCAGCTGTCAAGTGGTTCACTTCATATGTAAAATTTTCTAGAAAGCTCAAAAACAAAAGGTGCTGGTCGTCTTTTCGGGATTACAGACCACCTTCACTAGAAATAAAAAATCCATCAAGAGATGTAAACAAACAAAACGCGCAGTGACAACTCACTGTCAATTCACATGACACATTATATTAAGGTTATGATAATTTTCGTAACGGCCAACGACAAGTTTATAAATGGTGAATTTCGTTGCCAAGAATTGCTGACGACGGACGCCAGCGCGAACGCCAAAGCCAACGACGAACTGCATGTTTATAAATCCAGCTTTACCTTAGATCCGCATTCAGTGAAAAAATTAAACCCTATTGTGGGGTGCAAAGAATAGCAATCTTCCGATTAACCTAGGAGAGATAGTACAGCCATAGCATAATCCATTTGGAGTTAAAATGGAGAAATGCCTGCCCGATTTCCGTCTGAATAACCTCAAATGTGAATGTCATAAATTAACGAAGTTTTGAGGCATAACACTATGTACTATAGATAATCTCAAAACAAAACTCAATTTCTAGATTGAAGATTCGAGAAGGAAAGTAAACTGACGACATATTTCTAGTTATGATCGATAATTATCTGACGCGTCATCTACAAGCAGAAGCGCGTCCATTTTCGCTAAACTGCAAACGGAATAATGCATTTACTTACTTGATCCTGATCTCGCCTCATTGTCGATGAACAATATTAAAACACACACCGAAGTAATCAAAAATTAAAACTATAATTTGAATGAACAAACAGGGCTTGTTAATTTCACCGGAGAAGAGTCAAAAATTACCACTGAACTTTTCTCTCTCAGCAGCAAAGTATCAGAGAACACAGAACGACAGAACTACAGAACTGAGAACACCAACAGCTCTGAGGGTCAATACTTGAACCACTCGTTCGATGAACGTATACGTTGTTGCTAGGCACAGACCAATCAAATCTGTCGCAGCTCAGCAACTGCGTATGTACAGATCTGCGAGTGAAATCAGAACATCCCCATCTTGGTCATTCTTTTCTTCTCCCCATTGATTTTTTCTGGCGAAATTGTCATGAAAACGTATTCGTCTCTCCATCTCTCTCACTATTCGGCTGGCCGTAAGTGGCAGAGAAGGAGACAGACGAATACGTTTAAGATAAATGAGCGCCTGAAAACACCTCATAGTACCATATCTAGGCCTACGTTCCGTATACCGTTTTCGTTTACCAGAGCGATTTTCTATTTTTCTTTTGCAAGAACCTCGACAATATCATAGAGAGATACATACAGAGAGAACTGCGAACAATTCCTGTCTCATGATGATCACATGGCATTCATTGTGCATGTCTTACAAAATTGGTAGAATCATCTGAGATCATTGTAACACAGTCATCTTGAATGAATAATGTGAGAATTATACAATTGAGCAGACTTACCTGTGAAGCTCAATTGTAATTATATGAAGTGGCTCGTCCGAATATAACATGAGAGATGCATCTAATGATGTAGAGGGTAGCTGCTGGAATGTAATACAGTTTCAATCCACTTTCCTACTATCGACCAGACCTTTTGCAAGCACGAATGTACATCTTTGCTGGATTATCTACTTCTTGCTTTCCAGAATACATGCCATTCTGAAATATTATGATCATATTTGAGCAACTACCAACGTTCATGTCGAGAAAAATCATGAATCGCTTGATGGAACTGAGACGTCCATATATATAGCTGAATTCAGACAGATCCGAAATTCCATTGTACGACGATCCGACAGCTTTCTGATTGGTTTAAATTTAGATTTTGGATCTGCCTGAATCCACCTTATGTCTTTCGATATGAGGGAACATTACTGATAACCCAACTTTTGTTATTTGATTTTTCTTTGTGAATGTTGTTAATATTGTATAAATTGAATTTGAGCAATTAATATAAACTAGCGAAGCCGGCCATGCTGACCTCTGTGTGCCATCTATCGATTGCAAAACCAAACGTCACCCACCTTTGAAAAAGCTGGAAAAAGCCATGATTTTGACAGTTTGGGAACCGCTGGAATATTTGTAAAATCGGCTAGTGGATTTCTGACAGTTCCGTTTTTTCGTGACAGAATTTAGAAGTAGAGAAAAAGAATCATTTTTCCCGCCATTCACATTGTAAATTGGTAAATTGTGGGTTTGTTGTACTTCTGTTTTGTGTTGTTAAGTTTTTGTTTTTCAAATATTTGAAAAATGTCTCGTCGAGTAAGCTAGTTGAATTGACATTTTTTCCATTTTTAAAATATTCTTATGTTTCTAGTTCGAGGATGAGTCTCCTCGTTCAAATGTTTCTTCCCCAGGCCCTGATATGGAACCCTTTGAAGATGAAGGAGCTCTTCTTGGTGATATCGATGCTGACATGGAAGAGGAAGATGGGGAAGAACTATTTGGGGATAATATGGAAAAGTAAAGCCTGACTTGATATATACTTTCTTATAAAAAATATGCTTTCATATAAATTATCCACAAGTCTTGCAATCTAGGAAATAAAGAGTCCTTGATCCACTCTTGAAATGTTATTATTAGCAAATAATTTCAAAAACATTCATCAGGAAAACAAAATGATGCATTGCAATTCCTTGAAAATCAAGTTGCCTCTATTCAATTTATTATAATTTTAGCGATTATCGTCCCATGCCTCACTTAGACCGATATGATGACCGTATTCTAGACGAAGAAGAGTATGATCAAATGTCTGTTGGAGAGCGTTTGGCGGCAGAAGAAGATCTTCGAAGGAGGGATAGAGAAATGGGTATATATCGTAGAGATGACAGAGAACTATTCTACGATCAAAGTGATGATGAAGATGACCCAAGACAGAGGAGACGCAAAGAAGCTGAAAAAGCTGCCACAGGAGAGGTGGAGGACTCTGAAATGATTGAGTCTATAGAGAATTTGGAAGATACTAAGGGGTACTCGATAAAAGAGTGGGTTATAATGATGGGACCAAGGACTGAAATAGCTAATAGGTTTAAAAACTTTCTGAGGACGTATGTTAATAGCAAAGGGCAGTATGTGTATAAAGAGAAGATAAGAAGAATGTGTGAAAATAATCAGGTATGGTACTGCAAAAGTTAACAATATCCTCAAGTAGTTAAATATTCTTTATTTTCCAATTCACTGTTTATTCTTCATACTATGTTATCTTTGTAGTGCAGTTTCAATGTGGAGTTTCCCAATCTTGCCAACAAAGAACACGTTCTCGCCTATTTTCTCCCAGAGGCACCGTTTCCAATGTTGGAGATCTTTGATGAAGTTGCAAAAGATATTGTGTTATCAATGTATCCCAGTTATGACAGAGTCACAAATGAAATCCATGTGAGAATCTCCGATCTACCTCTGATTGAAGAACTACGAACATTCAGGTAGAGAAAGTTTACAGGTGTTTTTTGTGACACTTTATTAACACTTGATTGTTGACAATTTTCATTTCATTATTTCCCTTACTGTAGGAAAATTAAATGGTTATACTTTGGTTGCTATGAGATCCTTTTTTTATTTTTTTAGGAACTCATGTATTTTGGTCTCTACAAAAAATTCCATATAACATTTTCTGCGGTCTCCTCTATTTTCAGGGATACGGGTCCATTTTGCTGTAAAACTTCACAATTTTTCATATCAACTTTCTGTTTGAACAAATAAAATTTGTCCTTATCAAAACATCACACAAGCCCTTTTTTACTTATTTTTAACATTTTTTTAAGCAGAAAAAACCTTTATTGTTTCAAATAATGTACCCTTCAAAAGTCAACATGAAATAAATATGTTCAGTTTTCAACAATATATATATGATAGGTAGATGTGCACAAATTTTTACCAATTTAATTTGATGCACTGGGGTTATAAACTCCCGATTAAATGATGGACTAGGCCCATTTCACTGATTGAAAAAACCTGCTTCTTCCAGCTGGTTTTTCATTTATAGAACTTATATTTGAAAACAATTTTTAGCTTTTTCTTCTCCAAATAAAAAAGTGCATGTTTGATATGGACTCTCTCTTGCTTTTTCAAATGAATCAAACGCCTATGAATGACATTCACAAATCTTTCTGTAGAGAGTATCATCAAAATGTTTTAAATTTACTTATTTCAAAGAAATTTTGTATTTCGTTTTTATATTCAGACAAGATAATGTAAAATATATAGAACTCAACTGATCCAAGAGCTAATTTGAAAAGTTTGAATTATCTATTTTGAAAATTTGAATGAAAAAGAACTATGTTTCCTACCGTTTTTCAAGACTTGGAGAAAAATCCCGTGTTTCTCTGTCAAGGAAACAAAAAGATTTTTTTAATAATCATAGTTTTGATTTTTGGCAAAGCTCCATTTCAATTTTCTTTTGCCTTTTATTTGAATTTGTATTATAAACATCAAGTGTACCTTTCAACTAAGTCTTTCCACTCAACAAGGAACATTGTCAACCACATCAAACAAAATAAACCATTTTTTGTGCAGGCAGCAAAAGCGTTCATTTTCAAATTCAAAATATTCTTAGGATATGCCCTTGTCATGATTGAAGAAAAGTAGCTTATCGATGGTTGAAGTGCAAAACGCCATAAGTCAGGTTTCCTTTAAAATAACAAAAACACAATTCTTTTTTTTTTCTAACGGTAAAATTGGAAACGACGCACACATTACTTTTCATTCCCAAATAGCATGAAGTAAAAGAAAAAAATTATCGGTTATAATTGCACGAGTGCATAAAAATTACCGATAATTTTGCAAGAAAGCGTGATATCTAAAAATTGCAAGAGTTTATTTTCATATTTTGGCGAAAGTGCCCGAGTCCGAAGGACGAGGGCTCTTTTACAAAATATGAAATCAACCGAATGCAATTTGTATAAGATATCACGCTTGAATGCAAAATTATCTGGTCATTTTTATGCACGAATGTAATTCATTGGAATATTTCACGAATAAAGAAATTCTCAAGGAAATGTTATTTTTGTTCATTTATACTTTCCTCTATAGATTGTATGGAGTTCTCACCAAAACGCGAAATGTTTTTCTATTTTTGAAGTCTATCTGACATTTATTTGTGTTGTTTACTGACGTACGATACGATTTCAACTGTGTTGTTATGGTGACTTGATACAATGCAATTACCGCTGTAAGTTTTCTATAATTGCATTGCTCTTATGGGACACTTTATATATGAGGGAAATATTCGATCGAATCAATCAAATTTGTATCGGTTTTCGTGATTTATTGAAATGGACTTAGGGGGGTTTGCACTTTAACCATCGCTACGTAATTCGGACGGAAAGTGTTTTATGTTGCTCTCACATCACTTTTTCCTCTAATAACACGATATATTGTTCCAGAAAACTTCATGTCAACCAGCTTGTGAGAACTTTGGGCGTTGTTACGGCAACTACGGGGGTTCTTCCGCAACTGTCCATCGTCAAATTCGACTGTAACAAATGCGGGTATATTTTGGGGCCGTTCACGCAGTCTCAGGACACGGAAATTCAGCCTGGAGCCTGTCCTGAATGTCAGAGTAGGGGACCTTTCATGGTGAGTAATTGAATCACATTTGCAGAAAATGTCACAGCCGAAATGTCATTGATATTTTCTGAATTACTGCAGACTTATCTGAATGACAAATGATATTTTACAAATTACAACAGACCAATCTGAATTACAGTTGATATTTTTTGAGTTACAACTGACAAATCTGAATTATAATTGATATTTTTCGAATCACAACCGACTTATTTGAATTGCGATTGATATTTACTGAATTACAGTTGATTTAGTCGAATTACCATTGATTTTTTCCCGACTAATCTGAATTGTGATTGATATTTTCTGAATAAAAATTGACTAATAAGAATTAAAATTGATATTTTCTGAGTTACAAATGACTAATCTGAATTGAAATTGATATTTTCTGAATTACAATTGACTTTCAGGAATTGCGATTGATATTTACTGAATAACAGTTGAATAATCCGAATTACCAGTGATATTTCCTGAATATCTGATTTGCGATTGATATTTTTCGAATTAGAGTTGACTAATCTGAATTTCAATGATATTTTTCGAACTACAACCGACCAATTTGATTCACGATTGTTTTTTTACTAAATTGAAGTTGGTTTGAATTACAGTTGAATAAGCCAAATCACCATTGATATTTTCCTGTCTAATCTGAATTGCGATTGATATTTTCTGAATTTCAACTGACTTTCCTGAATTGCGATTGATATTTATTGAATTGAAGTTGATTACGCCGAATTACCAGTAATATTTCCTGAATAATCTGATTTGCGATTGATATTTTCCGAATGAGAGTTGACTAATCTGAATGTCAATTGAGGTTTTCTGAATTACAACTGACTAATCTGAAGTGAAATTAATATTTTCTGAATTACAACTGACTTTCCTGAATTGCGATTGATATTTATTGAATTAAAGTTGATTACGCCGAATTACCAGTAATATTTCCTGAATAATCTGATTTGCGATTGTTATTTTCCGAATGAGAGTTGACTAATCTTAATTTCAATTGAGGTTTTCTGAATTACAACTGACTAATCTGAAGTGAAATTAATATTTTCTGAATAACATCTGACTTTTCTGAGTTGCGATTGATTTTACTGAATTACAATTGATTAAGCCGAATTACCAGTGATATTTCCTAATATGATTTGCGATTGATATTTTCTGAATTATAGTAGACCAATCTGAATATCAGTTGAGATTTTCTAAATTACAAATAACCAATCTGAAGTACAACTGATACTTTCTGAATAACAACTGAGTTTCCTGAATTTTGTTTGACTTTTACCGAATTACAGTTGATTAAGCCGAATTACCAGTCATATTTCCTGACTAATCTGATTTGCGGTTGATATTTTTTGAATGAGAGTTGAATAATCTGAATTTCAATTGAGAATTTCTAAATTAGAACTGACTAATCTGAAGTACTACTGATACTTTCTGAATAAAAACTGAGTTTCCTGAATTTTGTTTGATTTTTACTGAATTACAATTGATTAAGCCGAATTACCAGTGATATTTCCTAATATGATTTGCGATTGATATTTTCTGAATTATAGTAGACCAATCTGAATATCAGTTGAGATTTTCTAAATTACAAATAACCAATCTGAAGTACAACAGATACTTTATGAATAACAACTGAGTTTCCTGAATTTTGTTTGACTTTTACCGAATTACAGTTGATTAAGCCGAATTACCAGTGATATTTCCTAATATGATTTGCGATTGATATTTTCTGAATTATAGTAGACCAATCTGAATATCAGTTGAGATTTTCTAAATTACAAATAACCAATCTGAAGTACAACTGATACTTTCTGAATAACAACTGAGTTTCCTGAATTTTGTTTGACTTTTACCGAATTACAGTTGATTAAGCCGAATTACCAGTGATATTTCCTAATATGATTTGCGATTGATATTTTCTGAATTATAGTAGACCGATCTGAATTTCAGTTGAGATTTTCTAAATTACAACTAACTAATCTGAAGTACAACTGATACTTTCTGAATAACAACTGAGTTTCCTGAATTTTGTTTGATTCTTACTGTATTACAGTTGATTAAGCCGAATTACCAGTGATATTTCCTATTATGATTTGCGATTGATATTGTTACGTCCTAGCGCCGGCCCTGACCATATCGTAAACGCACGGCGAAAGATCGCGCCGTAGCGTCGTCATTTTCCAAGAACTGTGATCCGCCTGGAGAATTCGAGACGCGTCATCGGGGCTTCTCTCGACGATTCTCGATTGGCACGCAGATATATAAATACGGGACAGGCTTCGCCACAGACAGAGAGAATTTGTATTCAGAGCTAAGTGACGAGATTTGTTGAGATCTAAGTGGAGCAGAGCTTTGTGCGAAAGTAGAATTGTTAGTACAGAGAGTTTTAGTAGCGAGCGAGCATTGCAAAGTTATCAGAGCGATTTAAGTGATTGTGTTGTATTGTATTGTGATAGCGAGTTATAATAAAAGAAGTTTAGTGTTGTTTGGTGTTTTAATCGACGAACCCAGAGGAATATTGTAACAGTGGTGTCAGAATTGAGATTTCCAAAGGATAAATCGTAACAGTGGTGTCGGAAGTGGAATTTTTGCTGGTAAATAAAAACAATTTATGGTTAATACGAGAAGTACATCTTACGATACGATGGAGGATGTGTTGAAATTTATGCAAAACCAATTTGCGGATTGGGCAAGACAACGACAGGAAGATGAAAAGCGACGGCAGGAGGAAAAGAAAGAACGAGAAGAAGGACTCCAGAAAATCCTCGAAAACCAGAGAAAAGAGCGAGAAGCTGAAAAGAAAGAACGAGAAGAAGGACTCCAGAAAATTCTCGAAAACCAGAGAAAAGAGCGAGAAGCTGAAAAGAAAGAACGAGAAGACGGTATCCAGAAAATTCTCGAAGAACAGAGGAAAGAACGAGAACGTGAAAAAATAGAACGAGAGGAAGCAATCCAGAAAATTCTAGAAGAACAGAAGAAGGTGAGAGAAGAACAAAAGAATGAATTAGTTCTAATAGAAATACAATGGAAAGCAGACTTCCAGAACGTTCGAGAACATCAAGACAAGTTATTCGAGCATGTTTTACATAAAACAAAAGTACAAATGGAAGAACTAAAGGGAGACGTCAAGAAAATCGACGATGACGTCAATAAGAAAGTGGAAACAGTGCGAGAGGAGATGAAAGGACTGGAAAAGAGAGTCGAAAAGCAGATAGCCCTTCTCAGGAACCAAGATCGCCAAGACAGGGTTGCCACATCAGGGATTTCTGTAAAACCGCCGACTTTTGATGGACAGTCGTCTTGGTCCATGTATCGTCGACAATTTGAGGCTGCGGCAGAAACTAATGGATGGGGCGACGAAGAAAAAGCTACGGCACTAATAGTAGCTTTGAGAGGGCCAGCTTTGGGTATATTACAAACGATACCCATAGAACAGCAGAAGCAATATGACGACCTGATTTCTGCACTAGAGTTGAGGTATGGCGATCAACACCGAGAACAGCTGTACCGGGCCCAAATGAAGACTCGCACACAAAAATCAGGTGAGAGTCTACAAGAATTTGAGGCAGATGTTCGACGCCTAATCCAGCTGGCGTACCCAGATGCACCCGGAGATTTCAAGGAGCAGTTGGCTGTGCAGATATTTATTGACGGACTTAGAGACCCAGAAATCCAAAGAACTCTGCGACTTACAAGTTTCAAAAGGAGTAGCGATGCCTTGGTACGTTCGCTAGAAGTGGAGGCGGCCTTCAACACCTCGAGGCCGAAAGTGCGAGCGGTAACAATTGACGATCCTGAACATAGATCTGGCGCAACAAGTGGTTCATTTGAGAAATTTCTGGAGGAGATCAAATCGTTGATAAGTGGAATGAGCACCCAGAAGAAGAGAACGTGCTACCGATGTGGAAAACTGGGACACCTTATCAAAGACTGTTGGGTGAAGATGCCGCAGAGGATTTGCTATAGATGTAGGAGGCCGGGACATTTTATTAAAGACTGTAGGGAGAGAATGCCACAGAGAAAATGTTACAGATGTGGAAGATTAGGGCATTTCATGAAAGATTGCAAGGTGAGAATGCCACCAAAATCCAACTCACCTGCCTGGACGCCGACAAGTTCGCAATCACCTGCGAGGTCAAGGTCACCGAGGGTCATCAATGTTAACAGGCTCAAAAGAACATCTGCGAGCCTCACCATTCCAGGGAAATTGAATAAAATGGATGTAATAGAGAATAATGTCCCTGAATGCAGCGTCCAGTTATCGGATTTCGGACAAGCCCGGGTGAAGACAAAACCACCCGTCCTTGTGAGAGCCGCCAGGTGTCGCGTTGGAGGTACAAGTGACATCTCCGAGAGGAAAACAACTGAAAGGGCTGACTTGGTCAAACAAGAAGTCAACAGTGACCAAGTGCACTTGATTCAACAACCATCAAGAAGAGTTCCATTCCCTAAGAAACAAGAGATGCTAGAGTGCATTGATAGGAGGAAGGCGCGGCACTATCGGAAGGCAAATACTGGCGGATTTCAAGAAGAAGATCGAGTGTGGCTGTATAACCCCCGTCGTAGGATGAAAGATGTGGTGTACAGTGTTCAACGTAAGCCTAGAACAAAAAAATGAAAGTCGTACACCTGGAGAGACTAAAATGTTACAATGGGAATGAAGAGATGTTATTTGATCGGGACGATCAAAATTGAGAGGGGTATAATGTTACGTCCTAGCGCCGGCCCTGACCATATCGTAAACGCACGGCGAAAGATCGCGCCGTAGCGTCGTCATTTTCCAAGAACTGTGATCCGCCTGGAGAATTCGAGACGCGTCATCGGGGCTTCTCTCGACGATTCTCGATTGGCACGCAGATATATAAATACGGGACAGGCTTCGCCACAGACAGAGAGAATTTGTATTCAGAGCTAAGTGACGAGATTTGTTGAGATCTAAGTGGAGCAGAGCTTTGTGCGAAAGTAGAATTGTTAGTACAGAGAGTTTTAGTAGCGAGCGAGCATTGCAAAGTTATCAGAGCGATTTAAGTGATTGTGTTGTATTGTATTGTGATAGCGAGTTATAATAAAAGAAGTTTAGTGTTGTTTGGTGTTTTAATCGACGAACCCAGAGGAATATTGTAACAGTGGTGTCAGAATTGAGATTTCCAAAGGATAAATCGTAACAATATTTTCTGAATTATAGTAGAGCAATCTGAATTTCAGTTGTGATTTTCTAAATTACAACTAACTAATCTGAAGTAAAATGGATATTTTCTGAATAACAACTGCCTTTCCTGAATTGCGATTGATATTTACTGAATTACATTTTATTAAGTCGAATTGAATTACCAGTGATATTTCCTGACTTATCTGAACCGCGATTGATGTTGTCTGAATTGCAGTTGAATAATTCGAATTACAATTGATATTTTCTGAGTTACAACTGTCTAATCTGAATTACAACTGACTTTTCGGAATTGCGTTTGATATTTACCGGATGACAGTTGAATGAGCCAAATTGCCATTGATTTTTTCCTGACTTATCTGATTTGTGATTGATATTTTGTGAATCAGATTCGACTAATCTGAATTACAATTACTATTTTCTAAATTACAACTGAATAACCTGAAGTAAAATTGATATTTTCTGAATTACAACAGTCTTTCCGGAATTGCTATTGATATTTACTGAATAACAGTTGAAGAAGCCAAATTACATTGATTTTTTCCTGATTAATCTGAGCTGCAATTAAAATTTTCTGAATAACAGTTTACTAATTTGAATTATAATTGCCATTTTTTTAATTACAACTGACTAATCTGAAGTAAAATTGATATTTTCTGAATAACAGCTGCCTTTCCTGATTTGCGATTGATATTTACTGAGTTCAAGTTGATTAAGCCGAAATACCATTGATATTTCCTGACTAATCTGATTTGCGATTGATATTTTCTGAATGAGAGTTGACTAATCTGAATTTCAATTGAGATTTTCTAAATTACAACTGACTAATCTGAAGTACAACTGACACTTTCTGAATAACAACTGAGTTTCCTGATTTTTTTTTATTTTCACTGAATCACAGTTGATAATCCGAATTACCAGTGATATTTCCTGACTAACATGATTTGCGATTGATATTTTCTAAATTAGAGTTGACTAATCTGAATTTCAGTTGAGATTTCCTAAATTAAAACTAACTTATCTTAAGTAGAGTGGATATTTTCTGAATAACAACTGTCCTTCCTGAGTTGCGATTGATATTTACTGAATTATAGTTTATTAATCCGAATTTGTGATTTTTCCTGACTTTTCTAAACTGCGATTGATATTTTCTGAATTATAGTTGAATAATCTGAATTACAATTGATATTTTCTGAGTTACAACTGTCTAATCTGAATTGAAATTGATATTTTCTGAATTACAATTGACTTTCCGGAATTGCGATTGATATTTACTGAATAACAGTTTCACGATTGTTTTTTACTAAATTGAAGTTGGTTTAGAGTAATCTGAATTACAATTGTCATTCTCCGATTTACAATGGGTATTTTCTGTCAAAGCGCTGCAATGTTTTTTTCTATTTGCGACTTGTAATGACTGTCGTGAGATATATACACTCTGAAATAACGACCACACCAACCTCGACACCAACACACCCCGCAGATCCAACGACGACGATAAACGTTATCGTTACAGATAAACATGGAGCAAACGCTGTACCGCAACTACCAAAAAGTCACGCTGCAGGAATCCCCGGGGCGTATACCGGCCGGCAGGGTGCCGCGTTCGAAGGACTGCATCCTCTTGGCCGACCTCTGCGACCGCTGCAAACCCGGTGACGAAGTCGACGTCACCGGCATCTACACGAACACTTTCGACGGCTCCCTCAACACCGACAACGGCTTCCCGGTGTTCTCCACCGTCATTTTCGCCAACCATTTGCTCGTGAAGGACTGCAAGCAGATCGTGCAGTCGCTCACCGACGACGACGTCAGTTCCATCATAAAGATGAGCAAGGATCACAGAATAGCCGAGAGGATTATAGCTTCGATAGCGCCCTCTATCTACGGGCACGAGTATATCAAGAGGGCGCTGGCTCTGACGTTGTTCGGAGGGGAAGCGAAGAATCCAGGTGAGTGTTTGACGGATGTTTTCGGTACGGGATGTTTGAGAGTGTCTGGTTTGTCACGATGCTGATCTTTCCTGATTTTATGCCAAGAGTACGCGTCAATTTTTTTAGTAACAGTAGTAGAACCTTACGTTAAATGGAATTTTGAATTAGAATAGTAGTTTGCAAAACAAGAGTGGATATGGCCAATATCCACTTGAGTTGTACAGTTGATTTTTTCTAAATATTTCAGAACTCTCAAGTATCATATCGATAATCAATTTTAGATAGAGATAATTCTTTCGATATTTATGAAGAACTCAAAGGAAATAAACTTGAACTTGAATTCACTATTGAACGATACAAATTAAATTAGTGATGTCAAATTTAAAGAAGGACGAAAAAATTGGTTTTGGTGAGACTCGGTCTTGGACTGTATGATTTCAGTTAATTATTGGTGTGAAGAGTATATGTAAGTCCTTCAAATCCACAAAAAAATAACATCAATTGTGACGTTTCTGTCCATGGTAACCAAGTATTTTGTTCTACTAACATTTTCTCTTCCATTTTAACTTTACAAAATGCAGATCTGTAGTATACCTTGCTTGAAAATATCGCATTTCAGGAAAAAAAAAACTCAAAAAAAATTCTGTTTCGTAATATTTCTTTATTCTCGGAAATAATGACTTTTTCCGAAATAATCAAAGGTCAATCCCAAATAATCACAATAATTCTACCAAAATAATGAAATTTCTCCAAAAGTTATCACGAAAAATCCCACCGCTGTCACCAGTTGTAACTATTATTGTTGTACCTCTATTTTAACCTATGCGTATCAGTTTATATTTCAAAAACAGACAACTTTACAATTTACAACCCAACCGCTCTGTAAAAGGGTTATTGTATTCTAGTAACTTTTTAGCATTTCAGTTTCTTTATATGATCCTCTTCTCCACAAAGACAACTCAACCCAGATTACAATCCTTCCGCACGTCATCAAATGTAGTAAAGGCAAAAGGCTTTTATTTTTGTATTCTATGGCAGCTGCTGTCACCAGACGTAGATTTCTCCTCGTTGAATTTTGGAAGTAGAGGCAATTCCGAAAAAGCCTGGTTTCGCCTCTTTTGCTCGAAAAAGAGGTCTTTAGCGATAAATTTTATTTTTTGCTTCCTAGTATTCTGAAATGGGGCGGCCTTTTGTAAATGATAATAATAATTTTAAGCAGTATATTAGCATGGAATAAAAATAGGAACTGAATAAAAATACATTGGAAAATATTAGTGAAAAGGTATTCATCAAACCTAAACTTATTCGCGCACATGGTGATTATATCAAGAATTTGATATTGAAAAGTTCATCCAAGCTAAAGAAGGGATGATCATGATATGGTTTGAAAGACGTTTATGAATTTCCAGTCAATTGATAGCATGGTATCCAGAAAATATTTTTTTCACAACATGTTTGCTGAATTTTCATTCATCTATTTGCAGCGGTAAGAATTTTAATACGAACGGTGTCTAGAGTTATATCATTCAATTCAACTGTTGTCACATCATGTTGTCATTATCTCTCATTATTTCTTGTTGAATATTACTGTGCAAAGATACCTCATCTGTATTGTCCCGAAATAAAGTGGCGTCATCTGCAAACAAATTGAATTTTTCGGATTTATTTATCTTGGAGATATCAATATAATATAGAGAGGTTCGTTTGTGACTTTGTTTATTTGTAGGGGGTGATCTTCGGAAATACTGATCCGAATATCAATTTTTTTTCACCAACAGAAAGCTACACTGTTCATGAGTTATATAGGCTATATCTTGTATGATTGAACAAAAAATTTCAGTGAAAAATAATAGAATATGTAAAGACCTGAAACTTTGGGGGGGGGGGGGTTGAATGACGTAGACATAGGATAAGAAAGGGTTTTCCGAAGTTCCACGCCTGAAGGGGTGAAAAACGGGGTCGAAATTCGTATGGGACAACGTGATTCCTAAGGTCTATTTCAAATTTTGTTATTATATATATTCTTTATATTCTTCAACAGAATCGATATAGGACATGTATTGTATTTTATTGAAATTAATCGCCTAACGGGGTCAAAAAAGGGCTTAACAACATTTTCGACTTCCAATAAACACTCGCTAGTGCGTCAAAATGCAGAGACTTGTGATAAACCTGAGAAAACTCAGTACTAAGAACCACACAATATAATAGCATTATAAAATAATTAACGTTCAACGAAGTGGGCACAGGTCAGCTGGTGTACAACAAAAACAAAATAGGGCCCGAATTCGACCCCTGGGGTACCCCACATACAGTAGTCCCCATATGAGAGTTATGGTCTGTCTTTACAAGCTGGTTACTACTGTTCTGGTATGACTGAGAAAACGAATTTCCCAGGATCCATGATATCCGAGTTTGCCTTGCCGTATTCTGTGATTCACACAATCGAAGGGTTTTGTTAAGTCATGAAATATTGCAGTTGCTTTGTTTATATTATCAAGTCGAAATGAAAGTGAACATTACTGTCGCATAAATCCACCCCCAATACCCTACGTTTTCAGGGGAAAAGCACAAAGTTAGAGGCGACATAAACGTGTTGATTTGCGGCGATCCAGGGACTGCGAAGTCGCAGTTTTTGAAGTTCGTCGAGAAAATCGCCCCCCGAGCTGTATTCACCACCGGTCAAGGTGCTAGTGCGGTGGGTTTGACGGCGTACGTCAGGAGAAACCCCGCTACCAGGGAGTGGACCCTAGAAGCTGGAGCTCTGGTTTTGGCCGATCAAGGAGTCTGTCTTATTGACGAATTCGATAAGGTACGTGGCATAGTTGAAATTCCTTTCTTTATAAATTGATGGTTTTTTTATTTGGTGTTGTGACTTATAAGTTGGAATTTTTGGTTTTTATAGTGATTACTGTCAATATCGTATTCGTTATTTGAATAGTAGAAGGACGATGGTTGAAGTGTAGGGTCCGATAAGTGCAAAAATATTTACTGTTTCAAAGTAATTTACCCCGAAAAGTTGCTGCGTTAAATGAAAAACAGTTCCTTCTAAATGAAAAACGTCATCGAATTCTCTCATAACGAAAATTTGACTCTCACAAAGATACAAGATTCGAAATAGGATATGTTTCATTTAGAAAAAACTGTTTTTTATTACCACAGCAACTTTTCTGAGTAGATTAGAAGTCTGCCACCCTTGTATAGATTTCAAAATTGATTATTGATTTTTTTCAAATTATGTTAGGTTAGTAAACCAAAAAATCTACTGAGACAAAAGCAATAAAATATTTGTTGCATCTGATGTGGTTGCAATTCCAATTTTTTTTTTTCATATTTTTGATGATCAAATTCAATTTTATAATTTACTTTATTGTAAACAGTTGTTAATGAGAGCTGAATCGACATGACGCGTTAATAAAAATCATATAAATCTTATTTAGTCAACGGCTTAAAGGCAGTCAATAATAAAAAAATTATAATGAAAAACAAAACAACAAAATTTACCTCAAAACAAGCAAATAAACAAACTAGGTATGTAGGGGCGTGTCCAGTTTTGATATAGAATGTGAAATGTGAGTATCAGTGTTTGGTATGAGAAATATTAACTGGCTACCATCCTAGACTTCACAACATATATTTTATGACAGTGTGTCTTTTGCATTATATAATGATGTGCAATGTGTGGTTTGGGGATTTCTGATATATGTTGATTTGCTTCTGGTTGAGTAGGAATTAAATAGTATAGCGATAGTTGAATATTATTTTTTTGTCCAGACTTTGAGGTATCTCGAACACCTGAATCGAAAATTTACTTCAAAGGAAGTAGGTTTCGAAATGTAATTAGCATGTTCTTTGAATATTAATCCATAGTCAACTAATAAACCCAAGTATTTGATTTTTTTTTCACCTTTTCAATTGAGTTCCTGCAAAATATAAGGCTTTCATCAACAAAAAAGTGGGTTTCACAATTTCCGGCCACTTCTACTGTATCTTCGAAATATATTATAAAATAGGAAGAGTGAAGGACCAAGAATACTGCCTTGTGGCAGTCCGAATTTATTGTCTCTCATATAAATGTTATTCAGTAGGTTTTATTATCTTTTGGTTTCCTTCTGAAATTTGAAACAAATACACTGGTATATTTGTTACTTGAATCGACATGACGTGGGATTTAGGTCCCTTCAGAGAATTGAAAAGAATCTACACTTCTGTCTCGTACTATTCAAGATTTGGTTATTGTAATTTTTTTTTCAGATAAATGACTAGGATTGTAGTTAGATATACGAAGCTTCCGTATAAGTCATTGAATTATTTTGTTTTTTTAAATTTTCGAAATATAACATCAAAATCACTCCATGATCAATCATTTGTTTTGAAAAAAAAAATCGACATGACCTAGTATTCCTCATTTCCTTGAGAAAATTAAATAAAACGTACGCTTCTCTCGCATACTTTATATACGGTTATTCTATTTTTTTTTCAGATGAATGACCAGGATCGTACTTCGATCCACGAAGCGATGGAACAGCAGTCGATTTCCATTTCCAAAGCGGGCATCGTCACCAGTCTGCAGGCTCGCTGTTCCGTGATAGCGGCCTCTAACCCTATCAGCGGTCGATACGACGCCAGCATGACCTTCGCGGAAAACGTCGACCTTTCGGATCCCATTCTATCTCGTTTCGATATTCTGTGCGTCGTGCGAGACGAGGTGGATCCGGTTCAAGATCAACATTTGGCTAGGTGAGAATTGTTGTCGCCTGAAGAAGGTAAAAGTGATCGAAACGTCGTGATTTACTCATCTTTGTTTGAATAATTATTTTGTCTTTATATTTGATTTTAAGTTTTTTCGTTTTTCATTTATGGTCTCAATTTTTATTACGATTTATTTTATTATTTTCTCTTTTTTCTGACCTGTTTTTTCAATTTTTGGGTTGTTTTGGAATTTTTCCGAATTTTAAATAATTTTTTTCTACTTGTTTTCACCTTTTTTGTTTTATATTTCATTATCATTTTTTTATTTTATTTGTAATTGAATTTTCATTTCATTCTTATCTTCATTATGATTGATATTATTATCTCATTTTTGCCAGTTTAATTTTTTATGCGTTTTACTGTTTTTTATCAAAATTCTTTCGTTACCTGCTTCCAACTTTTTTGAGATTTAATTCAATTCAAAATTCTTTTCTCATTGTATTGAATTATCATCTGAATTTTCATTAATATCATCTTTATTATGATTCATTCTATTACCTCCTCATTTTTGCTAAAGTTTGATTTATTGGTGTGTTCTGGAATTTTATCGAATTTTAAATATTTTTGAAATTCTCTCTTAAGTTGTCTTCAAATTTTTGTTTTTCATTACATTCTTATTTTTTTTACTTTTATTTCTATTTGAATTTTCATTCTTATCTTCATGATTATTTATCTTATCATCTTCTCATGATTCTTCAGATATTTTTGATGTTTGGTGTTTTAGAATTTTTTGAATCTTCAATATTTAAAAAACTCTCACGTTACTTGTGTTCAGCTTTTTTGCGTTCTATGTTCAATTTTTAATTATTTTCTCATTTTATATTTTGAATGAATTTTTATTCTTCATCATGATGTATCTATCTTCTCATTTTTGCTAAACTTCATTCGATTTTTTTGGTGTGCATCTTCCGAATTTTGAATATTTTCATGATTTTCTCGTAACTTGTTTTATTTGCTGTTTTCGTTAATTATTTTCATCTCACAATTTTGTATTTGAACTATTTTTAAATATTCTTACACTTCGTACTTCATTCCATATTTTTTAATTTCTGGAATTTTGATATTCTTGAATGTTTTGAATATTGAAGAATTATAAAATTATTTTTATGACAATAATTCGAGAATCCAACTTCTCATGTTCACAGATTTTCATGCATTCACATTTTTTCAGATTCGTCGTCGATTCCCATATTCGTCATCATCCAGCAAAAAAACACTTGAAACAAATTCAAGAACCCCAAAATGAATTGCAAATACCGCAGGAAATGTTGAAGAAATATTTGGTTTACGCTAGAGAAAATATCCACCCGAAATTGCAGAACATGGATCAGGACAAAGTTGCAAACATTTACAGTCAACTGAGGCAGGAATCTTTGGTAATTATTTTAATTAATTCTTCCGTAGAGGAAAATAATTGTTGAGAAAGTTGATAAAAAGGTCAATGATATAGACGAATGAAAAATAAATAAATAAAATGAAAATAAATGAAAAGAAAATTAATGAAAAATTCCAAAAATTTTGACATCAAAAATGAAAATAAATATTAAATATTGAAAAAATCGTATTGAAATTGTGAATTTTTTTCGATAATTGTTGAAAAAATAAATTGAGTAACCATTACCATCGGTGTGACTGTTCTTCACAGGAAAATAACAAGTGCATAATATTTACACACTCATAGGATTAAAGGAATAATAAAGAATTGAAATCGTTAATTATAATACAAATTAAAAATAAGTGAAAAATAAGAAAGTGAACAAAATATTGAAATTAGAGAAAAAAATAATTATTGAAAATAACACACAAAAAATAAAATAATCGAAATAAAAAAAATAAAATAGCGGATATACAAAAATGAATGAATTCGAATTGAAAGTGCTAAAAAAATGGAAAATAGAAAATAATTAGTGAAAAATATTGAAAATTCTGAAATATTGCTAAACTATAAAAATTAATGTCGAAAAATTAGGCAAGTTATTTCAAATTTTGAAATTTTTTTTTCTCCCTCCAGGCGACCGGAAGTCTTCCGATAACGGTCCGACACATCGAAAGCATGATACGCATGAGCGAGGCGCACGCCAAAATGCATCTGCGCGAGTACGTCAACGAAGATGACGTCAACATGGCCGTCAGGATGATGCTGGAGAGCTTCGTGGAAACGCAGAAGTACAGCGTGATGAAGTCGATGAGACAGGTAACCTGTTAACTTCATTTTTATTCAACTAACTGGGGAAAATCCATAATTTCATCTTGAGTCTGCTGGAAATTCGTTACCGACGTTTCGACTTGTATAGAGTTATCTTCAGATCAATAAATTTCAGTTTTTTACGTTTATACAGAAAATTATTGCCCTCTATTGAAGTCGAAACGTCGGCTCCGAAGGATATTCTCTTGAACTAATTTTTTTTGTAGACGTTCCGGAGGTATCTTCTTTTCAAAAAGGATCACAGCGAACTCCTCTTCTACATCTTGCGGCAACTGGTTCAGGATCAACTCACGTTCCAGAGGAGTACGACGGAGATGGAAGCGCTAACGATCGAGATAGACGAAAACGACCTTATCGATAAGGTGAGGACTAGCTTGAATTTTTCGAGTATATTGCACAATACGATATTGTGCAATATTGTACCGCACTATATTGCCGAAGCAAACGATTCAGCAGTGCTGACCAGTTTGATATCTTAATGAAGTATTTGTTCTTGGAGTTTTTTGCCATATTGATCTTGCCCGTGAAATTTATTGAATTTTCATCATATTCACAATAATATTGCCTTATAGTTTATGTCGTACAACTAACTTCAAGGACTGAATAGAACCTAGATAATCACTTATATTGCGCAATGAAATATTGTGGAGTATTATACTGAACAATAATTTCAATACATTATTCCATAAACAGCACAATCTCCATTCAATACTTGCGCAATACACACAATGAACTTTTCAGACACAGCAATATTGCACACGAGCCAATATTGTGCAGTGGAGTTTACCTCATGGATGTTCAGTTGTTTCCCAGAATACAAAAATTTGCAACTTTTTATTGTCCACAATATTCAAATACAAATTTCATTATTTTTGTATAATGTACAGTATTAGCCACGATTTTGCCGTGAACAGTTAGAATGTCTAAGAAAAATGAAACATGTTTTGCAGTTGTTTTCAATTTTTGTATTCTATGATTTTGCAATGTTATGCAAACACTTGATAATCTAATAATTCCATATTGCCCAAACGATTTGAAACATATATTCACTCAGTGATTGCTCAGTATTCAGTGTATTCACAATATATTGCGCGTCATCCAATATTGTGCAATACACTCATTATGATTGTGTGCATTGTGATATTGCATACTATTTTTGTCCCTAACTATTGAATATTTTTGGGCAGTACACTACAAATTATCAGAATTCAGAAGGCAAATGAATTAGGACGTCTAAAGAAGGCATTCTTCTCAATTACTTTATTTTTGTATATTTATAATAATCCTACAATATTGTTCCTATGCCTATGAATTATTCATTATTGCTTGAATACTAACAAGCACGATTACAGTATGTACCATAAACTCATCAGATACAATAATAATGTGCAATATGCAATATTGTGCAAAATTCATTATAGTACAAAATTAATTATTGTGCAAAATTCAATATTGTGCAATATTCAATATGTGCATTATTTAATATTGTGCAATGTTCAATATTGCGCAAAATCCTATATTGTGCATTATTCAATATTGTGTGTTTTTGATTTGTTTTCCTCTTCTGATGTGTTTCTGAGCTAGTATTTTATTCATCTGGTCACCTAATAATTTTCTTCTCTTTCAGGCCAGGCAAATAGACATTCACGATCTGAAACCTTTCTACCAGAGCCGGATATTTGAGTCCAACAATTTCGTGTACGACGCCAAAAATAAAGTTATTCTTCATAACGTGCCGATAACCATCACAACAGAGGACTGAGGCCCATCCCAATGCTAGAATGTACATCATGATTTTTTTATACCGATTTTATTTATTTTGTATCTGCAGTGTTTAGGATCAATAAATACTGTTTCAAAGTGACAGTCGACTTTTTTTCTGGGGTGCTGGGAAAAGAATGAATATTTCAGATATTTTCAGAATTTCTGAGATATCATAGTCAGGGAGCCAGATGCGTTCTTGGGGTTTTCTATAGTGAAGGTTCGTTTGTTATTACATATTTTCTAAAAAAAATTTGAACCGACATATTTTGAGCTTCAAAATATATTGTGTTTCTCAATGACATGTTAATATTTCAGGAGGTTATTCTTAGACCTTTTGAGAATAAAACAACGTACTGGATTTCTAAACTTTTGAAATACTGGGTAATTAATTTTCATTTTTTTTTCTAACATTGGGTAACGCGAAACGTAGTGCGCATCTCTATTCTTTTTTAAACTGGCCTAGCGAGATGATAGATTTCAATTTTTCCATGTAAAACCACAACTTGAACGAAAAAATCAAGAGACTAGATTCTCTCAGTAATAGATGAGGATTTCGAAAATGATTTTTCACAAAAAAAAAACAGTGCCGTATCACTATTCTCACCGGCATGAAATTTTTTGAGAAGTTATGATTTGAATATGAAGTTTTTGCTCTCAAAATAAACTCGTGAATAATCTTCAGTTTTAGCACGATCAAGGATCACCCTGTATAAATCCGAAGTCGAAATGCGGCTTCATCTGTTATGGCTAGTCAAATTTCAAAGTGAGTAAAAGTAAAAAAGGCGTATTCCTCTTTTCCCAGAAAAGGGCAATATTTCCATGCAAATGGGAGACCCCCCGAAATATTTTTTGGTTACAGCTTTGATAATAGTGTGATTTGGGCAAAAATAGTCATAGATTGTCATTTTGAAAACTTTTCCGAATTGAAAATAATTATTGTGGAAAAAATTATATTCGAAAAAAACGATAAGTGATCCTACCATTCATGAATAATTATTCCTCAAAGATGAATCAATTTCAAAGATTTTGAGCTAACACAAGTGCTGCCATCTCTAGCATAGCAGTCAAAGCTCTAGATTACTATTCCTACTTCGGCATTTGAAACATAGATGAAAATTGCCACTAATTTCAGTGTGTTGAAAGGTTTTCGAGAATTCACATCAATCTGTTGAATTCAAATGCATGAATATGAGATGAAATGAAATGGAAGCAGATTCTGAAATATTTTTTGGTTACGGCTTTGATGATAGTGTGAATTGAGCAGAAATGAGCATAGCTTGTATGAGGATCGATTTCTTGGAACGTTTTCAAAATTAAAAATTATTTTAGATATCCCATTCGAAAAAAATCTGAGTGGTGGATCCATTTATAAATTATTCTTCGGAAAGACAATTTTTAACTGAAACTGTGCACTAACATTTATACTGCCATCTCTATTACAGCAGTCAAAGCTTTAAATAACCATTCCTATTTCAGCATTTATAAAATAGATGGCGCATGTGACTAATTTCAGTGTGTTGAAAGGTATTGGAGAACAATATATTAATCCGCAGAATTCAAATACATTAATATGAGACCAAACGTAATAAGATTCTGCAAGTTTCGCAGGAAAGGCGAAATATTTGTGCAGTTGGAAATCCCCAAAATATTTTTTTGTTACGGCTTTGATGATAGTGTGAATTAGGTAAAAATGAGCATAGCTTGTCAGTCGATCCATTTTCTGAAGGTTTCAAAATTGAAAGAATAATGGGCACTCCATGAGAAAAAATCTAATTGGTTCGCTCATTCATAAATCATTCCTCAAAAAAAATGAAAATTTTTTAGCTAACAATGATGCTGCTATCTCTATCACAGTAGTCGAAGCTCTGGATTACCGTTTCTACTTCGGTATTTGAAACATAGATGGCGCACGTGATTAATTTCAGTGTGTTGAAAGGTTTTGGATAATTTATATTAATCTGTAAAATTCAAATGCATGAATATGAGACGAAACGAAAGTAGATTCTGCAACTTCTGCAGGAAAGCTAAATATTCGTGCAGTTGGAAATCCCCAAAATATTTTTTGGTTATGGCTTTGATGATAGTATGAATTAGGCAAAAATGGCCATAGCTTGTCAGTCGATCCATTTTCTGAAGGTTTCAAAATTGAAAAAAAAAAGGTTCTTCATAAGAAAAAGTCTAATTGATTCGCTCAATTATAAATCATTCCTCAAATAAATGAAAATTTGTTAGCTAACACTAACGCTGCCATCTCTATCACAGTAGTCGAAGCTCTGGTTTGCCATTTCTACTTCAGCATTTGAAAGATAGATGGCGCATGTGATTATTTTCGGTGTGTTGAAAGGTTTTGGAGAATTTATATTAATCCGTAAAATTCAAATGCATGAATACGAGACGAAACGAAAGAAGATTCTGCAACTTTTGCAGGAAAGGCTAAATATTCGTGCAGATGGAAATCCCCAAAATATTTTTTTGTTATGGCTTTGATGATAGTATGAATTAGGCAAAAATGGGCATAGCTTGTCAGTCGATCCATTTTCTGAAGGTTTCAAAATTGAAAAAAAAGTACTTCATTGTAAAAAATTCAATTGGTTGGCCCATTCATAAATTATTCCTCAAAAAAAATGAAAATTTGTTGGCTAACACTGATGCTGCCATCTCTATCACAGTAGTCAAAGCTCTGGATTACCATTTCTACTTCGGCATTCAAAACATAGAAAACGCATGTGATTAATTTCAGTGTGTTGAAAGGTTTTGGAGAATTTATATCAATCCGTAAAATTCAAATGCATGAATATGGGACGAAACGAAAGTAGATTCTGCAACTACTGCAGGAAAGGCTAAATATTCGTGCAGTTGGAAATCCCCAAAATATTTTTTGGTTATGGCTTTGATGATAGTATGAATTAGGCAAAAATGGGCATAGCTTGTCAGTCGATCCATTTTCTGAAGGTTTCAAAATTGAAAAAAAAAGGTTCTTCCTGAAAAAAAGTCTAATTGATTGGCTCATTTATAAATCATTCCTCAAATAAATGAAAATTTGTTAGCTAACACTGATGCTGCCGTCTCTATCACAGTAGTCAAAGCTCAGGATTACCATTTCTACTTCGGCATTCAAAACATAGAAAACGCATGTGATTAATTTCAGTGTGTTGAAAGGTTTTGGAGAATTTATATTGATCCGTGAAATTCAAATGCATGAATATGAGACAAAATGAAAGTAGATTCTGCAACTTTTGCAGGAAAGGCTAAATATTCGTTCAGTTGGAAATCCCCAAAATAATTTTTGGTTACGGCTTTGATGATGATATGAATTAGGCAAATATGGGAATAGCTTGTCAGTCGATCCATTTTTGAAGATTTCTAGATTGGAAAAATAATAGGTACATCATAAGAAAAAATCTAATTGGTTCGCCCATTCATAAATTATTCCTCAAAAAAATGAAAATTTGTTAGCTAACACTGACGCTGCCATCTCTATCACAGTAGTCAAAGCTCTGGTTTGCCATTTCTACTTCGGCATTCAAAACATAGATGGCGCATGTGATTAATTTCGGTGTGTTGAAAGGTTTTGGAGAATTTATATTAATCCGTAAAATTCAAATGCATGAATACGAGACGAAACGAAAGAAGATTCTGCAACTTTTACAGGAAAGGCTGAATATTTGTGCAGTTGGAAATCCCCAAAATATTTTTTTGTTACGGCTTTGATGATAGTATGAATTAGGCAAAAATGGGAATAGCTTGTCAGTTGATCCATTTCTGAAGATTTCGCAATTGAAAAAATAATAGGTACATCATAAGAAAAAATCTAATTGGTTCGCCCATTCATAAATTATTCCTCAAAAAAATGAAAATTTGTTAGCTAACACTGATGCTGCCATCTCTATCACAGTAGTCAAAGCTCTGGATTACCATTTCTACTTCGGCATTTAAAACATAGATGGCGCATGTGATTAATTTCGGTGTGTTGAAAGGTTTTGGAGAATTTATATTAATCCGTAAAATTCAAATGCATGAATATGGGACGAAACGAAAGTAGATTCTGCAACTATTGCAGGAAAGGCTAAATATTCGTGCAGTTGGAAATCCCCAAAATATTTTTTGGTTACGGCTTTGATGATGATATGAATTAGGCAAAAATGGGCATAGCTTGTCAGTCGATCCATTTTCTGAAGGTTTCAAAATTGGAAAACAAAGTACTTCATTGTAAAAAATTCAATTGGTTGGCCCATTCAAAAATTATTCCTCAAAAAAAATGAAAATTTGTTAGCTAACACTGATGCTGCCATCTCTATCACAGTAGTCAAAGCTCTGGATTACCATTTCTACTTCGGCATTTAAAACATAGATGGCGCATGTGATAAATTTCAATGTGTTGAAAGGTTTTGGAGAATTTATATCAATCCGTAAAATTCAAATGCATGAATATGGGACGAAACGAAAGTAGATTCTGCAACTATTGCAGGAAAGGCTAAATATTCGTGCAGTTGGAAATCCCCAAAATATTTTTTGGTTATGGCTTTGATGATAGTATGAATTAGGCAAAAATGGGCATAGCTTGTCAGTCGATCCATTTTCTGAAGGTTTCAAAATTGAAAAAAAAAGGTTCTTCCTAAAAAAAAGTCTAATTGATTGGCTCATTTATAAATCATTCCTCAAATAAATGAAAATTTGTTAGCTAAGACTGATGCTGCCATCTCTATCACAGTAGTCAAAGCTCTGGTTTGCCATTTCTACTTCGGCATTCAAAACATAGATGGCGCATGTGATTAATTTCGGTGTGTTGAAAGGTTTTGGAGAATTTATATTAATCCGTAAAATTCAAATGCATGAATACGAGACGAAACGAAAGAAGATTCTGCAACTTTTGCAGGAAAGGCTAAATATTCGTGCAGTTGGAAATCCCCAAAATATTTTTTTGTTACGGCTTTGATGATAGTATGAATTAGGCAAAAATGGGAATAGCTTGTCAGTCGATCCATTTCTGAAGATTTCGAAATTGAAAAAATAATAGGTACATCATAAGAAAAAATCTAATTGGTTCGCCCATTCATAAATTATTCCTCAAAAAAATGAAAATTTGTTTGCTAACATTGATGCTGCCATCTCTATCACAGTAGTCAAAGCTCTAGATTACCATTTCTACTTCGGCATTTAAAACATAGATGACGCATGTGATTAATTTCAGTGTGTTGAAAGGTTTTGGAGAATTTATTTCAATCCGTAAAATTCAAATGCATGAATATGAGACGAAACCAAAGTAGATTCTGCAACTATTGCAGGAAAGGCTGAATATTCGTGCAGTTGGAAATCCGCAAAATATTTTTTGGTTATGGCTTTGATGATAGTATGAATTAGGCAAAAATGGGCATAGCTTGTCAGTCGATCCATTTTCTGAATATTTCAAGATTGAAAAAAAAGGTACTTCATTAGAAAAAATCTAATTGGTTGGCCCATACATGAATTATTCCTCAAAAAAAATGAAAATTTGTTAGCTAACATTGATGCTGCTGTCTCTATCACAGTAGTCAAAGCTCTGGATTACCATTTCTACTTCGGCATTTGAAACATAGATGACGCATGTGATTAATTTCAGTGTGTTGAAAGGTTTTGGAGAATTTATTTCAATCCGTAAAATTCAAATGCATGAATATGAGACGAAACGAAAGTAGATTCTGCAACTATTGCAGGAAAGGCTGAATATTCGTGCAGTTGGAAATCCGCAAAATATTTTTTGGTTACGGCTTTGATGATAGTATGAATTAGGCAAAAATGGGCATAGCTTGTCAGTCGATCCATTTTCTGAAGGTTTCAAGATTGAAAAAAAAGGTACTTCCTTGGAAAAAATCTAATTGGTTGGCCCATTCATGAATTAATCCTCAAAAAAAAATGAAAATTTGTTAGCTAACACTGATGCTGCCATCTCTATGATAGTAGTCAAAGCTCTGGATTACCATTTCTACTTCGGTATTTAAAACATAGATGGCGCATGTGATTGATTTCGGTGTGTTGAAAGGTTTTGGAGAATTTATATTGATCCGTGAAATTCAAATGCATGAATATGAGACGAAATGAAAGTAGATTCTGCAACTTTTGCAGGAAAGGCTAAATATTCGTTCAGTTGGAAATCCCCAAAATAATTTTTGGTTACGGCTCTGATGATAGTATGAATTAGGCAAATATGGGAATAGCTTGTCAGTCGATCCATTTTTGAAGATTTCTAAATTGAAAAAATAATAGGTACATCATAAAAAAAAATCTAATTGGTTCGCCCATTCATAAATTATTCCTCAAAAAAATGAAAATTTGTTAGCTAACACTGATGCTGCCGTCTCTATCACAGTAGTCAAAGCTCTGGATTACCATTTCTACTTCGGTATTTAAAACATAGATGGCGCATGTGTCATCTCTATCACAGCAGTCAAAGCCATTGTCTAAGGATGTACATCCTTAGACAATGTCAAAGCTCTGGATTACCATTTCTACTTCGGCTTTCATGATATAGATGGCACGTGTGACTACTCTCAGTGTGTTGCTAGGTTTTGGAGAATTTGTCAATCCGTAAATTTCAAATCAATGAATATGAGACGAAACGGAATGAAAGTAGATTCTGAAATATTTTTTGGCTACGGCTTTGATGATAGTGTGAATTGGTCAGAAATGAGCATAGCTTGTCTGTGGATCGATTTCTTGAGGTTTCAGCAATAAAAATTATGATAGGTATCCCATTCTAAAAAATCTAAGTGCTTTGCCCATTTATAAATTATTCTTCGAAAAAAATTTTTGAACTAAAATTATGCACTAACAAAAAATGTGCTTCTATCTCTAACATAGCAGTCCAAGCTTCGGAATACGATTCCTACTTCGGTATTTGAAACATAGATGGCAAATGTGACTAATTTCAGTAATTCAACAAACGTTAAGCATAAAATATTTGTAAAATATTCTTGTCCCATAATTTTTTGAATGAGAATGAACTGAAATGGAAAGTGACAGTTCTCAAATTGAAAATATTCCGCCAGAACTGAAAGAACAAGTTAATTCATTGTCATTGAATAAAAAATACAAAATTAAAAGTGTTTCTGAAAATATAATTTTGGCACATTTTAAAGAACTATCCAAATCAAAAAAAGCCTCTACTGACTGGTCAATGTACTCAATGCTGAAATCGACTATTTGCTTCTCTTAGGCACTATAAAACTAAGAATGACTCACTGACTTAATTTCCGTTTCATAGTATAGAATTATTTTTAGAAAAAAGTGTGTTGTAGAAAAAGTATAGTGCGTAACACGAGCAGAAATGCAATTTCTCACTCGTTTGAACCGCAGCAACTTTTCCCAGCTTGTGAGAAATTATCACTTTTCTACACTTTTGCACAATATACTATTGAGAGCGTGAAAAAATGACACGTTACGACACTTTTTCACTCATATTATACTTTTTTTTAACGTGGAATCTGAGAAAATGACATGTTAAGTCACTTTTTTTCACTCATATTAAAATTTTTATGTGTTTCAAAAAGCGCTACTTCATCAACTAATGTGAAATTAAAAAAGTTTAGTTTATATAACGATAAAAAAAAGAATAATAATTTCAAATCGTCGATACCATTATAAGGTTTTGAAGGTGAATAACAAAGACTTTTCCGAGAACTGAAATGGACGTACCCCAACTACCATCAATCCAAGTCATTTTCGAGCACATAAAACGAACAAATATGCTGCGTTATCTCGAAATAATGAAACCGGATACAGAAACTAAGCCACGGAGTGTTAAAGTTTTCGAATTATTTATCGAAACGGCCGGTATCAGGTGTACTTTCCGGCCAGACCGGCAAGAAACGCAAGGATGAGTTTTTAGTCCCTTTGTGGTGGCACGCCTGCAGCAGGACCCGGGGCGCTCCCCGGAGACTCGTACGGCCTTCTTGACAGCCCCATTCGCAAACATACACCTTCCTTTTCTCGCCTGTAACGCACTCACATCGGTGGCATCGTGAACTGAGTTTCGGCTGTTTTAATAAAAATATTATTGGGCTTTTGGGTTTTTATATTTGCGACGGGGTTATAGACCTGTAGATATAGACAATCAATTCGCAATAATTCCAAAAATTTTCAAACTTCACCAGTATGTTAGTGCGTGAATGAAAACAAACTATACAATTTTTCATGAGCCTGCGATGAACAGAACATTGTTTGAATGGCAAAAACGTTTTGATGCTTTATTTTCGCACAAAAAAATTGCAAAAGTTCTGCAAACTAGGAATACCGCTAGTAATATTGTTTTACAACATGTAATAAGTTTGCAACCTTGTTACAGTTGCGGAATCTTATGTTTGTCTCATTCATTGTAGTTTTCCATTGCAATTTGTGTAAAAAAATACAAAAGTTCTGCAAAATTCATAAGTGATTGAAAAAAATGTTCAACATAGTTACTTACATTTGCAACCATTTCTGAAAAACGGAATGAGTATTTATTAAACTTGTTCCCTCAACGCCGCCATGTCCAGTACACACAAGTATTGAGATAATTACAAAAGATTCTCAGGTCTCAGTGGATATGAAACTTTGCAACCTCGAACTTAAAACGGAACCTTAATCATTCAAGAAATACTAATCGTATTTTTACAACCTCAGGAAGGGATCGAGATCACAGTTATCCAGCTGAATACTTGATTATCACTCGGGTTATGAGTATTACATATTGCACTGGTTTATTGGATCTGAATTCCTCTTTCAGTAGGTACCAGTGTTTGATATTGTTTAGTTGTGTATGGTATACTTTATTAACTACTAGTTTTCAACACTTCACTGGTTTGCAGAACTTTTGCTTTTTTTGAAAGAGTGCAAATACAAAATTATCTTTTTGTTTTTACTCTTATTTCCGTGTTACGGACGTGGTTGCAAATCAACGAAAACGTTCGACGGGAGGACAAATTATTTCGCAAATATATTTTTCGTTTAACGCAATGGGTTGCAAATTGAAGTGCTCTCCAACAAACAGATTTTGGTAATTTTTCAAGTTTTGCAGAACTTTTGGAATTTTTCGAAAAATTAGGATTGATAACATTTTTTTTAAACAAACAGTTCCTTTTTGAATGGTTGAAAATTTATCAGAAAATGTAAAGGGCTATATCTCCACACTTTGCAAATTTGCAGACCTTTTTTTGGTAGAGAACAAATACCATAATATTTTCATTTTGATTATACCTTCTTTTTCGTATTGCAGACGTGGTTGCAAATCAATGAAAACGTTTTATGTGAGGACTTCTTCATTTGCAACCCGTATTTAAATCTTTTGTAAAAACTTGTTCTGATGACATTGAATAACTTATTGCAAAAATATATAAAAACACTTGACATAGTCAGTGGGCATACTTGAAGACTGGCGTTAAATCAAATCATCTTTCGAACAATCTGTTCAGGCCAGTCTCAAATTACCTACACAGTAGGTTTCGGCTGGCACCTGCCAGGAAACAACTACTCCCCAGGCTAATACCACGAAGGGCATTGAATTATATCCGACCAGGTGCCAGTGCAGGTTTCTTCACAGAAGTAAATCCTGCATTTGCTTTCGTCGATACAAATGGAGGAATTGTTTTTCAATTCGGTTTGCTTTTGGAATACCTCGTCCATTGGTAGATGGCGTAATAACTTCGTTGGTCGCATCAGCTTTGGCCGGGGCTTGATACTCGTGTAGGAGTTTGATTTTTAATTATGGGAAATCATCGACTTTATGTTGATGATGGCACTGCCTTGCACTGACGAGTGGCCAAATAGCCCGAAACCGGTCTCCAAGTGTGTCCGTCCCTATAATTGAAAAGTAATTCCTTCATTTGTATCGACGAAAGCAAATGCAGGATTTACTTCTGTGAAGAAACCTGCACTGGCACCTGGTCGGATATAATTCAATGCCCTTCGTGGTATTAGCCAGGGGAGTAGTTGTTTTCTGACAGGTGCCAGCCGAAACCTACTGTGTAGGTAATTCGAGACTGGCCTGAACAGATTGTTCGAAAGATGATTTGGCAAAAATATATATTCCGTTTAACGCAAGAGGTTGCAAATTGAATTACTCCTCAAGAACATTATTTCGGTTGCTTATGCAAGTTTGCCGAACTTTTGGATTTTTTTCGGAAAAATTAGGATTATTACCAATTTTTTTGATAAAACGAAATGTTCCATTTCGTTTAAATGGTTGCGAATTTGCCAGAAAATGTAAAGTGCTATTTCGCAATACTCCGAAAGTTTGCAAAACTTTTGCAAATACCTCCGTACAATAATGCGAATATTCACAAAATCCTAATTTTCAACATGTTCCGTTCAGAATAAATGGTTGCAAAATTAGACTCAATATGATTCGAACGTACTTTTAATTCCACTGAAGTTCCAGAACTCTTGTAATTTTTGTTGAATTTTGGAAAAATCATGTCTATATCTACTGGCCTATTATTACAGTGCTATTTGGACGGACGCAGTACGATCTTTGTTCGGGCTTATTGCTAAACCCTTTTATATTTTACTCTCTCTTGGTTTTTACTAATAAAACTCGTTTTTATCTTTTCCGTTTTTTCAATGACTTTTACTCAAAATTGTTATTTTTCATTACAACGTTTCTTAGTAACAACTTCAAAAGTGAAAGAATGGTAAAATCATAAAAACTATATACAAAGTATCAAATAATAACTGAACAGCAGGAACATTCTCCCCCCGGTGAAGAGCCTATTCTTCATCCTCTATAACTGCTTCCACGTCGAGCTTGCATAATTTCGAAACAGGCTTCTTGTAGATATTCTTCCGGGTTTTTACATCTGCTACGCGGACCTGTCCATCCGGACCAGGGTAAACTGCTACTACTTTACCCATCATCCAGTGGTTTCTCGATGAGTTTTCTTCCACAATGACTACAACATCGTCAAGTTTTATAGGTTTTTGATTATCTGTCCATTTTCTTCGTCGATTCAATGTAGGTAAGTACTCCTTAATCCAGCGCTTCCAAAACGAATTCGTTAACATCTGTGTTTTTCGCCACTCTTTTCTCAGATTTCTGGTGGTATCAAAGTTACCTGGGGGCCCTTCCCTATGCGCATATCCAATAAGAAAGTGATTGGGGGTGAGTGCTTCCGGGTCTTTTGGATCCACAGAGACATGTGTTAGTGGTCTTGCATTCACTATACACTCTGCTTCAGTGAATAACGTAGCAAGTGTTTCTTCCTTTAACGACTGTCCATGAACCGCCACTCCCAATGACTTCTTGATGGAACCAATTAATCTTTCCCAGGCTCCTCCAAAATGCGGGCTTCCAGGAGGAATAAAATGAAAATCTATACCTCGAGTTGTTGTGAAGTTAGCAACTTTTACTTCATCTATCTCCTTTATGGCATTCCGTAATTCTGTAGCTGCTCCTCGGAAGTTTGTCCCATTATCGCATAGGATCTTCTCTGGGTTTCCTCGTCGGCAAATAAATCTTCGTATAGCCATTATAGCTGAATCTGTGCTCATTGAAGCAACTATTTCCAGATGGACAGCTCGAATGGCTAGACACGTGAACAATACACCCCACCTTTTTTCCCTTCGCCTTCCTATTGTCACAATGTAGGGCCCAAAACAATCCATACCTACATTGATGAATGGTCGAATACAGGGTGCTATACGTACTAATGGTAATTGTCCCATGATTGGTGTTTTTGGTTGGCTATGATCGTTTTTACACTTCTGACAATTTTTTCTCGTGTACTTTACTGCAGCTCGTCCGTCTATAATCCAGAACTTCTGCCGAATTTCGTTCAAAATTGTCTCCATTCCAACATGTCCAAATTTCTCATGGTAATATTGCAACAATAATTTAGTGTACTGATGTTTTGGACACAAAATTATTGGCTTTTTAGTACATAATTCTAAACAAGTTGATAAATTCAATCTTCCACCCAGAACTAAAATTTCATTTTCATCTAACTCGGGAGAAAGACCTTTTATTCGACTGTTTTTTCCCAATTTCTTCATTTTCTGCAAATTTTCGATATCTTCTCCAAAACTTTCTTTTTGTGCATTTCGTATCCATCTTCTTTCGGCTTCTTCGATTTCCCTTACTGTTAGATATTCTTCAACAGAGTCACTTGTTTCCTTCTTCCACAGATTTTTCAATCTTGTGACAAATCTGAGTGCCCATGCGGTTGCTCTGATTAACCTTAACCATTTCGAAAACCTTTTAATATCAGGTAAAACGGAGTCAGTTTCCAAAGTACATTTTCCTATAAATTCTTTCTTCAATTCCATTTCGTCAATGTCATCATCTGTCTCTTTGAAATTTTCAGGATTATTCAGTTCTCCTGGCCACATTTCTATTTGTTGTCTCAAAAAATCGGGACCATTTAGCCAAATCGTCGAAATTTCAGGATTCGTATTGAAATTTTGTCTAGTAGCTACATCCGCAATATTTAAATTCGTTGGGATCCAGCGCCAGTCGGAAATGTTAGACTTCTCTTGGATTTCTCCGATTCTATTTGCCACAAAGGGTTTGAATTTTCTACTCTCATTTTTAATCCAGTTTATCACGCATTTCGAATCGGACCAGAAATATGTTTTGTCTATACGAATTTCCAATTCATTTTTCAGTGCTTCTGCCAATCTTGAACCTAATACAGCTGCCTGGAGCTCTAACCTAGGTATAGAAAGAATTTTCAACGGAGCAACCCTTGTTTTTGCCATAACGAATGACGTATCTATCTGATTCGATACAATCACTCTTAGATATGCCACCGCTGAAAATGCCTTCTCACTAGAATCACAAAAAATGTGTAATTCTATGTCTTTCGCTGTTGGTATGAGATATGAGTAACACCGAGGGATCCTAATTTCAACAGTCTTCTGCAGGATTATGAGCCAATCTTTCCATATCTTGCTGAGATTCACAGGAATTTGGTCGTCCCAGCCAACTCCTGTCCTCCATAAATCCTGCAAAAGAATTTTAGCCGATGGTATGAAAGGACAAAAATCCTAAAGGATCGAATATACTCATGACAATTTTCAAAATATTCCTTTTGGTAATATTTCGTTTAGCGACATTTTCATCCAAATTCAATTTGAAACAAATCGTATCGTCTTCTGGATTCCACCAAACACCTAGTACTCTTTGTATCGTTAGTCCACTTTCGGATAGGCTCTTTTGGTCGCTCATCTCTCCAAAGAAACTTTTCTTCACTAATGAGGCATTCGTGATCCAGTTCACTAGTTCATATCCCGCCAACGACATCACTCGTTTCACTTCCATTGATGTGACCAATGCTTGTTCTTCTGTGTCGGTGGAGTCTAGATAATCATCAGCATACATTTTCTCCGTGATTGCTTTCAATATATTTGGTGATTGACTTTTCTCCTTGGCATTGAGGTTTTTGATGTATTGTGCACTAGCAGGAGAACACGTAGCGCCAAAAATCATCACCTGCATTTCATAAACTTCCGGATCCATAGTCGTATCAAAATTCCTCCATAATAGTCTCTGTGCACATCTATCCTCTTCGATAATCTTCACTTGATGAAACATCTCCCTGACATCTCCTGCAAATCCAAATTTTCTTTGTCGAAATCTGAGCAAAACAGCCACTAACGAGACAAGTAGATCCGGTCCAGGTAATAGATTGTCATTGAGACTCATTCCGTGTGACTTCGCTGCAGCGTCGAATACGATCCGAATTTTGCCAGGCTTGTTTGGATTCACGGTGGAGAAATGGGGTAGATACCACGTTCGCGGTGGTTCAATTGCGGATTCTGCAGGTGTTAATTTTTTCATATACCCTTTCTTGATGTAGCTGTCGAATTTTTCACAATAAGCCTTCTTCAGTTCTTCATTTTTCTGGCATTTCCTTTCAGTACATCTGAGCCTCTGTAGAGCTGTAGATTTACTCTCGGGCAGCTGGATATTTTTATTTTTCCAAATAAGCCCTGTCTCGAAATGATTTCCAATTCTACGAGTGGTATTCTCCATGACTTCGATGGCTTTCTTTTCCTCAAGAGTATGTTACAGCTTTATCGGTGATACGCCAAATGAGTCAAGAGAAAAAGATTGTTTTACCAAGTCATGCAGAACAGTATCGTCATTTTTATTACAGAAATGTACAGAATCAATTTTCATTTTTATTTCACCAATTGAACCATGAACAGACCATCCTAACCGGCATTTTGTGGCAATAAGAGACGACCTTTCATTTCCATAGTCTGTTCGAATCTGTCTAGGAATGATGAGGTCAATATTATTCTGACCTATCAACAACATAGGCCTCTCGTTAATATATTCGTCAATAGGAAGATTTTTCATATGAGAATACTTTTTCAAATCTTCACTACGGACAGATTGCATTGGCAATGAAAGGTTTTCTACGGTATATACACTATTCAAGATTGCAAGCTTTGAATCCCTTGTCCCTGAAATATTTACATCTAGGCGTTCTGAATTTTCAAATTTGGTAATATCCCCAGTCCATTTGATACAGAGTGGTTCTTTGATACCTTCAACCTCCAGCTTTTTAGCTAAGTCCTTCTCAATCAAGGTAACCGTGGATCCTTCATCACAAAGAGCTAGAGTCGTGATTGTCTTGTCTGGGCCATGCAATCGTACTGGGATCATCCTCAACAAGGTATTCATTTTTTCACGATGGGTTGTGAGGACTGATTCTTCTTCAGATCGTCTAGAAATATTATTTATATTAGCATTTTCAATTACATTTTCCTGATTTTCCTGAGATCTCCTCCCCCCAGAAAAATTTTCATTGTGTAAAAGTTTATGATGTTTCAATTTACACCCACCAACACCACATTCTCTCTTGAATTTGCAAACAGATTTCTGGTGATTTTTTCCAAGACAACAAAAACAAAGTTTCTTACCTCTGATGATGTTCCATCTGGTATCAACATCATCACTTTTTATTTTCGGACAGTTTGAAGGTCGATGTTCACCATTTTCGCAATACTTACAGGTGTGTGTATCTCTTATTGTGGTGGTGGCAAAAACATTGGTGTTCCTCATATTTTTTAACTTCCCTGGGAGTATGAACACAACATGCTGCATTCGCCATATCACCGAGCCAAGACGAAAATAATTCGATATTCGCTTCAGCTTGTCTACTAAAAAAGAATTCACCCCATTTGAGTTTCAATGCTTCCGGAAGTTTACTTACCATGTCTTTAAGGAGTTGAGGATTGTTCATATGCCCCGTCGATCTCAAACTTTTCATGGTTTCTACTAAATTCCTCACTTCGTTCGAAAAAAGTATTAATTTTTCAATACTTACATCTCTCATATATGGCATACTATGAACTTTTGAAATCAAAACTTCAATAATGACATCAGGTCTACCGAAACGCATTTTCAGAGTATCCATGATGAGTGGAACGTTTTCACTAACGAGCATCATCCCCGATACGGCCGATTTCGCTTCCCCCCTCAAGCATTTCCTCAATTTCACCATTATTTCTTCCTGACTAAAATCACACATTTTAGATACCCTTTCATACTGTTCGAAAAATAAGGGCCATTCTTCAGGATTTCCATAAAAAATGGGAAAATCTTTGTCAATGATTTGCCTTGACAATAGTTTACTGTGAATGTTCTCGCTAGGATTGGTTTTTTTCAATAAATTTTCAATTGTCTGACACAGTAAATGAATATCATTTGAATTCGAAGGAGTACTACCTACATGACCTACATTTACCTGACAAATATTGTTTTCATTATTTCTGTACTCATCTGGCTGGATATAGTTAAAATTTTGCTCACCTTCGTTCATATCATTTTTACGTGAAATACCTTCATTTGGAATCCTAATATTACTACTCCTTTCCTGATTCCGGGCGACGTAGGTATTTTGTTGTAATTCCTTTTCAATCCCATAGCTTTGGTTCTCATTAGTATTGTTAACCCATTCCTGGATCCTGGACATCTCTGATTCTGACCTTTGACTTTGACGATTTTCTTCAATACTCTGGATTTCAGCTTCTTGGAGTTCATGCTCTAGTTGAAGAAGACGTAGTCGATTCTCTAGTTTTGCTTTTTCCATTTCAATCTCTTGTCGTTTCATCTCTGTTTCATAATTCAATTTCTTCTGAAGTATTTTGGCACTGACGCGGGACTTCAAACTCACAGCAGACTTCGAAAGAATGGTTTCTTTATCTGAGGTTTCCATTTTCTTGGTGGTCTGGACTCCATTATTCTCGGGATTCACCATTTCACCTGTTCCTCTTCCAAATCTTTCTGGCCAATAATAGTCCGCCGAGAGGCATTTGTTTACTCCCGCAGTTTTTCTTCTTTCTCTTGGGGCCAAATTCTCCATATCTTGGTTCAGAAACTTGCTCGAAGGACCAACAATGTTCGGGCTTATTGCTAAACCCTTTTATATTTTACTCTCTCTTGGTTTTTACTAATAAAACTCGTTTTTATCTTTTCCGTTTTTTCAATGACTTTTACTCAAAATTGTTATTTTTCATTACAACGTTTCTTAGTAACAACTTCAAAAGTGAAAGAATGGTAAAATCATAAAAACTATATACAAAGTATCAAATAATAACTGAACAGCAGGAACAATCTTGGTGAAAATTCGCTTTGAAATGGTTGATGCAGTTTCCTGTAGCTTTTTAATTTGATATCACCACGGTGTTTCCATTCAAAATGACAGACAAGTTATTGGGATTTGAAGGTAAGCGATACACCCTCTGGTGAAAAGTTTCAAACGATGTCAAAGTATTGTCGAATAAGTGGGGCTTATTATTAAATAAATAAATAAATTTATTGATTCCTTTAAGATCACAAGGTGAACAATCCACTCGTAAAATACTTATTCATTCTCACTCATATAACAGTTCATATATCAATAAACCATCGAAATCATTCACCATGACTAGGTACAAGTTAATATGCATGGACAATACAGACAAAGAAATATCACCTTCCTATATTCAGATATTCATCGACACTGTAAAAACATCCGTCAATCAAGAATTGCTTCAGTTTTGCTAGGAAACCGTTTGGTATCTTTTCATTTCGTTCATGACTCGAAAGATTATTATAAAAATTTCGCTCCTGCATAGAAAGGTCAATTTTCGAAAGATGCGGTGGAATGCTTTGGTAATCTGATGTTTTCCCGTTGTCTGGTAGGCTGAGTATGAAAATCATAGTTATGTAGATATGTATGAAACCTCATCATGAATAATATAATGCACTTGTAAACATACATACAGGGAAGACACATGATTCTATTATCAATGATAACCAAGATTGAACATCAAACGAATAACTCTTTTTTGAGAAACAAAAATTGTCTTCATATCAGAAGGTAAGCCCCAGATTGCTCTATTACTTGAGATGTGAGAATATATAATGGCATAGTATACGTTTATCAGTATGGTCGCATGGCAAAGTACCCAGTGTTAATTTTTTTTCTCACGTGGTGCTAGATTGAAATGACATATCACTATCAATAGACATACCAAGAAATTTAGTATTTTCTGATGCTTCTTCGATGAGTTAGTTAACTATTCACTTCAACTTGAAAGTTGTTAATTTTTCTTTGATTTCTATAATGAAATTGCATCAGAACAGTTTTGTGTGAATTGACAATCATGGACTTTCTACTACACCAACTCATGAACTCTTGAGATAATCGGTTGAGTTTCAGTATTACTACTTTTAATCGGGTTTAAAGGCCGTCGTTCTCTGGAATTTCTTCCTGTCGTTTCGCTAGCGCGAGTGGCTAGCTTCTTCAGACGCTCATTCATCCTGACTATTATTCCGATGACTGGACAATTCGATTTCGTAAGGCGCATTTATATTGATGCAGGTAGTCTGGAGTGTTAATTAATTCTGTCGAATTCGGAGAATAACCATCAGTATCAGTTGCCGCACTACCTGCCGTGATTTTATTAGTTATTCTTGATTTTCTAGGAAAGAAGTCTAAGAAAAAGAAAGTCTAAGACAGACTTTCACTCTTGACCTCTCCCATGCTGGGAGTCACACGCTAAAAGTCCCGTCAATACTTTTATCGAACTAATTTAGTTCTATTCAAGACATCTCTTCCATCAGAATCATCTTCGAAATTGTGCGATAAATCAACCGACGCCAATTCCGTATGTCACTGGAACACGTTCCGGGCAGGTCGAGGGCTCCGGAGAGAAAGCTCGGGTTGTCCGTGGCCATTTACAAGGGTCGGATTTCTCGTCGGAGGGACAGCCGAGGGCCAGAACTTAGGACAGCGGCCAGGCTGGACATGAATAATGCATACCGCAGATGTGGAATACGTGTAAGCCCTTAGGAACCCTTGCCCTCCCCTTTCGTGTCCTGCCCTTCGGACACTTCCACCCGGCTACTGTTACGGGCGGGCTCAAAATGGCTGAAGGATTCGATCAGATCGAACAAGGATTTTAATAGCGATTTTTGGAAGGATAATAACTTTGCAGCAGAAAATTTCAAGTTGAAAACATTTCATTCTTAATAGAAAACATCTGTTCGATACATAATTTTGCGGACGACAGTAGTACTCTTCATACCAGTTTCTCTTTCAGTGTTCCCATACCAGCTCGAGAAACAAAAATCCAAAGAAACATTCACGTCAATAAAATTAACGACTTGCTAAAAATAATAGAATGGGGTAACATGGACTTGATTCTACGAAAACCCAGGCATGTCTCTTCCCAAGAAACGCCGATCTATCATCATCTAGTATTCAGATGTCAGGAGTAACTATTCCTACAAAGTCAAGTATCTCGATGCTAGGAATTACGATCAGTGATAATCTCTCATGGGAAAACCATGTGAGATCGATCGCTAAAGATGCTTCCCAGAAACTTGGATTTCTATTTTGTGCGAAGAAATACTCCACTTCTCGCCAGCTTCTAATGATCTACAAGGCTCAAATACGACCTGTCTTGGAACACAGTTCTCATGTGCGGAGTTTGGCATCAAATCATTCGTTGATGCTTCTCGATTCTATACAGAGGAAGGCAATTCATCTTGATGGTGATTCTTCGCTCACAGACTTGCTCACTTCATAAGAAACTCGTAGAAGGGTCGGAGACTTGTCTCTCTTCTACAGATATTTTCACGGTCGGTGTTCTCCTGAATTGTTATCACTTGTTTCTACCTTGGCAATATCTACACGGAATATATAGTTGATATGTCGATGTGTGTATGTAAGTGTATATACGTGTATATGTTTGTATGTCAAATTATACTTGAACCTTAAGGAAATCCTATTCATATTTATTATTCTTAATTGATTTGATATGTTTCTTTCGTCTTGTTATCGTTCTAGTTTCGTGATTATGTCTTTATTATAATTGTGACGATGTTGTAGCACATACTTGTTTATACATACTCATCTATTTTACACGCTATTGTATATTTATCATGACTTTATCAATCAGATGAAAATCTTCTGATAATAAAGTATATTTTGATTTGATTTGACTCAACGAGAACAGAATTCCCACCCCTTTGTTATGAATTTGGACACCTGTCGAACCTCTCTTGCTCAGGGCACTTTTTTCAATAGAACAGCTGAGCTTTGGAACTCCTTGCCGAAAGAGGTTTTTCTTGAGGCTTACAAACTTCAAAAATTCAAAGTGAACGTTAATTCGTATCAGCTGTACCTTTATCCACGCGGTTTTCTTCGAACATTACAGGACTTCTTTTTCGTGTGAATCTGCACATAAAAAAATATCTACAATTCAATGAATATGCAAATAGAGCTGAAAAAATTGAGAAACCGAACTGAATTAGTGTAGGATTAATATCTTTTCATATATTTCCCCGATGATCCACCCTATAGCATTAGCTCCGAAATGCCTTCATATATACAATGAAAGCCCTAACAAAGACCTTGTACCTGTATGCATGTATTCAAACAAGATCAAAATTGGGCCAGTTGTGGTTCAAAGGTGAAACATCAAATAAAAGATGCTGGGCCACAAAGTGGTCCAGCCAGTCCAGTGTATTTGGGATGCAGTAATAAAAAAGATAATCTAGAATTCACCCCAAGTTTTTTATGGTAACAATATTCAGATCAGATTCACTATTCAATATGACAAAGCAAGTTATGCAGTTAGTAGTGAAAGGGCCAAAGATCAGTAGGAATGTAAACAGGTTCTGTTTCGAATAATCAACATCCCGGTGGACCACTTATAAGAACGGGGCATGTTCTGTTGACCTTTGCTCACCTTTGAACTGATCTAGTTTTCATCTCACATTAACGGGGATAAAAGGACACTAGACTTGTCCTTACAGGTTGCTTGACCTCTTTTGTTACGGTTGATACCGTATTTTTTTTGAAATTGGTTGACAAGTCTTTCTGTTGGATGATAGTGTATAAAACTGCAGTTGCCTGGAAATTATTGAAACCCAACAAAAATTAATCATGACAGAGAAGTTGAAAATCAATAAAGGTAAGTAAAAAATTGTAGAATTGAAAGTAAGTGAAGCTAAAAAAGTTAAATTGAAGAGGAAAATTTCTTGATTATGAAATAATAACTGAAAACCAGAAAAATCGTTAAATAATAACATACGAAAAAAAAAAACAAAAATATTAGACGAATAATTTTAATTCAATTATTTATAATAGCTTACATCGCACCCTATGTGTGAAATATACTATTATGGTGATAAAATGAAAATGTCGACAACAAAAATCTTGTAGCTGTACAAGATCAGATCTAGGGCAGTTCGAAGGTGACCATCACAATCGAGATGACCAATAGTGACAGAGTCACTGGTCCAACCGGTCCATTGAACTAGAGGGATGTTGAAATCGTTTAAACAGAGCTCACATCTACTAACAGATGAGTTTTGGTTGGCTACTAAAATTTCAGTCACAGTTTTTGCATTTGATTCCCCAACTCTTTTGAGAGCACACAGTTTCATCTTTTGGATTGTTTGAAGCTTGTGACAGGTCAAGAATGTTCCAGAGAATTTTATTTTAAGTGAAGTGTTCTGAATAATTTATCAGTTGAGAAAACCATGCCCATACAGTGTGTTACCGAAAAATGTTACGAATGTATCTAACGATTCGGAAGTTATGCTCAAAATGATGTAGAAAAGAAATCCTATTCAATAGTCCCCATTTTCGAAGGAAACTCAGTTGTAGAGTCTAGTTTGTTATATGAAGTTTCAAAAATATATTTTTCTACAAACGTCAGTAAAAGTATAATTTTTGACGCATGCTGTCAGTGTCTAGAATGCCATTTTATGACACTGGTGTTTAAATTAAATCATTTTTAGCACTAGTGCTAAAAGTGTTTTATTTATAGAGAAAATATAAAAGCATAATTCAAAATGAAGTGTTTATTCAATTAAACGCACAATTAATGAAACTACAATCATGATAAGAAACTCCATGGCCAGTCTTATTGGTAGATGTAACAGAATTTATTTTGGAGAAGCTTGTACCAGGGCAGAGAACAATGTTATCCGCCGAAGTTTTGGACAAAATTTGATCCGGAATGTTCTGTTTCCTCTGTAGCGAGTCTTCTATATAACCCTCTGCTAATGTACTGGACTTCCATCCACCGTGTCTTTTAATTGTAGTAAGACTAGCACCAGAGTCCGCCAACAAACTTGCTGGGGAACGTCGGAAACAATGTCTAGTATAAAGATGAGAATCAGAAATTTAGAAATTCAGCAATTTTGGCAGGCATCTTACCAAATAATGTGTTGATTCCAACTGGAGTCCTGGCACATTTATTTTTAATGCATTTTATAAAAACTCTTGAATGATTAATATCCACTGGACGAAGGGCTATGTACTTTTATAGTAGTTCATATACAATGTACCACTTACAGAAAGGTGCGTGGCACATTAGTTTTTGTGTCTGTTATATGCACAACTAGTGAAGTTTCGGAATCCTCGATATTATTTAATGTCGAATCGCACAATATCTCTCGACGACAGACTCCAAAAACACCAAAACTCGCAGCAACTTTCTGCGTTAGATGTATTTCATTCGGGGCTTCTGCGAGAAATTTGTCGATTCGGTCCCTTGTTAATACTTTTGACTTTTTCGGTCAATATCCTACCTACACCTTTCGCTTCAAAAAAGCCACAAGCTTGTAATTTCTGCTTATGTCATGATTATTTATGTTCATCATCGACTTCAACATAGAGTAATTCGACCAAAGCGTTGACGATTTCCATATTTTGGACTTTTCTTTAAAGTGTGCACTTTTCACTGGCCTCCTTACCACTGACATTTTTCTGATCACACCATTTCAAAAAACGATCGTATGAAAACTGGTACTGTCGCTTTGACTTACTAGGCAATAATTCAAAAGCAGCTTTATTGGCAGCTTCTTCAATTTCCGACGGTAAAAATTCATTTTCTGGATCACTTTCCATCGAGGAAGGAAGAAACAAGAAAGAATAATTCGTGATTTATTGACGTAAGTTGTCAACACAGACAAATCAACAAATTCTGTTTTTGATTACCTTGGCAACATGTATCATGAATAGATTAGATGAAATTGGATTCAAAACTGATAATTTCGAGGCTATTTTTTATCAATTAATTAATGTAAAATAGGTGTGCGTTAATTTGGACTTTTAATGGTTTTTGTAGAAAAAATAGTGCATGATATACCTGCTAAAAGTGATATTTTATTTTGTTTGAAGGGATGGCCTTCGGCATCGTGTCCCAAACTTCCCTTCTCACTGGAACAACTACTTTCCTTCCTTTGAGGTGCGACGGACATTGAACCGTAGATAAGTCTTTTTTGTTGCCCAATTTGCATACCAATCAACTGATTTAAATTACTGAAATAATTTTGACGTTAAAATGGGTATTTGAAGAATTGAAATGAACTTAGAAATTCACCTCTTCCCCAAACAAAAATCTTCAATGGCTCTTTGTGTACAAAATCGTTTTCACTTTCATTGAATAGTTTCCACTTCAGTACCATTCAAAAATTGAATTACCTCAGAGCGTGCACCTGAGTCTCGCCAAGAAACACAATTCAATACGTATCCTCGTGAAAGGGTTGGCCAAGAACCTCGTCACTGATGTCAAATGTCACCGGTGGTTGTATTCCGCACAATGAGCCTTTGAGACTTCAGACAGGAGTAATTCGATCCTTTTCGTCGGTGTTGTTTCCCTTTCTTCGTCAAACAAACTGCCCTCATAGCGTATGCCCGCTTTCATGAGAAAAGTAACGTCGCTTCCGCTGCTTGAGAGGTCTGAGAGCGCTCGGTAATGTAAGTGGGTCACTTTTATTCCTCCCGACCCGACTGAAAAAAAAATTAAAACTCTTGGCCGCTAGTGAAACACTCAATAATTCATAGAATTTGAAAAAAGTGGCCCTGCCTTCTGGCCATCAAGGTGTGTCCCAACCTGCCGACCAACCAGGCGAATGTTGCGATCTGTTTTGATTTTCAGGAAAGAGAAAACTTGTGATGTTTGGAATCGTTTGTAACTCTGTAAATTATATGAATAATATGATCAATAATATTTCGATTCCAAGTTGAAATCATTTTTAACAGTGTGATATATTCTGAATCCATGTTTGAGGCTCTCGGAAAAAAAGCTTTGAGCTACAATAATATCTGTTTTAAGGGCAAATTGCCCCGATACGTAAATGCAGTGCAAAATGGAGTGTATTTTGCTACTACGTACTGAAAATTGCAATATTATCGAAAGATTTATAAAAGTCTTGAAAAAAAAAGGCAGATTAACTTCCGAAACGTCGTTAAGAAAATGCATTCTGTCGAATGAAATGGTCAATACTAACAATGTTCGGATTGGTACATTATTTTTAGCGGGAATCATCTGATTGAAATGTCGTTCTGTTATCCGATGTCGGATAGAGAAGATATATATTTAGGGCCGCTATTATAAATATCTTTTGGAGTTAACTTTAATTTTAACAGCCGAGTTAACTTTCACTTCGGAATGTCAGTTTTATAAAAGTCTCATGTTTGAAATAAAGAGAAGAAGAAGCCAAGGGAACATGGTAACAATGGTATCTAGAATTTGGGTATTTATTCGAAGGGAACTTAAATTTTTCGCTTGATTTCTGTACTCTGTGTTAGAGCGTTGGTTAAAAGTTCGGTAAAAGTCTGTTATCCGGTCACCTCAGCTTTTTTAAAAAAAATCGTTTTCAACTCACGTAATTCGAGCCGCTGAACACGAATCTGAAGTCAATTTCTGAAGAAATCGGGGTTTTACGCCTATTAGTATAACTACTGCTCTTCGGGCTTGAAGGCCGTCGTTCTTTGGAATTTCTTCCTGACGTTTCGCTAGCGCGAGTGGCCAGCTTCTTCAGAGGCTTATTCATCTCCGATGACTAAACAGTTCGATTTCTCAAGGCGTATGACTAAACAGTTCGATTTCTCAAGGCGTATTTATATTGATGCAGGTAGTCTGGAGTCTTAATTACTTCTGTCGGGTTCGGGGAATAATCATCATTATTAGTTGCCGCACTACCTGCTGTGATTTCATTAGTTATTCTTGATTTCTTCAGAATCGGATTCCAAATTCTGTTTAGAGTCAACGCTTCTTCCTTTCTGTCAAAATTGTCCGCATGTTTTTGGATCTCTATTGCCTCCCGTACCAGTCGGCTATGGTAACCCTGGTTGGGGGCAATCAGTGTTGCATTTTCGAACAGAATCTTGTGGTCGCCCTCACTCAATGCGTGTTCCGCCACCGCCGATTTGTCGGTTTGCCCCAGCCTGCAGTTCCTTTGATGCTCTTTGAGCCTTGTAGACATGCAGAAAGGAAGAAGCGTTGACTCTAAACAGAATTTGTAATCCGATTCTGAAGAAATCAAGAATAACTAATGAAATCACAGCAGGTAGTGCGGCAACTAATAATGATGATTATTCCCCCGACAGAAGTAATTAACACTCCAGACTACCTGCATCAATATAAATACGCCTTGAGAAAACGAACTGTTTAGTCATCGGAGATGAATAAGCCTCTGAAGAAGCTGGCCACTCGCGCTAGCGAAACGTCAGGAAGAAATTCCAAAGAACGACGGCCTTCAAGCCCGAAGAGCAGTAGTTATACTAATAACCTCGGCCGCGAAAGCCTCAACCGTTTTTACGCCTATGTTTGTTTCTCAGCCAGTTCTGCTCGAAATTCCTCCTTCTTTCTATCAGCACAATATACACATTCTATATATCCTTCTTCATCACTTTTCAACAGAATTATAAGCATTTTTCCATTTTCTACTACAAAACTCTAAAAGGTGAATCGTCATAGAAATTCGAGGTTAGCAAAACAATAGAACGCGCGATGCGAAGGAGGAATTTCGAGCGGAATTGGCTGAATGAAAAAACATAAATGTCAACCCTGAAAACCCTGTTTCCCTGGGCCCTAACTCCGAAACGAAGGGCGAGCGCCACGTTTTGACTTCAAATTCGTGTTCAGCGGCTCAAATTACGTAAGTTGAAAAAAAAATTTTTAAAAAAGCTCGGGTGACCGGATAACAGACTTTTACCAGAAGTTCTTCAAAAATAATGTCGATATCGTTTACTGACATTATTGCCAACAAAATTAGAACGAAAATACAACGACTAACCACCTACTGAAATATGACATACAACAATATTGTGTATTAAATCGCCGAAAAGCAATATCTTCAACAAAGTTAACTTTAACTGATACCCATTCCCACCAACAAAGTTAACTCATGCCTTTTGAAGTTAACTGTAACATGTGACGTCACTCCACAACTTAACTTCTAGTTATCTGTCAAAATAGTTTTATAATACCGGCCCTAAACTTCGTCCGATAAATTCACCCACGGAACTCAAAGAACACATAATATGTGTCAGAATGTATTATGTTCTGACAGGAACCTGACGATGTGGCGGTTTGTAGTGAACGTTGGTCGGGGAGTTCCGAATACCCTAGTATCACTAGACTACAAAATGGTGAAAACCTATAGAAATTTATAAAGATTTATATACATCGCGGATTCCAAACTGGCTTGAATAAAATCTTTTTTTAATTCAAAATGAAGAGAGAGGATATTGAAATAGGATATTTAGACAATTTATTGCAGAATAAACAACTCTTATGATAATTGAAGAATATATCTGTTTGAAGAGTCTGCGGAAACTTTCCTCAAATAGTGCTCAACGTACTAGGTAGGGGGGCGAGTAGGGAGATTTTCTCATTTTGAAATCACTAAAGAACTAAATGACCTCAAAAAAGAACTTATTTGAATAAAAACTGCATCTCCATTATAAATATACTTTGTTTTCGTACCAATCGATGTTAGATAAAACTCATACTACGACTATGGATCATCAAATAGCATCATCTAGTTATATAAGGTGTTCAGGAAGGTATCTTCCTTGAAACATTGAGTTGAGCAAAGCACATGGAACTCCTTTGTATTCAAATCATGTCTGTTATGTATTCTCTGGAATGGTAGTTTTTTGAATGAAATGAAAAGCTGCAATTTGCATCATTGATACGAATGTATTTCCAAATTCCACATTACTTTGAGAATTGAGAAGTACGTACCCACAATACTGCACTGTAAATGCGTTGGATTTTACCCAACCCTATGTCTCATCTGGAGGGGCACTTTATTCTTGCATTGAATTGTTTCGATTATTCAACAGCAGCTCTCAATCAGCATTTCAATAAACGGCTTCTATAAAAATTCTGCGATATTGAGCCATATAGTAGATTACTTCAGCACTGATTTAAATGTTTCGAAAGATACTTTTTTTCTTTATGGTCTGTATCAAACTCTATTTCTTAAGAAACTTGTACATAGTTATAGGACGAATAATTACGCCCCAGGGGATTATATAAATTGAGCCTGCAAATGACTATCGAATTCAGCAAGAATTATTTTGACCAGAGCGAACACATAGTGTGTTTAGACTATGAAAGATATACAATCAACAAAATAGTACAATTCAATATCATAATCGGCTCAGTATGATGATTGTATAACTTTATTTCAATAATATCTAGTTATTTTGCCATTCCTGATAACATTTCATATTGCAAACAGTGATAGTTGGACGGAATTTCCATTTCTGCAATCCTCAAATATGTCTAGTACACTACTATACAGTAGTCGGGATATTCTTGTACTATCTCCTTATTGGATATAATCGCCCTTCCAAATACTATTTGCGAAATAGGTATTCCCTTCTAATGTGAATGATACACACCGCATCACTTATCTGTATTAAAAATGAACGATAAATCATTGAGAGCACCTTGGCCATATCTCATTTAATTATCTTGGTCAAGTAATGAGCCTGTTGGCAATGAAAATATTTTTACTGTTTGGTGCTCTTGGTATCTTTTGTGATACCACTTATTTGCACAAAAAATTGTTAATTCATCACTGCCATTGCAAATTTTCACCCTTCCGCCAAGCCAATCTTTGATGTCGGAGTACAAGTTGAAGACATCATGATTTAACTGATGAATGGCTTCATTATTTTGCACCTCTTTTCTTTTGACTTTATGAAGATTTTGAGGCTCACTTACGCTATAGGGTAGAACACGATTAAATTTCCACAAATTTTTTTATTATCTTCGCGACATGTTTCGATACACTGTATCTTTTTCAAGCGAATGTATTATAAACACTTAATTATTCTTTGTTGAAAGCTCCTTAAATACATCAGGGCCTACTCTAATTATCCCTGATTCCTAGAATAGAATAGAATTGATTCATCTATGAAAGTAATACATAGTTGTACAAAGCCAATACCATGTCCACTTTATAAGACTAGTCAAAACAAAAGTTATGTCAAGTATAAACAAACGACATTCACATAAAACAAATAAACAAACATACATTTATTTTTTATATTTGGTACTGTTACCTAAGATTGGAAATATTCATCTATGGTATAGAATGCATTTTTTGACAGATGAGTGTATAGGAGTGATTTGAATGTTTTGTATTCACTGAAATTATCTTCATGGCCATATTTATTCTTGAAATGATTATAAAATGAAATACCTCTATAGATGTTAGAAATTTGTCCAATGGTCAATCTTGAGAAAGGTTGATGCAAGATTTCCATTATTCGAGTGTTATATTCATGATAAAAGTCATTTGTGGGTATATCCCGTATGTGATTTTTAATATATAAAATTGTATTGAATATATAAAGCGATGGAACTGTCATGATCGATAATTCAACAAATAATGGCCTACATGATGATCTCCTACTTATTCCTTTCATGCATCTCATAATTTTTTCTGTGTTCTGAATATTTTATCAGTATAACCTGAACTTCCCCAGAATATTAAGCCATACGACAGATTTGACTGCACTAAACCGTAGTAGACCAGCAGCAATATGTCGAAGGACACGGTATTTCTCAGCTGCCTCAGTACAAAACAAGTCCTACTAAGTTTGGTATGTAATAAGTTTATGTGACTTTCCCAACTCATTTTATGATCAATGCAGAGACCCAGAAATTTAGTAAATGAAACCTGTTCAATCTCATTGTTATTTATTTTTATCGGAGAGCTCGAATCATACTTTATGTTTTTAGGAAGGAATGATATGAAGTTGGTCTTATTAATGTTTATGAGTAAGCCATTTACAGTGCACCATGTGTAAAACTCATTGGCAAACAGTATTGGCAGTATTATCCGCATACACGATCTTGTGAGCTTCTTCACACGATAGACCAATATCGTTCACAAAAAGTATGAACAAGACTGGACCCAGTATTGATCCCTGCGGAACTCCCACGTTCACGACTCTCTCGTCAGATTTGATGTTGTTGAGCATTACTACCTGTTTACGGTCTTCAAGATAAGATTTTATCCAGTTGAGGGGTGTTCCCCTTACACCAAAATGATACAATTTTTGAAAGAGAAGGTAGTGATTTACCGTATCGAATGCCTTAGTCAGATCGAAAAAGACTGTGATAGTTTATTTCTTTGCGTTCAAGGAATCGTAAACGTGGGAACACAGGTCTGCGATAGCCATGTTGAAAATTGCCAAGGATTTTTTGCGATTCAATGAAATTGGTTACCCTTATGTTAAACGCCATATCTATTATTTTTGCAATCTGGCTTTGTATACAAATATTTCTGTAATTGTTGGGGTCATCTTTTGATCCTTTATTCTTGTAAATCGGTATAGATTTAGATATTTTGAGTACATCGATATATCTACCTGATGTAAAGGATTCGTTGATCATGTATGCTAATGGTACACCTATGAGATCTTTCACGTATCTCATGACTTTGCCACTGATTCCATCTACTCCAGCCGACGGTTTAACTGTAGTTTTATCAATTATGATTTCAACTTCATGTGGGGAGATTGGAATGAGAAAAAAAGGTTTTTTGGTGCATCGGTGACATGTTCAACTTAGTGTAATCTGGTTTGGGACATGAATCATTTCCAAAAGAATTACTAAAAACGTTACATATCTCGTTTACATTTGATATTCTGTTATTATTGAAAATAAGTTCGTTACAATTTGTTTTATTCGATAGACCCCTTTTTTCATTAATTATTTTTCAACTCTCCTTTGTTATACTGGAGGAACTCTGTAGCCTCTTATTGTTGTAGGTTAATTTTGCTTGTTTGACTTTTTCTGTATAAATTAGTTTCAGTTGTTTGAGTTTTACTTTGATTATACTATTTTGTTTGAGTTTTACTTTGATTATACTATTGCTTGTTGTCTTGGCAATGTTAGTCATCTCACATAACATTTTATGAAACTCTTTTATTTCTTTGTTGAACCATTTTTTATCATCCCTACGGGTTACTACTTTTTTAAGACTAAAAGCATTGTTATAGTGATACAGAACCGAGGAGAAAAATTCGTCAAACATAGCATTAACCTCAGTTGAACTGAAAACCTCTTGCCATTTTTCCGTGGTCAACAAATTTCTGAATGTTATTAAATTAGGCTCAGAGATATCTTTCATATAAAATACCTTTTTTTTTTCTGGAGAGTTAATTAATAAGTCGAAATCTGATATTTGTATTGTATAATCTGTCATGTGGACATCTTGAACATAGGTATTATGACAATGTAGATTAGAGAATGTAAGATCAATAGAAGTTGAGCTTTTACAAGTTATACGAAAATGATGATGATTCCTAAATTCCTAATTTAGGAATCAGGGATAATTAGAGTAGGCCCTGATATATTAAAGGAGCTTTCAACAAAGAATAATCTAGTGTTTATAATACATTCGCTTGAAAAAGATACTGTGTATCGAAACATGTCGCGAAGACAATAAAAAATTTTGTGGAAATTTAATCGTGTTCTACCCTATAGCGTAATAACTATGGATTTCCATCAAGTAAAGGCCACCTCAATCCAAAATTTTGAGGCTCAGTTCACTTGAAGTATAGTAAATAATATTCACTCATCAAATATTATTCGATTCATTTCACCCTGAAAAGGCACGATGGTTGAATACGAAACACATTTTGTTTCCCTACTAAAGGATGAATATTATCAGATGAAGCACATTTGCTACGATCTCACTCGATCCTCGAAAAAAAAATTATCGACAATAAACATATTAGGTTATGTTCTGTTAGGCATAACTATACACGATATATCCATAGTTTTGGCTATAGAGTCTTTTACACATGAAAAATTTGGAATAACGTTTTAACTGTTTCGTAACTTACGTTTTTCCATAACTTGCACATTTTTCAATATATTAGAAAGTCTGGGATACAAAATAAAAAACGTGTCGAACTAATATATTTTTATTTTTTAGTCTGTCTTTCGCAAAAACTAACAAAACTAACTGTTATGTATAAACCTCTCAAGTCTATACTGTATCCTACTTGAATATATTTTTAAATGTAGAACAAATGAAAGAAGGAACTGTTTTCAGGAATGCAATAGAAAATACATTGATAATCCTAATACGAAAAGTAGAAAAAGAGCTAGGTATATACTGTATCCTACTCGAATATTTCATAGTATAGAAAAATTTAAAGTGGGAACTGTTTTTAGGAATGCAATGAAAATACGTTGATGATCTTAGTTCTAAAAGTATAAGTGAAATTTCCGCGCCAAAATAAAGCAATCACAACGTTTTCCGACTTACCTCTTCTGGCGGGACTATTGCCGGCATAATCTTCTTCCCAGAGATTGCTGGGCATATATTATTAGTTCTGTGCCAAGATGGATTGGATAAGCTATACGCCCAAATAATCTCTAGTTACCCCCGAGGTAGGAATGGGTCAACTGAGGCGGGGCCTGTGGAGGGAAGCACTCACTGCGGTGCCTCTGCTACAGGCAGCCAGTGACGCAATTGAACCCAGGTTTGTGTTTAATAAACCCTACAAAATACAAATAAAACAGAACACTGAGGCGGATGCTGCAAATGCAATACGCATATACACAGACGGCTCAAAAACCAAAGAAGGATCAGGATGTGGAGTTTACTCTAGATCACTTAGCCTAAGGATTAAGTGGGGAATGGGAAAAAATACCAGCGTGGTTCAAACAGAACTGGCTGGTATCTCAATCGCCACAAAAGAGCTAACCAGAAAAGAAAATTCTGGCAAAGACATAATAATCTACACTGACAGTAGACAAGCCCTACTAACCTTGAATAGACAACGTATTATCTCAGGGTTAGCACTAGAGTGCCACCAAGATTTAGCTAACGTCTCGGTAGATAATAATATCGTACTAAGGTGGGTCAAAGGGCACGACAGGAGCAAAGGTAATCGCATTGCTGACTCTTTGGCCAGGATGGCGGCTGGAATGAACATTTTGGGACCAGGTGACACCCATGGCTTGACGACTTCGACAATTGCGGAACTAGCCAAATGTTACACCCATACTCAAACCCTCAAAAGATGGGATGAAACCAAAGGATGCAGTTTTGCCAGGATCACCCTGGGCGACCCTGAGAAGCTGGATCCAAATAAATATTTGGCGATGACCAGGAAGAACCTACGTTTAACAGTGGGATTTCTGACTGGACACTGTCAACTAAGGAAACACCTCCATATTATGGGGCTAGTGGACACACCTCTATGCAGGATGTGTGAACAGGAAGATGAAACTGTCAGGCATGTCTTATGCGAATGTCTGGAGCTATCGTCGATAAGAGAGTGTGTGTTCGGTGAGTCTTGGCCTACACCTGCCGATATTAAGGAGATGTCCCCTGGTGACCTGTCCTCCTTCCTGGATAAGGCAGGATGGACAATGTCCTAGGAGGGCGACTCCTTGGGAGGATGTACAATGGGCCATATTGTGGCCTAAGTGCTGTGGGTCTATACTCACCCTCCCTACTCTACAGATACAGATACAGAATCTCTAGTTACGACATTGTTCCGCGGAAGTCGGCAAAATGAAAAAATAAAATATTTTGTTTAAGCGGGCTATTTGAATAGAGAGGAATATCAGTCCATCAGACAGTTGCTTCAGGTGCCAAACAACGTTATTCCACGATTATCTCGATTTCATACAATTTGCGAGTTACTACGTTATTTGAGCCGACTCTTCAATTATCAAACGTTTATAATAGTATATTATGCAACGATCGTGTAAAGATGGTTAATAATACATGAGCATAAACCGGGATACGAAACGAGCCGAAGGTGAGTTTCGTATGGTTTATGCGAGTGTATTAATAACCATTACATGAGAGTTGCATACGCTATTTTATCTACACCCAATAAATAATGAAGAACTAAAATTATTATATTATTACGTATTTATATTGAACACAATAATGGTAGGTAATCAATCGTATTTCTTTGAAAAATTCTACAAAATTATAATTAATGGTATAACCACGGAAAATACAACAATGAGAAATGAAAAAAAGAAAAAAAAAGGGAAAAAAAATCTGACGACGTCAGGATTTGAACCCGGACGTAATTATTCACTACCGGCGCCTTTGACCATTCGGACACGAGAGCTCACATAACTATGTTGAAAATAAAAACATATGTCTTGCATTTGTCAAATGAAAAATATAATCCTTTCGATTGTATTTTTTTCTTGTCTAAGACATCTGTGGAGGGTCGCTGGTAATTCTTCTATATCCCTGCTATAAGACATTTTCATACGATTATCGAAAATTGACTAAATTCTTCAAGAATTCAATACCTACTGATTTTGACTTGACAAACGTCAAAATGCAAAGCTTGCACATCATGCTTGATTGAAAAATAATGTGTTTCTATTGGTTGAAAATCTGTATCGTAATGAAAATCTGTATCGTAATGGATTTCATTATAAAACGGGTTGTGGGCATATAAGTGTATTATTAGAGTACGGGTGTAGATAAATTGAATTACTGGTGTTCTCGAAAGTTGAATTATAAGTGATGATAAAATATTCATTCCTGAGACTCCTCCAGAGCTGGTTGGGCAGTGGATACTGCTCCATTAGAATTATTGCCAAGGAAATCAAGAAAAAAGCACGTTTTATGGACTCTCGCGAATAAACAATAATAATTATTATCGCTCGAAAATACTGATAAGACTATCTGTTTTTTGCTGCGTGATTTTCAAATGTCACGGCATTGTTATTGATCATCTATTGTTATGGAACATTTAAATGGGTCCACGTAATCCGGTTTGATTTTTTTGATGTTTGGCCTAAAAAAATAAATGTTATATCTCCTGATACCAAGCGAGCGTATTATAGTCAGGATTTCCAGTTGAAGTAAAATAGATTAAAACAGGAGAACTCAACTTTTCTGTAAAATTAAAGATAAAATCCGACAATGACACTGCTGATCATCTAATAGGATATACAGGGTGGTCCACCATTTCATAAAAAATTAGCTTCCTTTCTTCAAGGGGTATCCCAATTGCCTTCCTGGAACGTAAATTTTCCACTCGTGAACAACACTTTTACAATTGCATCGATGCTATGAAGATGATTATGTGTTTCTACCAAAATAATTGAAGATGAAAGAGTCTGAACAGACCGAAATTAAAAAAAAAAATGTTGAAGACAAATGATAGGATAACATAAACGGGGTATATTTGGATACCCTTGATGTAAGGAACCCAATTTTTAGTTTTTGACGTCACGAGTTGAACCACCCTGTAGAGAGTCTCGATGTCGATGTGCTACTTCACTCACAAATTCGCTCACTTCCTGGAATACCATGAAGAATCAGGCATGTATCCCTTTTATATTCTGAATGCTTTTGAAGTGCTGAATCAACTGTTGGTTTGGGAATTGTGAGCAGAAGATGTGGATTTCTGAAATTCGACCGTTTTCTAGATTCCTTTTTTTACCGCACTAAATCATAATTCCAGAATACTAAAAAAAAACAACGAACGGAAGTGGTAAATTATAAAAAGCAACTACTTGGCGTGAAAAATTGGTTAACGAGGAAATAAATAGTACAAATGCTCTGAACAAATCAAAAATATATTTGAGTGCAAATTGTGTAAGTTGACTATTCAAATACACATTTGGATTCGAAAGGTTAATAGTCCAGTGACCACGAATATTTTGTACATTTCATCTTCCGCAATGCCTGTGCATCTAGGCGAAATAGGAGAGAGTTATTAGTTGACAGTGTTCTCGTTTCAGCTTTACGCTGAAGGGAAACCCCCGTAATGTTCAGTGAACAATGCAGAGAGAATGGTTCGACAGGTCTGTAATTTAACGGAAAAATGTGGGAAGTTTGTAATCGTTGGGTCAACCGCGATAGAATTACCAAAGGTGCATATTTTCATCTTAGTCTTAGTCATCGGAAATGAGTAAGCCTCTGAAGAAGCTGGCCACTCGCGCTAGCGAAACGTCAGGAAGAAATTCCAAAGAACGACGGCCTTCAAGCCCGAAGAAAAGTAGTTATACTGATACACAGATATTAGATATGAGTACGAATTGTATAAACTCTAAATCAGAATTTCAGATGTTCAGTATGTCATGCGACTAATTCGCGACTAATGTAAGTATTATACTAGGTTTCTGCAGTACAATGCCATATATTATTTTCTTAGGGAGCATTGTCATTATCGATGTCATTTTAGATAAGTAAACTATCAAATAACACACTAGTGTGTTATAATCCATAACTCACTAGTGAGCTATGGATTATAACTCGCGTTCATATTTAAAGTAGAGTTCTATTTATTTATCACTATTACAAACAGAATTCCCATTGATATTGAAATTGAAGGAAAATGCAAACAGTTCATTCCAATTTGAAGTTATTGTAAAACTCGTTGGCTCATTGGAACCAGACGCTTCCATTTATGTACAGCTGTTGATTGTGGAAGGCGCCGACACATTAGAACCATGTATTTTTTCTGCAATTTGTATTTTGTTATGCACCGACTCTCCTAGGTATCCTTCTGCTACCGTCGAGGACTTCCATCTCCCGTGACGCATCAAAGTAGACATGTTAGCCCCTGCATTGGCCAAAAGAGTCGCCGAAGACCTTCTCAGCCAGTGACCGGTGTAGAACGCTGGTTCCCCCAATTTCGAAAACAATTTCAGTACACATTGGCTGGTACACCTTCCATTTTTGTAAAAAACAAAAAAAAAAAACGGCTGGAACTTTTATTCTTTGTTCTCAAAGACATGTACTTTTTACATAAATTGATCGGGTTGACTGGAAATCCTTCAAGAATTGTGAAACTTCTCGATTGTTTGGTTTTAGTGTCTGGCAGAACTATGTGAAGATATCTTCCTTTGTCTTGAATATTTTCTATTTTCAAATTGACCAATTCATCGTATCTACAAGCACCGTTCATCCCTATTATCAAAGCCACTTTCATCAACAAGTACTCGTCGTCGGGAGCTTCGTTCAAAAACTTCTCTATTTCAGGTCGTTCGAATGTCTTGGACTTCTTTGGTTTGTATCCCTGTGATTTACCTACTTTTCAAAAAGCTCGTTAGTTTGTCATATTTTGAAATGTCGATTTTTTTATAAAGTTGAATAGTCGAGCGAAGCATCGGGCTAATTTTTTTGCAAATGTAAAAAATAAGCCAATAGAACAATTTCATCGATACCTTTTATCTTCCGTGAATTCATCCAAGACTCAAACATTTTGAACTCCTTGTCATAGGCATCTTGGGACTTTTCTGGCAAAATCTGCATCTCTGCTTCTTCTGCTTTCGTAAGGAAAAGTGACAAGCATTTATTCAAACATTTGCTAACAATGTATCATGCCCGGGGCAACCTAACAAACAACCTACTTTGACCAAAGTGTAAAAAAGTCACTGTCAAGTTATTCTGACATTTATTGGTTACTGAGACGCGAGTAGCCTTCATTTGATCACAAAACTTATTATTATATCGTAACAAAAACGATTTCTTTCACTTGTTGGAGGGAAAATCGTATGCCACTCGTGTGTTATGTTTCATAAGTCACTTGAGAATTTCATTTATTAAATCTTTCTCGCGTGTCTTATTTCCAACATAACACACTAGAACCATAAATAACTATTATTCCAAGTATTGTTTGAACGTCATTTTTCTTTGGTGGATCAATATATGTTTCGTTGTTTTCTGGGTTTCTAACCTACCACAATCTGAAAAAAATTAGAATTAATATTGGAATCTATACAAGTCTAGAAGGGCATATTTTCAATCTACCCCGAGAAGTTGCTGCGTCTATTGAAAATCAGTTCTTTCTGGATAGAACAAGTCCAATCAGTCAGCAACTTCTCGTTTAACTCAAATTTGGCCTATCAAAAATATAATAAGAACTAATATGTATATGAAAATACTTATCGTCAACGTTTCGGAAACTAAATCTGCTTCCATTCTCGAAACTTCTTGGCAAATTCCTCTTCAAATGGAAATATCTCGTATAGACAATTTTCGTGATTGACATTTGTCAAATTATTTCAAATTTGACATAACATTTTGTCCTTCAAGAGGGGCAGCCATCCGCGATCCATATCAAGCGAACCCATAGATATGCATTCTTCACCAGACAGCATGATGAAAGCAGATTCCTTCAATTTTCGTTTCTTGCCATTTATTTCTTTCGTTATAATTTTAGGTTATAATTTTAGTGTCGTTCCATTCTGCTGTGTGGCCTCCATCGGCAGTAAGAATGTGTTCTGATAATTTAGAACCACCTATCTGTCTGTTCCTGATGTACATCTTGTGTTCACTCTCCCGCACTTCCAATAATAATAATAAGCTAATTCAGATTTTAAAAAGGGTAGGAAATGTTTTAACAATTTCGTATGTACAATTTTGGAGGTGTGCTGAGATAGTGAAAGATATTTTTGAATAAACAAGTACCCACTAAGGCAGCGCCTGTGCGTGGAAGAGTAAATTATCCTTAAATACTCACAGTTATTGGTAGGTACAAGACACTTTAAAATCCATTCAACACATATGCATACACATATACCTACATATACACACATACGCATATAAACTTCGAAATAAATTTCTCTAAAAAAATTATAACAAAATAAAATTGTACTAAATATAGTGATAAAATATATGGCAAATGAAATAACGGTAAATAAGACATACATATAAATTTGATACATAAATATCACAATGCAGGTAACGAATAATACCGATAAAATAGTTTTGAAAGATATCAAAATATTTTAATATTTGAACAAGAATGGATGACCATACGTTCTAAAGGAAGGATGAAATACTTGGTCCTTTTTTTGAAGGAGTGTATGTTGGACACTTCTTTGATTTCAGTTGGGAGAAAGCTTAAGAATCTACTAAAAAAATATGATTTCTCTGCCCCATTCTCGTTCTAGATGATACCATTTTCAGATGGTTGTTTGTTTTCAAACGAGTTTGGTAGTCATGGTCGATGATTGGTAGATTGAATCTGTTTTTGAATTGTCTTATCACAGTTTTATAGTAATAGTGCTGACGTAAATCAAATACTTCCTTTTCTGCAAATATTAGGTCTGATGAGTATCTGATGGGTTTGGATGACATAATTTTCAAAAATCGTATTTGAATAACTTGGAGATTCTGTAGGTGTGTATGTGATGCTAGAATACCGTAGGGGAGTCGTGTTTCCACCAATGATTGATAAAGAATTTTAAGGTGTTTGATTGGTCGAGACGTTTCACCGATATATTTTTGACTGCACGAAGAAGGAATTCGAATACAATTTTTGTGTTTTCTGTTGGGTTATTTGGTTTGGTATGTGTGAGTATTGATCTTGAAGTATTCGTTGTTTTGAATGCTGATCTGATATTATACCTGTTGCCGATCCGTTTTATCTTTTTAGACAAACGAGGGACATAAGTTAAAAAGTTTGATACAGGTTGTGTATTTTGTGTAAAATGAAGCACATAACGATTATAATTATACTATAACATTATATCTCATGTCCCTCGTTTGTCTGAAAAGATAAAACGGATCGGCAACAGGTATAATATCAGATCAACATTCAATACAACAAATACTTCAAGATCAATACTCACACATACCAAACCAAATAACCCAACAGAAATTATCAGAACACATTCTTACTGCCGATGGAGACCACACAGTAGAATGGAACGACACTACAATAATTATAACGAAAGAAAGCAATGGCAAGAAACGAAAATTAAAGGAATCTGCTTTCATCATGCTGTCTGGTGAAGAATGCATATCTATGAGTTCGCTTGATATGGAAGGCGGATGGCTGGCCCTCTTGAAGGACAAAATGTTATGTCAAATTCGAAATAATTTGACAATAACAACAAGACAAGAAATTTGCCTAGAAGTTCTGAGAACGGAAGCAGATTAAGTTTCCGAAACGTTAACAGATAAGTATTTTTTATATATATATATATATATATATATATATATATATATATATATATATATATATATATATATATATATATATATATATGTGTTCGGATAGGTTTCCGCGGTCAGTTGTGTGTTGTTGTTGAGTTCGGGTTGAACCGCGTCTGGAGTTCGATCTAAGGAGTAGGCAGATTGAGACCTTAGAAAGAACTCGTGACGAGACCTGGGGAGTAGGCAGATTGAGGCCCCGGCGTCAAGTCACAAACCCTTGCCCCTTGTGACAACACCTGAGGAGTAGGCAGATTGAGACCTCAGCGTGAAGTCACATTCACCTCTTGAAAATGGCTCCAAAATCGGAGCCGAAACGTCGAGAACAAAACTCCAGACGCGGTTCAACCCGAACTCAACAACAACACATATATATATATATATATATATATATATATATATATATATATATATATATATATATATATATATATATATATCAGTTCTTATTATCTTTTGATAGGAAAAATTTTAATATACCGGAAGTTTCTGACTAATTGGACTGGTTCTATCTAGAAAGGACCGGTTTTTCAATAGACGTAGCAACTTTTCGGGGTAGATTGAAAATCTGCCTTCTATACTTGTATAGATTCCAATATAATTTTTTTTCAGATTGTGGTAGGTTACAAACCCAGTAAACTACGAAACAAACCATTATTTCCTCTAGTAGTCCTATCACAAAATTTCTCGGATTGAATATTACCATGGAAACGATAAAACCAAACTCCAAAGTGTCAGTGTCAAACGTGTAGGTAGTATTTGTGTATTTGTATTAGGATGAATGAAACTGAAGAACCATCTTTTATTATAAGTTAGTCGTAAATGAAGTATAGTATACTACTCGCAATAATGACTATTATTCTCTCGGAATATTACTACCTCGCCGCTAACGCGGCTTGGTTTGTAGAAATTACCCGAAAATAATAGTAATCATTATTATGTAATCTACCATTATGCCTCGTCTTCTATCAGTTGTAAGTGCTCATGCATATCTAGATATCAAAAAAATGTGAATATTTTCGTTCGACTGAGCTATATAGCAAGGACGACGCCAAACGATGTGGTATTTGAAATGTCACACTACACTGTACTGATTGTTGCATTGGTGCTGGTTGAGAACATCCACACTTTCGATGAAGCACATAACGATGAAGGTGGTTTGGATTGGTGGCAAACTGCAGTTTTTTATCAGATCTACCCTAGATCGTTTATGGACAGCGATGGGGATGGAATAGGTGATATTCAAGGTGGGTATATTTCTTGAGTTCCTGAGTGAAAATAGGGTAATACTTTGGTCGCTATAAGCACCTTTTTTTTTATATTTTTTTGTGGAACTCACGTAATTCGGTCTCCTCTACAAAAAACTCCAATGGAAAATCCGGCGATCTCTTATAGTTTCGGAGATACAGGGCCTTTTTGGTGTAAAACTTCACAATTTTCCACATCAAATTTCTGTTGTTTGAACACACAAAATTCCTTCTACTTATGATCAAACACCACACACTCTCTTATTTACTCGTTTTTAACATTTTCAAGCAGAAAAAACCATTAGTTTTTCAAAGAATCCAACTTTCTCCAAAAGTCAACATTAATGCATTCAGTTCTCAACGATAACAATGAGAGCGGCAACACTGCAAATACATCACTTTCGACTGTCATTGCACTATGACATCAGAACAAATTGGTTATGGTTTGAAAATAATTGCATTTCTTGGAAAACTAATGGTTTTTTCTGCTTGAAAATGTTAAAAACGAGTAAATGAGAGAGTGTGGTGTTTGATCAGAAGAAAGAGGAATTTTGTGTGTTCAAACAACAGAAATTTGATGTGGAAAATTGTAAAGTTTTACACCAAAAAGGCCCTGTATCTCCGAAACTATAAGAGACCGCCGGATTTTCCATTGGAGTTTTTTGTGGAGGAGACCGAACTACGTAAGTTCCACAAAAAAAAATCCAAAAGAAAGGGCCTATTTCTTTCACCCTGCTTTTTGGTTTATTGTTGAGAAATTATTCAGAATAATTAGTAATAACAAACGAAGTATATATTTTTTCAATATGCAGATTCACACGAAAGGGAAGCCCTGTAATGTTCAAAGAACACCGCGTGAATCAAGGGACAGGATATACGAATTACCATTCAATTTTTGAAGTTTGTAAGCCTCAGGAAAAACCTCTTTCGGCAACGAGTTCCAAAGCTTAGCTGTTCTATTGAAACAAGGTCCCTGAGCAAGAGAGGTTCGACAGGTCTCCAAGTTCACAACAAAGGGGTGGGAATTCTGTACTCGTCGAGTCATCCATGCAGATATTGCCAAGGGTGATAACAACTCAGAAGAGCACCGACCCTGAAAATATCTATGGAAGAGTGACAAGTCTCCGACCCTTCTACGATGTTCCAATGAAGTGAGCGAGTCTGTGAGCGAAGAATCACAAACGAGACGGATTGCCTTTTTCTGAATAGAATCAAGAAGCCTCAATGGATGTTTTGGTGCCGAACTCCACACATGAGAACTATATTTCAAGACAGGGTATCTGAGCCTTGTAGATCATTAGAAGCTGACGAGAAGTGAAGTATTTTTTCGCACGAAATAGAAATCCAAGTTTCTGGGAAGCACCTTTAGCGATCGATTTCACATGATTTTCCTCATGAGAGATCATCACTGATCGTAATTCCTAGCATAGAGATACTTGACTTTGTAGGAATAGTTACTCCTGACATAACGAACCAAAAAAAACTTCGCAGGTTATTTTCGCAGTAACTCAGATTGTAGAGTATATCAATAGCTAACCTCAGTTTTGCGATTTAGTATCAGTTTTCTTCTCCTGAAGATCCTAACCGTGTTAGCGAAACGAGCGTCGAGTGCAGTTTTGTAGTGGGGAATTGATCCCTTCAACCACATATATTTCTTGGCATCTTATTACATCAAGCATACGGAAGCATTATAGAAAAATTCTGATGGAAATTTGTGGAAGAAGAGAAATGGCCATAGAAAAAAAGGTGACCACAAGAAAAAGTAATGAAAATAATAAAAAAAAACTGGGATATATATCATCAATTAGTGTCATTTGATTAAGATCATCTTGACCATTTCCTAGTTTCTCGAACTACTTTCATAAATTTTTTCGAGCTCCAGCTCTGGAGTTTGAACCAATACCATTCAATGTACACAATACGTAGAAATGAAATCAAATCTATCGAGCTATATTTTTCACAAAATGAGAACAAATGAAGCAACCACTTGCAATCAAAACACTGACTGATATTTTTCAACACGGGCCTAGATTAGATCGGTATCTCATGACCTGATTTCAAAATATAGAGGATTACCCCATTCACAAAACAAGAGATAACTATCGTAGAAATACATGTTTTCTAGGTTGTATTGAATTCCATGGAATTTTTGATTAGAATTTCTCAACGCAAACATATTTCTTTGAGACTGTAAATGCGGTTTTTGATCAGCAATATGGGCTCTCTCATGAAAAAAAAAAAACTCAAGTCAGTTTGGAAGTCTTGTTTGGGAACTCTTAGAGTGAGTTTCGAAAGGTTTCCAAGTTCCCAACGAAAGTTCTGAACTTATCAACCAAAAAAGTTTTACCAATAATTCGAAGTCAAGTCAAGCACTATACAGTGCTTTTCAGATAAAAGTATCCAACTTTAATAACTTTTGTAATACTGGTATGTAGGAAAAATCCAAAAACACGTCAATTTGTTGAATTTATTTTTTAACTAGAATAAATAGCACAGTTAAAAAGATTACTGTTGTACAACCCATTTTAATACAGGCAAATAAGGTGAAAGTAAAAAATAAGTAAAATTTGTGCTATTAAAAGAAAAATTGTTTATCTCATAAACTAACCACTTTAACCTACAAGTATTATACATTTTTGAAATCAGCTCAAAGAGGAGTATCCAAATTTTACATAAAAACTATGAGAAGTAATTTGAACAAAAACAAGGGATGATGCTAGGGGTGAGGGGTGGCTTTTCCAGTAAGTTTAAATAAGCCATAATGCTTGCCCCTTCCAACATAAATTTACGTGTTTTTGGATTTTTCCTACATACCAGTATTACAAAAGTTATTAAAGGTGGATACTTTTATCTGAAAAGCACTGTATATTCATTCCTAATAGAGAGATGATAAGCTATCAGCATATAATTGAAGGAATCTAATGATCAAATGAAAAAAAATTCAAAGATAAAGAAGAGTGAGATCTTGTGTTTATGTCAGGAGTAACTATTTCTACAAAGTCAAGTATCTTGATGCTAGGAATTACGATCAGTAATAAACTCTCTTGGAAAAACCATGTGAGATCGATCGCTAAAGGTGCTTCCCAGAAACTTGGATTTCTATTTCGTGCGAAGAAATACTTCACTTCTCAGCAGCTGCTAATGATCTGCAAGGCTCAGATACGACCTGTCTTGGAATATAGTTCTCATGTGTGGAGTTCAGCACCAAAACATTCATTGAGGCTTCTCGATCCTATTCAGAGAAAGGCAATCCATCTTGTTGGTAAGTCTTCGCTCACAGACTCGCTCACTTCATTGGAACATCGTAGAAGGGTCGGAGACTTTTCTCTCTTCTATAGATATTTTCACGGTCAGTGCTCTTCTGAACTGTTATCAATCGTCCCACCATTGGCAATATCTACACGGATGACTCGACGAGTACAGAATTCCCACCTCTTTGTTGTGAATTTGGAGACCTGTCGAACCTCTCTTGCTTGGGGATCTTTTTTCAATAGAAGAGCTGAGCTTTGAAACTCCTTGCCGAAAGAGGTTTTTCCTGAGGCTTAAAAACTTCAAAAATTCAAAATGAATCTTAATTCTCCTGTCCCTTGATTCACGCGGTGTTCTTTGAACATTACAGGACTTCCTTTTTATATTTGTTATTCATTATAAAGCAGCCTCTATTGGAAATGCATCTTTCACTCATACCTGTGAGTAAATAGGCTCATTTCTTGATAGCTTACTTAACGGATAAGTAGTCGTTTCCAGTCAGCTAAAACGTTATGATTTCATATCTACACAAGATAGCATATGAATTTCACCATTCAGAGAGAACAAAATCAATGGTACCAGGGACAAGCTAACAGAAACGTCACAATTTTGATCTGTCTACCAAATTATGAAACTTTTTCAAGAAATAAATGATTTCAGTGAATTATCTTCAAGAGAGACAAAAATTAATCGCAAAATTTGATGTTAACTTTAATTGTAATATCTCGATTTTCCCGTTGAATTCAGGCATATCATTTCATCTTCAAAATCGCGACACTCTTTGCGAATTCTAAACCTTCGTGACTGTCGATTTGTCATTAATTCCACATACAACACAACTAGTGCTTGGATTATTCCCGAAAATTTCCGAGCTCACTAATATTATGAAAATTAATGATAATTTTTTAATAATATTCTAGAGCAAGAAAAAATTTCCAAGGATGAATGAAGTATGAGTGGTAATTGGTAAAAAAATTTCACACCATATTGCACACAAATTATTTGGAATTTATATTTTGGCCTTTCTAAGTACGTCGAGATAGGCTTTGGATTACATCACAGATTGAACAATTGAATTGAAATTGCCGTGTTCTGTCACATTTAATTCAGATTATTGTGTGAGCTTCAACAAAAGGAATAGATTCGGTCGAAAAACTACCGTGTCAGTGGCTAATAAAAGAAGATGTGGATTATTATTATATTTTCATCAGTCTGCTAAATTCTTCTACAGCCCTATTTGAAAGTTATGTTATGTCAAACGAAATAATATCTGCTTTTGTCAAAAATTTCCCACTATATTTCGCTGTAGGTTACCCATGCGGAAAAAAAATCCAGATAAAATAGGTGAGAGGAATGGTGTGAAATTTTCAGTAGTAATAACCCAAGAAAATTGATAATCGTTCGAGAATTTTATAATAGATTTCGAAAACATTTCGAAAGCTTGTTGCTAGGAAACAGACCGACGCCGTAAGCAGAGGTAATTTTTCGTATTATTGATTCTATAATTTCACTGATATTCCAGATAGTATTACAACCAAATGGTGACATTTTGAAATATCAAATATTTGAGACGTCAAAATCGAAATAAATCAATTTGTATGTATCCATGGCAATAACATAAAAAAGTGAAAAGAGCTTATGGGACCTTTTCGGTTATAATTGCACGAGTGGATAAAAATTACCATGTTAAATTACCACAATGCCCATGTTGGCTCACATATTCGATATTTAATAACAATATGGTTATCTTGTAGTTAAAACCAAAAAGAGATCATTTATCGCTTGAGGAATGAAGCAAAAAAAAAGTTATTTTTAAAAAACCGTGGGAAACACCTTCTTTACAATTATACAAAGATATTAAAACTTTCACGTTAGGTGAACTATTGAAATTTGAGAGAGCAAAATTTGCATACAAACTAACAAATAATGTATAAAAAGGTAACAGTCATTTGAAAAAAATCAAAATTACATATCAGAAATGCCCATAATTTCCACTTGAATAACTTTCATTCAAATGAAGAGAAAGACAAACCTGTATCTAGTTGTATAGGAACTTACAATAATCTTTCAGACGATATTAAAAATTAAAAATCTATGAATATTTTGTTGAAAAAACCTAAACTAGAATTTATATCATAATGATGTTCATCAAATATATTATGCAACGATATAACCATTACATGAGAGTTGCATACGCTATTTTATCTACACCCGATAAATAGTGAAGAACTACAAATATTATATTTATATTTGTATTGCACACAATATTACTAATTAAACGCATTTCTTTGGAAAATTCTACAGAATTGTAATTAATGGTATTACTTCGAAAAATATAGCGGTGAGAAATGAAGGGAAGATCAAAAATTAAAAAAAAATATATTATTCGAGGCCGGAATCGAACCCATGTCTCTTCCAACTAGTTAACATAAACTCAGCGCCATAGACCGCTCGGCTAGGGAGAGGTCAGAAAATTTGCTTGAAAAAATGACGAAATAAATCATGCATTTGTCAAATGAAGAATTTGATCATTCTAACTGTATTCCTGCCGGTGAATGTGTCGAATGTGTTTGTTATGATTATCGAAGTTTGGCTATATTCTTCAAAAATTCAATACCTATGCCGATTTTGACTTGTCAAACGTCAAATGCAGAGCATGCTCATCATGCTTGATTGAAAAATAATTGTTTTCTATTAGTTGAAAATCTGTATTGTAATGAAAAATCTTTATCGTAATGGACTTCATTATAAAACGGGTTGTGGGCATATAAGTGTATTATTAGAGTACGGGTGTAGATAAAATATTTTATCTACCCCCGTACTATTTTAATATACTTATATGCTCATAACTCGTTTTATAATGAAATCCATTACGATACAGATTTTCATTACGATACAGATTTCCAACCAATAGAAACCCATTATTTTTCAATCAAGCATGATGTGCAAGCTTTGCATTTTGACGTTTCTCGAGTCAAAATCAGTAGGTATTGACTTTTTGAGGAATTTAGTCAATTTTCGATAATCGTATGAAAATGTCTTATAGCAGTGATATAGAAGAATCACCAGCGACCCTCCAAAGATGTCTTAGACAAGAAAAAAATACAACCGAAAGGATTATATTTTGCATTTGACAAATGCAACATATATGATTTTATTTTCAACGACACTGAATGAGCTCTAATGGCCGAGTGGTCAATGGCGCCGGCAATAATCAGAAACGTCCGGGTTCAAATCCTGACCTCGGCGGAGATTTTTTTAATTTTTTTTTAATTTCTCACTGTTGTATTTTCCGTGGTTATACCAATAATAATAATTTTGTAAAATTTTTCAAAGAAATACGATTGATTACCTACTATCATTGTGTTCAATATAAATAACTAATAATATTATATTTTTAGTTCTTCATTATTTATTGGGTGTAGATAAAATAGCGTATGCATCTCTTATGTAATGGTTATTAATACACTTACATAAACCTACGAAACGCACCTTCGGCTCGTTTCGTATCCCGGTTTATGGTCATGTATTAATAACCATCATTACACGATCGTTGCATAATATACTAGAAAGTTGTTAAAATTGATACTTTTCGTTCATTTTGGAATATTTGAACTTATTTGTATTCAATGTATCATCTTCCTTATACCAGAACTTGTTCTGTTTGGAAGGTCTTTTTGCCAATAAAAAAAATTTCTGATGAAAATAATTAACTGTATATCTCGCCTCCGGCCTCGTGCGTTATGGCCACCAAAGCTACTTTTGCTGTACAAACTACTATTTTTCAAGGAATCATCAACAGACTGGACCAGCTCAAGGATTCCGGAATAACCGCCACATGGCTCTCCCCAATTTTCAAATCCCCCCAAGTCGACCAAGGCTACGACATAAGCGACTACCGCGTTGTCGATCCTATTTTTGGCACCACGGAAAACTTGATGGAGTTGATATCGGCTGCGAAAGAAATTGGGATCAGGATGATCCTGGATTTGGTTCCTAATCACACCAGTGATAAGCACGAATGGTTCCTGAAGTCTGAGAATAGAAGTGAAGGGTACGAAGATTTTTATATTTGGCACGATGGTGTACCTAATGGTTCACCTATACCCGATGAGCCTAATAACTGGGTAAGTACTGAGGAAAACAGAAAAAAAAAATATAGGGAATATTTGAATCACTGATGCATGATTCATTCCTCAGAATATCAATTGAGATTAAAAAGTGATTGAAAATAGCAGAAATAAAATGCATAAAAAGCCTGGTGCTTTGACTGTTTAACAACGTAAGTTCAAATTTTCAATATTTCGCATTCTTGATTCTGAACAATTTCAACTGAAGAAATCCCTTCCATAGATTGCCAATATCCTAAAACTTCGAAGTGGGCGCCCTCTATATAATTTTTTTTGAACTAACCGGAAGGTGAACAACAAATATTAATTCTATGGAGTATTATGAGTGTTGGATTTGAAATTATTATTTTGGAAAAATTTATAACTCGATACAGTACAGAAATCATAGTTTTCTAGTCTGTTTTTTATCTTTTGATAACTGCCAAGGAAAAATTGTATCTCCTTCCAAAGCGTGATTCATTCATGATTGGTAAGATTGGAACCTTTGGTGTGAGATCAGTTACCCTAACACCAAACTAATATCACTTGATATTATCAATTTTCTTCTGAAAATGATAACCTTGTTAACGAATTGAATAGTTAGTCGACTGATATCAGTTCAGCGTTAGGGTTGTTGATCTCTATAAATCAATGATTCATTCCACTGATTCATTGACATCCATTGCTTCAACTCTTCGAGAAACAAGTTTGGTGCGTTGGAAGTGGAGTACCCAACCTATTTCTTCAGCTTTTTCTTTTGAGGAAACCTTATGTTCTATAAGTTTTCTTCAAAATACTCAGTAATGAATTATACAATGTATAAGTACAGAAAAAGGTTTTGTAGCAGAACGAAAATCAGGTTTTTCTCATGATTTATTTGAATAGTAAAAATGAAGCATTTGTTGAAACACTAATCGGTGACATTTTTTATTAAATCTGATAAATTGATCCTTTATTTAGCACAAAAAGCTAATTACATGCTGAAATTTCATGAAAATCAACTTTTTCTTCTATATACTATTTGGGAAATGACATTACTACTTATTAACATAATATAAGGGTTGCAATATATTTGCAGAACCCAGATAAACCCGCTTTGCAGGAACATTGGCATTTCCATCCCTCATCAGCCAGCAATATATTGATTTCATGTGGATGCTCTACTAAAGCTAATGTTCGCAAACCTGAGCTCCATATTTTTATAGTTACTTTCTTCCACACCACATGCAATGATATACCCTGCTTTGAACACAGCTTCACCCTCTTTCAACGGAGTTCTGCTTCCCACGTAATCTAGAATGATACGTAGCCCCAATTCTATAATAGACATTTTGATCTGGAATGTAGGTAGGTGAAGTAGTTCATATTATAACACTCACGAGTAAAATGAGGCTGTAATACTAGCCAAACATGTAACTACTTTAGCACACAAAGCAACTGAAGAGGTTTAAACAGTAAATATCACTCAACAAGTACTCAAGAATGCAAAACATGAACTAATAGTACCTTTACTTCAAATGACCCAAATTTGTTGTTCACCCTAAAGTGAAGCAATCTTGGATTTAGCAACGCCATCTTGCGGTTGACGATATTCGCCAATAGAGATGCACTTTATGAATCTGGTATCGTAACGTCAAATTTCCTGCACGTCTGACGGTAGTTTTGTAGGTTATAGGCATTTGAAGACACTCGCTTGAAAGAACATTTATTCCATAATTTTGTATTATCGTTTTTGGATCCTTTTTTACTAGGCACGTAAAAACTATTGTCACTAATGCTGGAAAAAATGATAAACTGGGAGATTCTGTAAAACAATCAGTAAATTACACAAATATAACTACCCAAGAAAAAGGTCATTCAAAGAGAATGATAGGGGAGCCCAAGTGGCATTTCGGTATTCACTGAAGCGCGGCAGATGAATATACAGGGGGATACCTTGTATCCGGTTAAGTACTTCCACCATATAAGGATAAAGGACCAGATTAGTAAAAAAAATTGATTATCTGAAATTCTCGAGCACGTCAGATTAAGGTAGGATACATCCTGAAACGTGTATATTCCACTAATCGGACAATTCGAGAGTGACCTAAAGAAGGAGGAGGGCTACAAAGTTATAAAAAAACGTCATCACGACATTCTCGAGCGTGGCTATTTTTTTTATTTTGAAGGAAAAATTCAAGAATTGAAAAAATATATAATCTGACGATTTCCACAAGCCGAAATAATAAAAATTCATCAAAAAAGTTTAATGCGTGCAGCTACGTGATGCCTATATTCCCTTTTCCGCGTTTCTATTTATCTCTCACTCTTTCTCTATCTATTGCTTTCTCACTCCGACCCCACTCTGGTTTCTGTTGCCATGACGCCAAGACAGTTGATCACACAGACTCGTTCGTGGCATGATATTGTTTACAACGAATATCCAACGTTTTAAAATTTTAAAAATTTAATTGCTTACAATTATTTTCTTATAAATATAAGTATTCTACTGAAAAAGAACATACACTTTACATGCTTTTTTCTGAGATTTTCAATCGATCAAGTTCAATGATTTGAAAAAAAAAATCAAATTGACAGAATAGGCGAATCCTTCCAGATAATCGTCAGTTCATGAGATTGAAACGTCTAGGGCGTAAAGATGAACCATATATATCTTAATCTCAATCGTTGCTAACTTTTTTCTCTGACCACATGCATTGTGGAGATTCTGATTCTTCACAGTGTAAAAGGTGGTGATCTAGTTGAGGAAATGATTATTTTTCAATTCAGAAAGGGGGAAAAATCCAGACTTTTTTGTCGATTATTGAACAAATTATATTCCATGTGCTTCCTTTTTCTTCAAAAAGCGAGTGACCAACAACTCATTTCCATTTTTCATTTCTATTGAAATGGTTCACACTCATGATAATATCATGTCTGAGACATTTGTATTCATTTCAGGAATGTTTCGATAATAATAGGTACGTTCCACATATTGTTCTAAAAAATTGTTCTAAAATTGTTCGTTTTCGTTAACCAGCTGACGAACGTCAACCCTCAGAAGTCGAAACTTGTGCGAGCAATGGATCAACGAGGCCTTACCTTTTAACGTGCGATTACCCAGCACGGTGGCCCGGCGAGGATTCGAACCCCGGCCTTCCGCTTGATAGGCAGATATGCTAACCACTACACTACCGAGACCATATTACAAAGACTGATCAGTTTGAATCGATTCAAAAATGTTCTTGGTCACTGTGGAATATGTTTCCTGATTTAACTGATATTTATATCGAAAATTGACGTCAATAGAGTGATCATTAAGTCTAAATTAGCAAATTCCAACTTATTAAGTCGGAATTCCAACTTAAGTCGGAATTAGTTAATTGGGTGATACAAAGTCGGGTTTTTTGAAAGTCATTATTTTGCGGTGGCAAATCTTCTCTCTGTAGTTTCCTGAAGACTACAGAGAGGAAATTTGTCCAAGCGGTACAAAGAATATAAAATTTCATTAAATATGAGATACAGAGGCGATCAACTTTCTGACTCGCCCTGTAAAAAATGTTTGCATATCTCATTATTATAAACCAACCAGAAGCATATCCAGCCAGACATCGAAATTCATGAAAGAATTCAATTTCAGGTCAACCTTCAATTTTTTCAATTTTTGAGTGTCCCCGTAGAAAATGAACTTTTCTCTCATGAGGGACTGATATTTAGTGTCATTAGAACACTATAGCACGAAAAAAATCTTGATACATTCAATACCCTGTATATCTGAAACTAGTCATAGGATTGAGTTGGACCCATGGACACTATTGTTATATATACATATATATATATATAAATATATATATATATATATATATATATATATATATATATATATATATATGTAGAAATTGATGTTTTCACGGATCTTCGATATACAAGATGAATTTTTCTGGGTTTTTATCCGTTAGGTATTTTCTGATTTGTTCGACGTTTCGAATTCCATTTTGAATTCATTTTCAAGAACTGTGAGACGAATATCTGTCCATACCGTCCTGGTCAATCACTCCCCTTACGAAGCAACCAAGCAAGAGCTAGCAAAGACTTCAATTGTCTGTTCTCCACGGAAACTGGTATTTATAATGACTCTCCTCAGTCATTATCCGACTGCGTCCGATATTGAGGCTGCATCCTGCCCATCCAGGTATTATGTAGAAATTGATGTTTTCACGGATCTTCGATATACAAGATGAATTTTTCTGGGTTTTTATCCGTTAGGTATTTTCTGATTTGTTCGACGTTTCGAATTCCATTTTGAATTCATTTTCAAGAACTGTGAGACGAATATCTGTCCATACCGTCCTGGTCAATCACTCCCCTTACGAAGCAACCAAGCAAGAGCTAGCAAAGACTTCAATTGTCTGTTCTCCACGGAAACTGGTATTTATAATGACTCTCCTCAGTCATTATCCGACTGCGTCCGATATTGAGGCTGCATCCTGCCCATCCAGGTATTATGTAGAAATTGATGTTTTCACGGATCTTCGATATACAAGATGAATTTTTCTGGGTTTTTATCCGTTAGGTATTTTCTGATTTGTTCGACGTTTCGAATTCCATTTTGAATTCATTTTCAAGAACTGTGAGACGAATATCTGTCCATACCGTCCTGGTCAATCACTCCCCTTACGAAGCAACCAAGCAAGAGCTAGCAAAGACTTCAATTGTCTGTTCTCCACGGAAACTGGTATTTATAATGACTCTCCTCAGTCATTATCCGACTGCGTCCGATATTGAGGCTGCATCCTGCCCATCCAGGTATTATGTAGAAATTGATGTTTTCACGGATCTTCGATATACAAGATGAATTTTTCTGGGTTTTTATCCGTTAGGTATTTTCTGATTTGTTCGACGTTTCGAATTCCATTTTGAATTCATTTTCAAGAACTGTGAGACGAATATCTGTCCATACCGTCCTGGTCAATCACTCCCCTTACGAAGCAACCAAGCAAGAGCTAGCAAAGACTTCAATTGTCTGTTCTCCACGGAAACTGGTATTTATAATGACTCTCCTCAGTCATTATCCGACTGCGTCCGATATTGAGGCTGCATCCTGCCCATCCAGGTATTATGTAGAAATTGATGTTTTCACGGATCTTCGATATACAAGATGAATTTTTCTGGGTTTTTATCCGTTAGGTATTTTCTGATTTGTTCGACGTTTCGAATTCCATTTTGAATTCATTTTCAAGAACTGTGAGACGAATATCTGTCCATACCGTCCTGGTCAATCACTCCCCTTACGAAGCAACCAAGCAAGAGCTAGCAAAGACTTCAATTGTCTGTTCTCCACGGAAACTGGTATTTATAATGACTCTCCTCAGTCATTATCCGACTGCGTCCGATATTGAGGCTGCATCCTGCCCATCCAGGTATTATGTAGAAATTGATGTTTTCACGGATCTTCGATATACAAGATGAATTTTTCTGGGTTTTTATCCGTTAGGTATTTTCTGATTTGTTCGACGTTTCGAATTCCATTTTGAATTCATTTTCAAGAACTGTGAGACGAATATCTGTCCATACCGTCCTGGTCAATCACTCCCCTTACGAAGCAACCAAGCAAGAGCTAGCAAAGACTTCAATTGTCTGTTCTCCACGGAAACTGGTATTTATAATGACTCTCCTCAGTCATTATCCGACTGCGTCCGATATTGAGGCTGCATCCTGCCCATCCAGGTATTATGTAGAAATTGATGTTTTCACGGATCTTCGATATACAAGATGAATTTTTCTGGGTTTTTATCCGTTAGGTATTTTCTGATTTGTTCGACGTTTCGAATTCCATTTTGAATTCATTTTCAAGAACTGTGAGACGAATATCTGTCCATACCGTCCTGGTCAATCACTCCCCTTACGAAGCAACCAAGCAAGAGCTAGCAAAGACTTCAATTGTCTGTTCTCCACGGAAACTGGTATTTATAATGACTCTCCTCAGTCATTATCCGACTGCGTCCGATATTGAGGCTGCATCCTGCCCATCCAGGTATTATGTAGAAATTGATGTTTTCACGGATCTTCGATATACAAGATGAATTTTTCTGGGTTTTTATCCGTTAGGTATTTTCTGATTTGTTCGACGTTTCGAATTCCATTTTGAATTCATTTTCAAGAACTGTGAGACGAATATCTGTCCATACCGTCCTGGTCAATCACTCCCCTTACGAAGCAACCAAGCAAGAGCTAGCAAAGACTTCAATTGTCTGTTCTCCACGGAAACTGGTATTTATAATGACTCTCCTCAGTCATTATCCGACTGCGTCCGATATTGAGGCTGCATCCTGCCCATCCAGGTATTATGTAGAAATTGATGTTTTCACGGATCTTCGATATACAAGATGAATTTTTCTGGGTTTTTATCCGTTAGGTATTTTCTGATTTGTTCGACGTTTCGAATTCCATTTTGAATTCATTTTCAAGAACTGTGAGACGAATATCTGTCCATACCGTCCTGGTCAATCACTCCCCTTACGAAGCAACCAAGCAAGAGCTAGCAAAGACTTCAATTGTCTGTTCTCCACGGAAACTGGTATTTATAATGACTCTCCTCAGTCATTATCCGACTGCGTCCGATATTGAGGCTGCATCCTGCCCATCCAGGTATTATGTAGAAATTGATGTTTTCACGGATCTTCGATATACAAGATGAATTTTTCTGGGTTTTTATCCGTTAGGTATTTTCTGATTTGTTCGACGTTTCGAATTCCATTTTGAATTCATTTTCAAGAACTGTGAGACGAATATCTGTCCATACCGTCCTGGTCAATCACTCCCCTTACGAAGCAACCAAGCAAGAGCTAGCAAAGACTTCAATTGTCTGTTCTCCACGGAAACTGGTATTTATAATGACTCTCCTCAGTCATTATCCGACTGCGTCCGATATTAAGGCTGCATCCTGCCCATCCAGGTATTATGTAGAAATTGATGTTTTCACGGATCTTCGATATACAAGATGAATTTTTCTGGGTTTTTATCCGTTAGGTATTTTCTGATTTGTTCGACGTTTCGAATTCCATTTTGAATTCATTTTCAAGAACTGTGAGACGAATATCTGTCCATACCGTCCTGGTCAATCACTCCCCTTACGAAGCAACCAAGCAAGAGCTAGCGGTATGGACAGATATTCGTCTCACAGTTCTTGAAAATGAATTCAAAATGGAATTCGAAACGTCGAACAAATCAGAAAATACCTAACGGATAAAAACCCAGAAAAATTCATCTTGTATATCGAAGATCCGTGAAAACATCAATTTCTACATAATACCTGGATGGGCAGGATGCAGCCTCAATATCGGACGCAGTCGGATAATGACTGAGGAGAGTCATTATAAATACCAGTTTCCGTGGAGAACAGACAATTGAAGTCTTTGCTAGCTCTTGCTTGGTTGCTTCGTAAGGGGAGTGATTGACCAGGACGGTATGGACAGATATTCGTCTCACAGTTCTTGAAAATGAATTCAAAATGGAATTCGAAACGTCGAACAAATCAGAAAATACCTAACGGATAAAAACCCAGAAAAATTCATCTTGTATATCGAAGATCCGTGAAAACATCAATTTCTACATAATACCTGGATGGGCAGGATGCAGCCTCAATATCGGACGCAGTCGGATAATGACTGAGGAGAGTCATTATAAATACCAGTTTCCGTGGAGAACAGACAATTGAAGTCTTTGCTAGCTCTTGCTTGGTTGCTTCGTAAGGGGAGTGATTGACCAGGACGGTATGGACAGATATTCGTCTCACAGTTCTTGAAAATGAATTCAAAATGGAATTCGAAACGTCGAACAAATCAGAAAATACCTAACGGATAAAAACCCAGAAAAATTCATCTTGTATATCGAAGATCCGTGAAAACATCAATTTCTACATAATACCTGGATGGGCAGGATGCAGCCTCAATATCGGACGCAGTCGGATAATGACTGAGGAGAGTCATTATAAATACCAGTTTCCGTGGAGAACAGACAATTGAAGTCTTTGCTAGCTCTTGCTTGGTTGCTTCGTAAGGGGAGTGATTGACCAGGACGGTATGGACAGATATTCGTCTCACAGTTCTTGAAAATGAATTCAAAATGGAATTCGAAACGTCGAACAAATCAGAAAATACCTAACGGATAAAAACCCAGAAAAATTCATCTTGTATATCGAAGATCCGTGAAAACATCAATTTCTACATAATACCTGGATGGGCAGGATGCAGCCTCAATATCGGACGCAGTCGGATAATGACTGAGGAGAGTCATTATAAATACCAGTTTCCGTGGAGAACAGACAATTGAAGTCTTTGCTAGCTCTTGCTTGGTTGCTTCGTAAGGGGAGTGATTGACCAGGACGGTATGGACAGATATTCGTCTCACAGTTCTTGAAAATGAATTCAAAATGGAATTCGAAACGTCGAACAAATCAGAAAATACCTAACGGATAAAAACCCAGAAAAATTCATCTTGTATATCGAAGATCCGTGAAAACATCAATTTCTACATAATACCTGGATGGGCAGGATGCAGCCTCAATATCGGACGCAGTCGGATAATGACTGAGGAGAGTCATTATAAATACCAGTTTCCGTGGAGAACAGACAATTGAAGTCTTTGCTAGCTCTTGCTTGGTTGCTTCGTAAGGGGAGTGATTGACCAGGACGGTATGGACAGATATTCGTCTCACAGTTCTTGAAAATGAATTCAAAATGGAATTCGAAACGTCGAACAAATCAGAAAATACCTAACGGATAAAAAACCCAGAAAAATTCATCTTGTATATCGAAGATCCGTGAAAACATCAATTTCTACATAATACCTGGATGGGCAGGATGCAGCCTCAATATCGGACGCAGTCGGATAATGACTGAGGAGAGTCATTATAAATACCAGTTTCCGTGGAGAACAGACAATTGAAGTCTTTGCTAGCTCTTGCTTGGTTGCTTCGTAAGGGGAGTGATTGACCAGGACGGTATGGACAGATATTCGTCTCACAGTTCTTGAAAATGAATTCAAAATGGAATTCGAAACGTCGAACAAATCAGAAAATACCTAACGGATAAAAACCCAGAAAAATTCATCTTGTATATATATATATATATATATATATATATATATATATATATATATATATATATATATATATATATATATATATATATATATATAAGTAAAATGGAAGTTTTTTGCTGAACGGTAACAATATGAGGAAGATTGTTAATTGGGTAAAGCAGCAAGCAGAAATGTGTACTCTTTTAACACTTTATTCCAATATTTCGACAGTTGTTACTGTCATCGTCAGGGAAGCTACAAATAATATGATTTCATATAAAGAACAAACAGGAAAATGAATTATTACTCACAGTGTCGGCGAGAATGATTGCTTTCGTGATTTAATTTGAGCAACATAATATTTTTGACAGGAGATCGAGACGAAAAAAATGTTTACAACGAAACTTTTTTGTTTGGAATATCAGTTGTTCAGTCAAAGTCATTTTTGTTTTGTTTTGAAGGAAAATTTGTTTTTAGGTTAGGAATAAATAGACAGAAAGATGAAGTTTGACAATATATGATACAGCGGCTGTTATATAACTGAAGTGCCAATTTATAATGATTAGAGAAGCCAATTTCAATGATTTCAAGTTATTGAACAATGGAATAATAATTGCGGATTTTCATCAAGTGATAATAAATATGAATAAAATTCACTCATATAATTGAGATCAGTTCTTTTATTCACGCAATTGTCTGATTGTGTGATATAAGCCATCTCCATAAATAGTCTTTTGGAGTAATTACATTCCTTTGTTAGAATTTTTGTGTTATTGAAATCCATAAGATGTCCTGTCTCTCTAACATGTTTAAGGGCGCACAACTGATATTCCAAACAAAAAAGTTTCGTTGTAAACATTTTTTTCGTCTCGATCTCCTGTCAAAAATATTATGTTGCTCAAATTAAATCACGAAAGCAATCATTCTCGCCGACACTGTGAGTAATAATTCATTTTCCTGTTTGTTCTTTATATGAAATCATATTATTTGTAGCTTCCCTGACGATGACAGTAACAACTGTCGAAATATTGGAATAAAGTGTTAAAAGAGTACACATTTCTGCTTGCTGCTTTACCCAATAACAATCTTTTTCATATTGTTACCGTTCAGCAAAAAACTTCCATTTCACTTCAATATCTGGATATGGGTTTCTACCAACGAATACGAGCTACACATGGAGATACGACAGTGAAAATGATGAAAGAATGGTCTCGCACCAAAATGAAACTAGCGAAAGAATACAACCGTAGATGTTTTCTTCTGAGATGCCGCTCATTAGGACTACTTCCAAAACATATAACAGATTCTACAATAAAGGTGGATGATCTATTACTTAGACAAGATGTCGACTTTTGCAACTCTTAGAACATATATTCCAAGCTTTCGATATTATCTAATATCATCTTCAGGAAACCTAAAAAATGGTAACGATATAAAATTATTAGATAATACAGTACAAATACTCAAGATGTAAAATGTGGTTATATGGCATGTATGTTGAAAGTATAGCACAATAACATCGGTATAATTAAAAACAACTCCAAGCAAATAATATAAGGTATATATGTATAAATAACTGAAAAAAATGTGTTAAGGATTTCTGAAGATGTTTGAAAGTATATAAAAAATGACAGTGATTGACATTAATAGACAACTTATTTCAATTACCAGGATAATATAGAGTGTTTCTTTTGGAAGTTGAACTTGAGCAATCCATCCAAGAGCCTCTTGCTCACTTAATACACATCTCTCTGGGTGCAATCAACTATCACTTTTGTGGGCCGTTATTCGTTCTTTTAACAATCTGGATGTTTGTCCTATGTATTCTTTATCACAATTTCGACAAGGTATACAATACACTATATCTGAACAGTTGGTACACGATGTTTTGTCTTTCAATTTTGAAAATATTTTGCTAAGAGGTAATACATTTTTTGATGCAATATTTATATGTTTTGAAAAATATTTCAAAATTTAAGATAATCCAGGAGTGATTTCTTTGATGAAAGGTAATGATGCATAAACACTTGTATTAGTACTATGTGTGTTTATTGATGTGTTTTCGTGGGAATTATTATAGGTACTTGAATCAGAATGGTCTGATGAATGAGGGTGGGTATGAATTTTGAAGAAATATGTTATATAGAAGTTCAAGGTTCTTTTTGTGGAAAGTACTATCAGAGATTTTTAGTACCCTTATTTCCATTTGACTCATTTAATTGATTTTAATGTTGTATTTATTGTATGACTAATAATTTATATAACGGTCTGAGTTTATTGGTTTTCTATACTAGTCAATGAGGATCTTGTTTTCAGTTGATCTGATGAAAAGAGTATCTAAAAAGGAAATGCTGTTATGTTCATCCTCCTGTTCGACAGTAAATTGTATGTGTGGGTCATAACTATTAAATATATCCAAGGTTTCCTCAATGGAATCCTTGGGTAAAGCGATGATTATATCATCAACATACTTTTTCAAGAAAGTGGGTTTGAAAAGAAGGACATAGGTCATGATGTCTAACATTTCATCCATAACATATGCTGCTGATATCGGACTTATTTTTGCTCCCATTGGGGATTCAAATGTTCGTTTGAAATATTCATTATTGAAAGTGAAATAGTTGTCATAAAATAGAAATGACACTAGTTCAAGGAAAGTTCCTTTTTTCAAATTGCAAAAAACACTTATCTTATCTTCCGAATAACTATGTACTGGCCAGTCTTGATGTCGTATCACATTTTAATAATGTTTATTCAGAAGCTACGAGTGATAAAAAAAAATGGAAAGTGATAAGTGGTTTTTACAATTTAAAAAAAGGAACTTTCCTTGAATTAGTGCCATTTCTATTTGATAAAAACTATTTCACTTTCAATAATGAATATTTCAAACGAACATTTGAATCCCAAATGGGAGCAAAAATAAGTCCGATATCATCAGCATATGTTATGGATGACTTGTTAGACATCATGACCTATGTCCTTCCTTTCGAACCTACTTTCTTGAAAAAGTATGTTGATGATATAATCATCGCTTTTCCCAAGGATTCCATTGAAGAAACCTTGGATATATTCAATAGTTATGACCCACACATACAATTTACTGTCTAACACGAAGATGAACATAACACCATTCCCTCCTTAGATACTCTTTTCATCAGATCAACTGATAACAAGATCCTCATTGACTGGTATAAAAACCAATAAACTCAGACCGTTATATAAATTATTGGTCATAACATGAATACAACATGAAAATAAATTCAATAAATCAAATGAAAACAAGGGTACTAAAAATCTCTGATAGTACCTTCCACAAAAAAAACCTTGAACTTATATCTAACATATTTCTTCCCACCCTCATTCATCAAAAAAAATATTATATAACACCCTATCTATCAATTACTTTTCTGTTGACCATTCTAATTCAAGTACCTATAATAATTCCCACGGAAACATCAATAAACACACATAGTACTAATACAAGTGTTTATGCATCATTACCTTTCATCAATGGAATCATTCCTGGATTATCTAAAATTTTGAAAAATTTTTCAGAACATGTAAAAACGTATCAAAAAATGTATTACCTCTTAGCAAAATATTTTCAAAATTGAAAGACAAAACACCGTGTACCAACAGTTCAGATGCAGTATATTCTATAGCTTATTGAGATTGTAATAAAGAATACATAGGACAAACATCCAGGTTGTTGAAAGATCGAATAAAGGCACTCAAAAGTGATTGTAGATTGCACTCAGATAGATGTGCATCAAGTGAACATCCATTTAAAGAAGGACATTGCATGGATTATTTATTTATTTATTTATTTATTTATACATTATACATCCAACAGGCTTAAAGCCCAGTAATAGGTGTATTTTACAAAATTGAGGTAAACGCTTGCAAAGTTCAAGATTAGTTAGGAATAAGACTATACATTTTTCTTTTGAAACATTTCAATTTCATGAAAAATATATCTACATTGATATCTCGCAAATTATTGTAACTTCTACACATATCTGAGACGGGGCAATAATAATGATGCCATGAATTACAATTGTTGAGACGAAACGTATGATTAATTCTGGACGTAATTCTTGGAGTATTGAAGTTGAGAGACAGTAACAGGCAAGGGGAATCTATACTGTTGTTGATCAATTTGTGAAGAAAAATAAGGTTATCGATTTCCCTCTGTTTTCTCAATGATGATAAGTTGAATTCCCCTAGCAAAAGGTTATAATCATATCTTCTTACAGGATAAACCCCATGCTTTTTAAAGAATGCAAATTTTAAGAATTTTTTTTGTACAGATTCTAGTATATCCACATATTTTATGTGATAAGGGTTCCATATAACACTACAATATTGCAGTTTGGTTCTTACAATCGAGTAATAAACATTACGTAATGCCTCAAAAGATTGAAATTCCTTACAATTCCGAATGAGAAAGCCCAACCTACGTGTAGCCTCGCATACGACTGTATTTATGTGATTCACAAAAGTGAGTTTTTCATCGAATGTGACACCCAGATCTTTGCACAGGGAAACTCGTAGGAGTTGTTGATCAGAGATACAATAATCAAAGACGTGTGGATTACTTTTGCGACTGAAAGTCATTACCTTGCACTTATTCGTATTGAGGAGTGAGTCGTTTTCAACGCACCAGTTATTAAGAATTGTCAAGTCCTGCTGCAATAATTCACAGTCCCGAACATCACTGATTTCTCGATACAACTTCAAGTCATCGGCATAAAGGAGGGTATTCGAATTCAAGGAGTCACATATATCATTAACAAATAGAAGAAAGAGCAAGGGTCCCAAGTTAGATCCTTGGGGAACTCCTGAAGTCGATATAAATCTTGGAGATTTCACTCCTTCATATTCTACGAAAGACTCTCTGTTAATCAAAAAAGATTTCAATAAACGTCTAATTTTTTCAGAGATGCCAAATTGGTTGAGCTTTCTCAGTTCTGTCAAAATTTTATCTACAGAAAAAAACACTGCCAAGAGGCTCCTATTTAATTTTTGTGTATAAATCAGATAAAAAAGACAACAAATTATTTTTTTTTACAATGATATCGAAATGTGGATTGCTCAATTCCAACTTCCAAAAGAAACACTCTATGTTATCCTGTTAATTGAAATAAGTTGTTTATTAGTGTCAATTACTGTCATTTTATATATTCTTTTGAACATCTTTAGAAGTTCTTTTACATATTTTTTCCAGTTATTTGTACATATATACCTTATATTATTTGCTTGAAGTTGTTTTTAATTATACCGATGTTATTGTGCTATTCTTCCATCATACACGCCATATAACCTCATTTTTATTGACAGTATTCATACTGTATTGTCTTATAATTTTATATCGTTACTATTTTGTAGTTTCCCTGAAGATGATATTGAATAATATCGAAAGCTTAGAATATATGTTCAAAGAGTACACTTATTGGCCTGCTGATAATCCCAACTTCAAGGTTGAACTATATATTCCTTATCAATATTATAATCAATAAATTTTTTTCCAACTATAACAATCTCTGAAGAGAATTTTTTTTAGATTTCACAATTCAAGGGCTCTGCTTGGCAATGGAGTGAAAGCCGACAACAATATTATTTACATCAATTTGCCATCCAACAGCCAGATCTGAACTATTCCAATCCAAAAGTAGTGGAGGAAATGAAGGTGAGAAATTACGGATCTTCCTTTCAATTTCCTACGTCCTTCCCAATATGCGATAGATTTGAAGTTTTGAAGTTCAATGACCAACAGACTCAACAGACCTATACGTCAAACACTGAAAACTCTGATAGTATCCCTCATAACAAATTTGATAAATTGGTTCGATTCGGAGAAAATTAGTAGGTTTTGTTGAGCTCCCTCAGTCATCTCTGGTCAAGCAACGCTTCGCGCGGCTTTGATGTGGATGGTCGACCGAACTCGGGCAGACTTTCATTTCTCATCATCGTCAGGAGAATCACAAGTTGAACGATGAGGCGTCGTTAATCCTCACTTCGTTTCGATCTTTGATGGTTGACGTTCGTAGGGAGATGTCACAAAAAAACATTCGAGAATATAAAACAGATGATAAAAGCTTCCAAATTCCCAGTGCCGAACGGAGCATAATGATAATAATTTACAATACCACTTTTGTTTTTTTTATATATAGATTCACGTGGAAGTGAGGCCCTGTGATTTTCAAAGAACAACAATGTAACCATATCTTCTGAAATATCAAGTCAATTACCAGAAAAGTGAACTTGGGTTTTTTCGTCAATAAACTGATTTAAAGTGTGGTTCATAACATGGAAAAGAATGGGTGGTGAAAGTTTGTCCAAGCTCGGTCTCCCATCAACATCATAGCCACTATTTTACATCTTGATCCACCTTTTTCTTCAAATATTCACCCTTTTCATTATAGAAATCATATATGACGATTTTATGATGGGGGAAGATTTTTTTACTTCAAAACTCGCTAAATTTTAAATCCAGTTTGTTTCACAGAAAGTTGGGAATATTCGCAAATAATTGACTAATCTTATGAGGTGGAATGAGTTGTACAAGAATATTTCCCTCATATATAAAATGTCCCATGAGAGCAATGCAATTATCGAAAACTTAAAGCGGTAACCATAAAAACACATTTGAAACCGTATCGCTAGACGTCAGTAAACAACACAAATGAATGTCAGATACACTTCAAAAATAGAAAAACATTTCGCGTTTTGGTGAGTGCTCCTAACAATCTATAGAGGAAAGTATAAATGAACAAAAAAAAATTTCCTTGAGAATTTCTTTATTCGTGAAATATTCCAATGAATTACATTCGTGCATAAAAATGACCAGATAATTTTGCATTCAAGCGTGATATCTTATACAAATTGCATTCGGTTATTTTCATATTTTGTAAAAGAGCCCTCGTCCCTCGGACTCGGGCACTTTCGCCAAAATATGAAAATAAACTCTTGCAATTTTTAGATATCACGCTTTCTAGCAAAATTATCGGTAATTTTTATGCACTCGTGCAATTATAATCGAAAACATGCTTGTATACCGATCGTTTTCTGGTACAAATAAAAATTTTGATATGCTCTTTTCTTGACATTTGAAGGGCGATAGCTTACGAATGAAAGGAGAGGGCTCTACTTGAAAAAAATCCAAACTAGATGCTGTGCTTAAAACGAACATCTATTACGAATCCATAACAATAGGTATTTATTATAAAAGAAAAAAAACTATTCGACTACACGTTGAGGTTACTAAGAGCATAAATCTAATATTTTTCATATATATAAAACTCGATTTTTTTGTGACGGAAAAAAGACGATTTGATATTGTAATATATTCCCACACAAGACCCAAGAATAGTATACATGAATTTCCATTTTTAAACAAAATTTTCGATCTGATAACAATATATCAATGTTCAACTCGAAACAATATTATTTTCTGAATGAGGAGAAATTCCAACGAGAACATTTAACTGAAAGTGCAATTACTGCAGGCTAGGTTAGTAGCCAACTCAAATTTTCTAGTGAATCTCCGACGACTATTATCAAGGATTACATTATTCCTAATAATTCACAAAGATATTGAATTCCTTGCATATCAATTCCACAAAATATCCATTAAAATACTATTTGCGGTTATAATTGCACGAGTGCATAAAAATTACCTATAATTTTGCAAGAAAGCGTGATATCTAAAAATTGCAAGAGTTTATTTTCATATTTTGGCGAAAGTGCCCGAGTCCGAAGGACGAGGGCTCTTTTGAAAAATATGAAAATAACCGAATGCAATTTGTATAAGATATCACGCTTGAATGCAAAATTATCTGGTCATTTTTATGCACGAATGTAATTCATTGGAATATTTCACGAATAAAGAAATTCTCAAGGAAACGTTATTTTTTGTTCATTTATACTTTCCTCTATAGATTGTATGGAGTACTCACCTAAACGCGAAATGTTTTTCTATTTTCGAAGTCTATCTGACATTTATTTGTGTTGTTCACTGACGTCTAGCGATACGGTTTCAAATGTGTTGTTATGGTGACTTGATACAATGTAATTACCGCTGTAAGTTTTCGATAATTGCATTGCTCTTATGGGACATTTTATATATGAGGGAAATATTCGTTCTAATTTTGTGTTTTGGATGCCTAGACTCCAACTTTTTCATCAGTTTTTCGCATTGAAGGAAATAATGGAAAGTGATACAACAAGACCCCAGAATGATATAAACAAATTTCCATTTTCTACCGAAAACTTTGTTATGCATGATGAAACCACGAGCCCGTTCTAGGCAAGAAAAGCATTACTGCCCTTGATCCTTCATTAACATCGAGCTCCACTTAGAGTTTAATGTTTCCAGGATGTTATGAGATACTATTTGGACCTGGGAGTCGATGGATTCAGAGTGGACGCAGTTCCTTATCTCTTCGAAGATCCCCATTTTCGAGATGAGCCGCTTGCCTATGGCTACACTACGTATGATGTGAATGAAATAGATTGCCTAGATCACATATACACCAAAGATTTGGAAAAAACCTTCGATATGATCTACCAATTTCGAGATGTTGTGGATCGATACGCTAAAGATCACAATACGGACACCAGGTGAGTTCTAGCCGATTGGAGTTCAGTTCCAGCATTTTCTCCTTGATTCATATGAAGTTATTTCCACCTGATAACGGAAAATAGTGAATTGTTTACCAGGTAGGAAATCTTTAACATCCGTGGACGACTTTGGAGATTGCTAAGTCGAGGCTCAAGTTGAGACTGTTTCCAATCATTTACTAACAACTATGAGGGAATATCAATTCCCTACAGTAAGAACCAAGATGAAAAAAAAACCCTGGTTTGTTGACTAATACCTAATAGATTGTAAGCAAATTTTCTCGACTTCTCGCCATCTTGATTTTGATCAATTTCAACTGGAGAGATGCCTTCGAGAGTTTGCCAGCAGAGGCGCACCTTACGTGATTTTAATTTAATCTGTGATGCCATGATATCCGTCTGCTCGACGGCCATTCAATTATTTATAGATTTATAGGTTATGTTTATTTCATGGTTTCATGTTTTGCATGCAATTTCTTGCTTTCTTGCGAAATGCTAGAAATTATGTAGTCATCACATTTTGACTGATTATAGATATTCCTCTTGCTTTATATTTGATGAAAAATAAATCAAAAACTCAGTGATTATGATGTGATTTTGAATCTTCCGAAACAATAGTTGTGAGTGAAACTGGAAAGTATTAATATCTTATCTTTCTACTTTCTGAGGAACCGAAGATAGGTAAGTACTCTTTTCTTCATAGTGTAAAAAAATACAATATTAATGTGATTACGAGCCGATGATATGAGGGATAAGTAATACTTACACGTTACACGAGCGTTTTATTTCGAGCTTTGTAAATCGGTTCTTAATAAATCTAACTATCACTATAAAATCAAAAAAATACAAGAACAGCAGCGATAAACAAGAAACAAAAAGAAACAAGAACTAGATACAAGATTTTGAATATTAGAGGAACTTTCAAATGCATTCAAATTCAATTCGAACTGTCAAACATTTCAAAAAAGTTAATAGCTTTTCATAAGACGAACTTGACCTTTCGTATTTTGTGTACTGATAATTCTATTGGTGAACGAAAGATCCCGCAACAGTTTATCCAATGAGACCCCCGGTATCGAAAATCACTCGTGAGCTGCCGCCTCAATGAAAATCTACCCTTAGAAAATTGCATTTGTGTCACCACCTCAACACCACCTACCGTCAAAAATGTAAGTTTAGTCTTCGATTTCTCAGGTCGAGAGGAATTGGCTAAACAAAAGCATATCGGTCAACGCACCAGGGTAATTATTCATCTTCGTGAGGTTACTACCAACTTTAAGGAAATGATATTTCCTTACAGTAACTTTTTCTTCAATTAATTTCGACAGAATTGTCAAAATCTCCTAGCGATTTGCGAAAAAAAGACATTTTTATATCCGTGCCACCATTTCTCTTTGTGCAAATTCATTTGTTCGTTTTCGTTAACCAGCTGACGAACGTCAACCCTCAGAAGTCGGAACTTGTGCGAGCAATGGATCAACGAGGCCTTACCTTTTAATGTGCGATTACCCAGCACGGTGGCCCGGCGAGGATCCGAACCCCGGCCTTCCGCTTTATAGGCATATATGCTAACCACTAAACTACCGAGACCACCACACATTTATTTTCAAAAATTTCTTGGAGACGTTTTCATGACATTAAACTTCATTAACTATTATAATTAGTTGTTGTTGAAGTAATCCAGTTACTTTCCATTTCCTTTATGAGTTTTATGCACTAGTCAATGCTAGCAGTTATTTAACCCATATTTTTCATACGTGCTTTTGTCATGGTCTGTAATTTCAGCCGCTTCCAGTACACATCTAGAGAAGGGCCTGATGTAAACGCACACCTAGGAGGGAGAGGTGTACATTTGTTCTCTTTCACAGTTTGTTTTTCACATATTTTTTTCGAATTATTCTCGGTACTTCATTAACGAAACGATTTTGTTTCAGAGTACTGATGACGGAGGGCTATAGCCCAATAGAAAAAGTGATGTTGTATTACGGATCTGAAGATGGAACCAGAAAGGGTGCTCATTTCCCTTTCAATTTCAATTTTATTATGAAGAATGAGAATGTTACTGTAGCAAATATTGCCAAAGCGATTAATAAATGGCTGGTTTATGTTCCGAAAGGATACACCAGTAACTGGGTGGTAATGTATCAATATTATTATTATTATTTATAATGAGAGTAGAGATAAGAATAAGCAGTATTATTCCTCGAGAGTAATTTCAAAAAAAACTTCAATTTGAACAGATCTTTTATTTTGTTTCAGTATTGGAATTTCCATGACTATTAATTTCTTTCATAGAAGTTGTAATTTCTATATGGATGTTATTATTTAGTTCTAGAATTCTTGGAAGAAACAAATGTCAGGTACCAAAAGTAAACGAAAAAAAATATCGAAATGGTTCTTTCCAGCTAGTAACATTGGGCCTTCTTAGTTTTTATTTTAACTACTGATGAAGTTACAAGCGCATTGAATTTCGAATAACTGTTGATAACAAATAGCTGACTTTGAACCTAAATGATTATAATAATAATAACTTTAATGATCCCAAGAAACATACATGTTTATACAGGGAGTTAAAAAAAAGGCGAAAAAATACATATAATATATGAACAAATTAGGAAATAAATGAAATAAAGTATTATGTCAGTTGCATATACATATATAAACGAAAGGATGGGTATAAAATAGTATAAATGAATCATTTGAATCAGGCATTATCGATACATTATAAAAATAATTTTGTGGATAATTAGTCATTATTATCGATAGCTGTGAAATATCTTTTGATCTCTATTTTGAATTTCGCAACAGAATCGATATTTTTTATGTGTGTAGGCAGACTGTTATAAATTTTTATTCCAGAAAAGTATAACGACTTTTTTCCGAAATCGCTTTTTATTTGTATGGTTTTCAAATTATTTAACTGTCTAGTTAGATGATTATGGCCATCAGAACATGTTATGTAGGAAAGATTTGAATATTTATATTTACTCTTAGTTGAATGGATAAAAATACAAATTCTTGACTCGAACAAAGAATCTATATTTAATAGGTTCCTCGGTTTGTATAGTTTACTTGTTGGCTCTAGAAATGGTAATTTATAAATACATTTAAGGGTTTTATTTTGTAAAGATTTTAATGGTTTCAATACATATTTTGATGCCGTACCCCAAACAGATATCAAATAATGTAATTTTGAATAAATAAGACTGAAGTAAATCATTTTCAGATATTTAATTGACAGAAAAGACCGTATTCTATATAAAACTCCAATGATTGGAGATATTTTCTTCCTAAGATTTTGTATATGTGTAGTCCACGATAAAGTTGGATCGATGTATGATCCCAAGAATTTTGAGGTTTCTGAACTTTCAATTGTGCAATTGCCGGAAATAAGAGGTGGCATATCATTGGGCAGTCTCCTTTTGGATATACACATGTAACTCGATTTTTGGGGATTTAAAGTTAATTTATGCATATTCAGCCACAATATTATGTCACTGAGGTCCTTTTCCATTTCATTTTTCAATTCATTGGTGTTTTTAGAGAAATAAAATAAGGTGGTGTCATCAGCAAATAATTTTAGATCTCCATGTGAATTCAGTTATGATATTGAATTCATGTAAACAAGGAAAAGAATAGGTCCAAGGATTGATCCTTGTGGAACGCCACATGAAACATTCCTTAGTCCAGATCTAGATTTCCCCATGTACACAAATTGCTCTCTTCCAGCTAAATAGTTGCGAAACCAATTATAAGTTGTACCTCTGATGCCAATTTGATATAGTTTATTTAGTAATATTCCATGATTAACTGTGTCAAATGCTTTGCACAGATCCAATGATAAGAGACCACATTTATAATTGGAATCCAATTTCAGCTGAATGGTAGTGATAAGATCTACAGCTGCGGACTCAGTATCACTGGACCTGCGAAAGCCATATTGACCATTATAAAAAAAGTTATTTTTTTCTAAATATTCTGAAAGTCTTTTGTGCATGATTTTTTCTAGCATTTTTGATAGAATCGGAAGTAATGAAATAGGCCTATAGTTGGTCATCAGATATTTTTTGCCACTTTTGAAAACAGGTAATACTTTTGCAAATGACGAAACTATAGAGACTGTATTGAGATTCTGTTGAACAAGGAACTGGAAATCAATGTGACTATACTTTGACACTTCCATCAGTTGTCCTGGTACCCGTTGATTAATACAGGTTGCAAGTAATAGTTATTTTTCTACAAAAGTCAGTAAAAGAAAGGTAAAAGTATAATTTTTGACGCATGCTGTCAGTGTCTGAAATGCCATTTTATGACACTGGTGTTAAAAGTAAATCATTTTTAGCACTAGAACTAAAAGTGATTCATTTGTAGGGAAAATATAAAAACATAATTCAAAATGAAGTGTTTATTCAATTAAACGTACAATTAGTGAAACTACAAATATGATGAGAAACTCCATGCCCAGTCTCAGTGGTAGATGTAACAGAATTTATTTTGGTGAAGCTTGTACCAGGGCAGAGAACAATGATATCTGCCGAAGTTTTGGACAAAATTTTATCCGCAATGTTCTGTTTCCTTCGTAGCGAGACTTCTATATAACCCTCTGCTACTGTACTGGACTTCCATCCACCATGTCTTTTAATTGTAGTGAGACTAGCACCAGAGTCCGCCAACAAACTTGCTGAGGAACGTCCTGAAACAATGTCCAGTATAAAGATGGGAATCAGGAAAATTTAGAAATTCAGCAATTTTGGCAGGCATCTTACCAAATGTGTTGATTTCAACTGGAGTCCTGGCACATTCATTTCTAATGCATTCTATAAAAACTCCTGAATGATCAATATCCACTGGACGAAGGGCTATGTACTCTTCATAGTAGTTCATATACAATGTACCACTTACAACAAAGGTGCGTGGTACATTAGTTTTTGTGTCTGTTATATGCACAACTAGTGAAGTTTCGGAATCCTCGATATTATTCAATGTCAAATCGTACAATTCCTCTCGACGACAGGATCTAAACACCAAAAATCGTAGCAACTTTCTGCGTTGGATTTATTTTTCATCCGGGGCTTCTGCGAGAAATTTGTCGATTTGTACCCTTGTCAATACTTTTGACTTTTTCGGTCGATATCCTTCACCCATTCGCTTCAAAAAAGCCACAAGCTTGTAATATCTGCTTATGTCATGATTATTTATGTTCATTATCGACTTCAACATAGAGTAATTCGACCAAAGCGTTGACAATTTCCATATTTTGGACTTTTCTTCAAAGTAGCAAGAAGCAAGAAGCACTTTTCCACTGGCCTCCTTTCCGCTGACATTCTTCTGATCACACCATTTCAAGGAAAGATCGTATGAAAACTCGTATTGTAGCTTTGACTTACTAGGCAATAATTCAAAAGCAGCTTTATTGGCAGCTTCTTCAATTTCCGGCGGTGGAAATTTATTTTCTGGACCACTTTTCATTGAGGAACGAAGAAACGAGAAAGAATAATTAATGATTTATTGACGTTAGTTGTCAACAAAGACAAATCAACAAATTCTGTTTTTGATTACCTTGACAACTTGTTCCATGAATAGATTAGATGAAATTGGATTCAAAACTGATGATCTCGAGGCTATTATTTTATCAATTAATTAATGTAAATTGAGGTAATTTGGACTTTTAATGGTGTTTGTAGAAAGAATAGTATATGATATACCTGCTAAAAGTGATTTTATTTTGTTTGAAGGGATGGAACACTCCGCCTTCGGCGTCGTGTCCCAAACTTCCTCTCTCACAAAATAAAGTATCACTTTTAGCACTCATATCATGAATACTATTTACTAGCTATTTTTATTCTTCAACCTGATATATTGTAAACAATTATTGTTTTCCAGTTGGGTAACCACGACAACTCCAGAGTGGCTACTCGCTTCGGCAGAGAAAACGTCGATGGCTTCAACATGCTCACAGCCTTGCTCCCTGGGGTCATGGTGACCTACAACGGCGAAGAAATAGGCATGGAAGACGGTGAGGTCACTTGCGAGGAAGGCTTCGATCCCCAAGCAATCAAAAACTGCTCCACCTTCGACCAAATCAGCAGAGACTTCGAACGTACTCCATTTCAATGGGACAACACCACCAACGCGGGATTCAGCACGGGAAATCAAACCTGGCTGCCCGTTTCGAAGAAAGCAAAGTACCTGAATCTGGCAGCTCAGGATGTGCCTGGACTATCGTCCCACTACAACGTCTACAAACAACTCATGGAATTCAGGAAAGAGTTCAAAGGCCAAGCTGTTTTTGATGGCGTGACAGTAGTGGAGCTGACCAACAATATATTGCAAGTGATAAGGAAAAGGGATGGTAGAGAATATATGTTGTTGTTCAACATGGGAGATGAACCAGATTCCGCTGACTTTTTGAGGACAGAAACGAATTATAGAGTTGTTGTTGCTAGCGGGAACAGCGCCTATGCAATTGGGTAGGTGTATCTCCATGTCTAACATCTTTCTGACCTGAATATGCTAGATTTCTAAGTCATTTTTACTTAGCAGGTTGAAGTTACTGCTCATGCTACCACTATTTTCTCTCAAATGCATCTGAGAGCCTTTGTTATTTACTTTTCCGATCAGTTTGATATTGATTTCAACAAGATTCTCATCTTCATCCATCGCTTATTGGCAGAACTGGATTTTTCTGATCTTCCTTGTCAGATGTGTGCTCTTCGAAACGAGATTTTATAGTTCACTGTCTTTGACCAATGTACTTTTTGGTACAGTCCAAGAATATTTTCGATTTTTCGAGCCCTCTTTTTCATCCCCCGAATCATCTTAGAGTTGTTATCAGTTGTTTTTATAATATACAAACCTCATGTTTACTCTGTTGAGAAACGATAATGGCTGAGGCTGTTGAGTAATATTTAAGAACTACTGGAAACAGTGGAGTCAAAATCCATCGGATTCTGTTGGAAAATGTTTCTTGCTTCCTTTTAACGAAATATTAACGTTTCAGGGACGAAGTGAAAACCAGATTGGAATTGAAACCCCATGAGAGTATCATCATTCAAAGTTGAGGTAAGCCTTCGAAAACTGTTTTTAAATATCTATTTTATTGTATGTTTATCTCATTTGATGATCAGAAAATTATTTCAGGTGAAGAGTCACGTCGTACCTATTCATAGCAGTACGAATTGGCCTTCATTAGCAAATTTTACTGACTTTATTCACTACCAGCATAGGTACGTGGATTATGTACATAAATATACAGAAACATAAAGTGAAAAGTGTTTTTTTCTACTCCCGCCTGTGAATATAGTGATTTCTTTATAGTTCACTGAAGGCCGTCGTTCTTCGGAATTTCTTCCTAACGTTTCGCTAGCACGAGTGACCAGCTTCTTCAGAGGCTTACTCATTTCCGATGACTAAACGTTTCGATTTCTCAAGGCGTATATATATATTGATGCAGGTAGTCTGGAGTGTTAATTACTTCTGTCGAGTTCCGGGAATAATCATCATTATTAGTTGCCGCACTACCTGCCGTGATTCAATTAGTGATTCTTGATTTCCTCAGAATCAAATGAAAAAAAACTCAATTGAATTTTTCACCTATATATTCGTCAAATACATAATATACTTCATTCAGCATAAAGTGTTTTACATCCCTTCTGAAATGCTCTTATGAGATAAAATGAAAATTCACTGGTAGATGATTGATTTTTTGTCTTTCCTATTTCTAGGTGTTGGTAACGGCAGTGTACAGTTTCCACGTCTTGTGCTGCATCCAGAAGAGAAATCTAAAATTAGAAGGAATATTTCCCTCATATATAAAATGTCCCATAAGAGCAATGCAATTATCGAAAATTTACAGCGGTAATTGCATTGTATAGAAAACTTATAGCGGTAATTGCACTGTATCAAGTCACCATGACAACACATTTGAAACCGTATCGCTAGACGGCAGTAAACAACACAAATAAATGTCAGATAGACTTCAAAAATAGAAAAACGTTTTGGTGAGAGCTCCATATACAATCTATGGAGAAAAGTATAAATGAACAAAATAACATTTCCTTGAGAATTTCTTTATTCGTGAAATATTCCAATGAATTACATTCGTGCATAAAAATGACCAGATAATTTTGCATTCAAGCGTGATATCTTATACGAATTGCATTCGGTTATTTTCATATTTTGTAAAAGAGCCTTCATCCTTCGGACTCGGGCACTTTCACCAAAATATGAAAACTCTTGCAGTTTTTAGATATCACGCTTTCTTGCAAAATTATCGGTAATTTTTAAGCACTCGTGCAATTATAACCGAATACATCCGTGGACTAGTGTCGTGAAAAACTGAAAGTATAAGGGGATGAGCATTCCTAGTACAGGCTACTGAATAATGGTAAGAAACTTGATTTTGTCCTGAAATAATAATGTTTCATGTACAATATGATGGTAACCACATAACATCGAAAAAGTTCAGATAGCTTACAAAATATTTTTGTATACCAAGAAGTATCGCGCCATATTATTGCTGCTGTTGTTGACTCCAACAAAGATGCATAAAAATTCTGGTTCGTTGACTTATACCTGAAAGATCGTAAGCCCAAATTCTCGATATCTCGCATTCTTGATTTTGAACAATTTTAACTAATGAAATCCCTTTGAAAGATTTCCAGCAAAGGCGCATCTCACGAAACTGGTGACGTAACGTCACATTTGTTGCAAGCCCGATGGGAGATTTGTAGGTTATAGGAATTTGAGAACACACGCCTTAAAGAAATTTCATTCCATGATTTCAAATAACTGTTTTTGCCTCCTACTACTAGTCACGTAACAACCATGGTCAGTAATTTTTTAAACTGGAGAATTCTGGAGAACAATCGGTATATCACACGAATACAACTAAAAACTATCTTCTATTTTCGAAATATGTGTTGAAACTTTCATATTATATTTTCTAGAGGTGGATTCATGCAGCTTCAATTATCAAGGAACAATTAACAAGTAGCAAGTAACAATTATCAATGATGACTTGAACTGCCAAATTTACTGTAGATGATTCATTCAAAATTATCAACTATTAACGAGCAACTTTCAACTTTCTTGCTTAAATTGTAAAATGAGTGTCTCCGATGTGCAGGTTATGACGGATTTTATGATCGTAACTGAATTTTTCTTCGAATCATTTGTTTTTCGCGATTGTTTTTCTGTTCGTGTAATGTGAGTGAGTTAAAATTGAAACTGTAGATGCAATTCTAGTTGACTTTCTCAGGAAAACAACGATATTTCATTCTCAGTTTCAATCCTCAACTTCCCAAAATAAAGCTAGGGTATATAAAAATGAATAAAAAAATTGCTACTCAAAAGTTTATGTAAGGCTGAAGTTGATCCCCTTCTAAAAGCTTTGATCATTGTTGAATTCAGGTGCATGATGCCTTCTTTTTCATTAATTTCTACTTGATAATTGTTGACAGCTACCTACTTGTACATTGTTACACGATAATTGAAGCTGCATGAATCCACCTTAACACCAAGAAATAATTTTACCTGCGGTAACTACTTGATATTTAGTGGAGATGGATATTAGATTCGGCACTATTAACACCACAAACGATGCAGAATGCTCCATTAGAAAAGTAACTAGAGGTAAAAAATCGACTCAACAATAGTAATAGTAACGATAAAAATGTGGGTAGTACAACGTGAAATGAAACGAACAAAACTAAATGGAATAGTATTGAAAATTGAGTTTATTGGAACTTCCAGAAACATTAAAATTTCAATTACTCCAAATCGACATATCAAACTGTCAAACTAGTCTTTAAGGGGTTAGCTCTCTATGAGGGGGCCTGTCCAGAAAAAAATTGTGTACTGATGATTCTATTGGTGAACGAAAGATCCAGCCAAAGTTTAGCCGATGGGACCATCGGTATAAACATTCTTCAATGAGCTGTTGCTTGATTGGAATTGCAGCTTTCAAAAATCATATTTGCATCATCACCCACCGTCAAAAACCGTTAGTCTCACTTAGATTTCTCAGATCGAGAGGATTTGGCTAAACAAAAGCATATCAGTCAAAGCATCGGTCTTTTTGTGTATCTTGACTCCAACTAGTTATACAAAAAGATTGCCCTGGACGCCCTGTATAGAATAATGACTGCGACCAAACGGGAAAAACATAAAATCCGATTCGAATCTATGCACTGCCAAATTGCGAATCGAACTTTGAAACTTTCGTTGAACAGCACACATCCAGAAGATAAATCAGCAGCTGTGTAAGGTCCACTGACATAACAAATGCAAGAACTTTCCAAAGTTGGGCTGCGTGAGGGAGAAAAAGACTATGAGTTGGGTGAGTTAGAGCCGTCCGAGTTCCGGTGCGGTAACTGTTTTGGATCGGCAGTGTTGTGAAAGTTTGAATTTCCTAGCTGGTCCAATAGTCTGTTATTTTCCTTCTTCGTTATTTCCTAGTTGTGATTACGACGGATGCAGAGACGTCCTGATATTTTATAGGACCAACATATGTTGGTCAAAATCAACAGACAATCAGAACACGTTTCAAAGAGCATTCAGAAGTCTCCAAACTGAAGCGGAAATTCTATTCTAAGAGCTAGTGAACTTTAATGCGGACAATACTTTCATTGACAAAATAGTTATTTATGATACAAGTGTTAAAAGTGGCATTTTATTTTGTGAGTGGGGAATATTGCGAAACGAGCGTTAGCGAGTGGAGCAACCCCACGAGCAAAATAAAATCACTTTTAACAAATGTATCATACAAAATTTTTTGTTCAACAGTTACTGCTAGTAAGAAAAAAACAAAAAAAATATAAGATCCGTAAGGAATCGAACACACGATCTTTGGATTACAAGTCAGATGCTCTACACATCTAGCTACATGGACTTTATAATTGACAACCATATTTTGTATTTCAAATCTAAATTGCAAGCATGACAGGCAGGGTTTTGCCAAATACATATTTATAAGTAATTTTGATTCTGATTGTTATAATAGTATTAATATCTGATTAAAGTGTTTCTATTAGAGAGATCTATATTACTGAGTATCCATACTAGCGTCTAGCGACAGATGGACATTTTGGCTCCCGAGCTGTGTACATCTGTCGCTAGACGCTTTTAGTATCCATCATCTCATCTGTCATTTTACTTTTAACACTAGTGTTAAAAGTACTTTCAACACTAGTGTTAAAAGTGATTTTGTGAAAACGTCAGTTTTTAGTTCATGTGTCAATGAATTAAAAACGTCATTTTTAATGTCAGTTGTACAAAAAATACTTTTGACAGATACCGTAACCAAATAGTCATTTAATGATCAAATATTCGATGATATAAATTATTGCAGTATTGATAAATGAATTTGCAATCCACTGTAATGATCATTTTAATCATACTGCGAACTATTTTGATAATCCAATCGAGTTATATCAATGAAACTGTAAATCATATCAAGGATGAAAAATTCTATGTTATGCCAGCTTTCATTCATGATGTATTCGATATTGTTGTCAAAATGAGGATATAGAGCATTGTCTTTGATATTCAAGCCAATGGGGGAAATTGTCTGAATTTTTTTTGTCACGGTAGTCACAATTCTGGGGTTGTGGGGGGAAAATGCATCTTCCATAAACAGTTATCCATTGCTAGGATCAAGTTTATGTGCCTCAAATTAATATTTTGGATCAAAAATCATGCATAACTGTTTATATTTCTATATCATAGCTGATATAGAAGTATTTTTATTTTTTTTTTTGAAATAACTAATTGTTTTCTATATCTGAAACCGAAACTTCGAAACTAAAAAGTTTTATGACTCATTCCTTTCAGCACAGTGGTTTCACTGTGAAACCACAACGAAACTCATCAAACATCAAATAACATGCAAAAGTGGCATATTTTCCATGTTCACCGATGTCATTATATTTTAATAAACGAAAATAATCCACCAAAAAATATTGTAAAAATCAGTAATTCTATCAGAAAGGTATTAACTAGTTTTCTAACTAGTTGAAAACTGACATTACAGAAATTCAGTTCTATATAGCGTTGATCTGAAGATGATTATAGCTGCCAGATGACAGATGGTACCTTAGATTAAGGTGGTTTTGAATGAAACAATTGAAAATACAAAAAATATAACCATTATTTACAAAACAGCGACACGTGTTTCGTTATACAATAGCTTCTTCAAGCGGAATAAAAAATTCACTAGTCCCACAATACGATACTTGAAAAACATAGTGGGCCCGACGTCCACGTCACTGGTTAATTACACAAACTGATCATTTCTCGGATTACATAGGTCAAACTGAAAGATCATGCAACGCACGAGCGAAAGAGAATAGAACTAGTTTTTAGAATGGTAAAACAAACTCTCATTGTTCGCAAAAATCGTACAAGAAACTGTAGCATTTTGTGTTCTATCAATCAAAATCGATATCGGTTTTCAATCTCGTTCCCAAAATGTACTTCCAAACTCAACCATTCTGTTCTCCACAATACGATACTCAAAACCAAAGTGTGACTGACCGTCAAATATATTCTAGTTTCAGATTCGGAACGGGCTGAATCTAATCACTGTTGTAGGTCAAACTGGAAGATCCTTCAACACCCGATCGAAAGAGAATAGAACTTGTAATAAGAATGGGAAAATTCCATTCTATATAGCGTTGATCTGTGAATAATTATAGCTGCCGGATGACAGAGGGTACCACGTCACTGGTTTATTACACAAACTGGTCATTTCTCGGATTACATAGGTCAAACTGAAAGATCATGCAACGCACGAACGAAAGAGCATATAACTAATTTTCAGATTGGGACAACGAACTCTCATTGTTAGCGAGAATCCACCATTCGAATTCGATATCGGTTTTTATTCTCGTTCCGAAATAGTATATTATGCAAAGAGCATGTAATGATGATTATTAATACACGAACATCAACCGGGATACGACACGAGCCGAAGGTGAGTTTGATATGGTTGATGCAAGTGTATTTATAACCATTACATGAGAGTTGCATACGCTATTTTATTCTACACCCGATAAATAGTGAAGAACTACAAATATTATATTTATATTTGTATTGCACACAATAATACTAATTAAACCAATTTTTTTGAAAAATTCTACAAAATTGTTATTAATGGTATTACCTCGAAAAATAAAACGATGAGAAATGAAGAGAAGATCGAAAATTGAAAAAAAAGATTTCTCGAGGCCGGGATCGAAACCATGTTTCTTCCAACTAGTTCAACTTAGCTATAATATGCTCAGCGCCTTAGACCGCCCGCCTACGGAGAACTCAGAAAATTTGATTGAAAAAATAAAGAAATAAACCGTACATTTGTCAAATGAAAAAATAAATCATTCTAACTGTATTTCTGCCGGTCAAAGTGTCGAAGGTGATTATCCTATATTGCTGGTATCAGATATTTTGTTATGATTGTCGAAGTTTGGCTATATTCCTCAAAATTCAATACCTATACCGATTTTGACTTGACAAACGTCAAATGCAGAGCATGAACACCATGCTTGATAAAAATAATGGGTTTCATTGGTTGAAATTCTGTATCCCCACAATACGATACTCAAAACCATAGTGTGACTTGACCGTCAAATATATCATAGTTTGAGAATCAAATCATTGGTCCCAGTAATGTGGTCAATTACACAAGATGATCGTTTTTAGGAATGGACTAAATCTAATCACGTATATAGGTCAAACTGGAATATCATTCAACACACGAATGAAAGAGCATAGAACTAATATTCATTATTAGCCAGAATCATACAAGATACTGCAGCATTTTGTGTTCTACCATTCGAAATCAATATCGGTTTTTATTCCCGTTCCGAAAATGTATTTCCAAACTCAACCATTCTGTTTCCCACAATATAATACTCGAAACCATGGTGCGACTGATTGTCAAATATATCCTAGTTTGAGATTCAACTGTCATATAATTGGTCCCAGTAATGTGGTCAATTACTAAAGATGATCATTTTTAGGAATGGGCTCAATCTAACCACTTATATAGGTTAAACTGGAATATCATTCAACACACGAATGAAAGAGCATAGAACTAATTTTCATTGCTAGCGAGAATTCTACAAGAGACTCCAGCATTTTGTGTTCTACCATTTGAAATCAATATCGGTTTTTATTCTCGTTCCGAAAATGTATTTCCAAACTCAACCATTCTGTTTCCCACAATATTATACTCGAAACCATGGTGCGACTGATTGTCAAATATATCCTAGTTTGAGATTCAACTGTCATATAATTGGTCCCAGTCATGTGGTCAATTACTAAAGATGATCATTTTTAGGAATGGGCTGAATCTAATCACTTATATAGGTCAAACTGGAATATCATTCGGCACACGAATGAAAGAGCATAGAACTAATTTTCTTTGTTAGCGAGAATCGTACAAGAAACTCCAGCATTTTGTGTTCCAACATTCGAAATCAATATCGGTTTTTATTCTTGTTCCGAAAATGTACTTCCAAACTCAACCATTCTGTTTATCGTCGAACCGGATGCCAAGGGACGGCGGTGCCTGTCTAGCCGGGAGAGACTCGGCCTCCTTCTTTCGGTCTCTTGGGCCGGAGTTGGTCGCGGGGGTCAAAGACGACGGCCCGTAATGAGTTTTCGATTCCGCCGGGACGCTCCCGTGTCCATATTGCGTCGCGGCGCTGCTTCTTTTCTTTATTTGTATCTCTTCTCCGTTATTCGGTTCCGTCGATAATTCGGTACGCCCGAGAGGAAGGTTTCGTTTTGTTGCAGCGACCTCGGAGGCTGTGCTGTATTTGATGTTTCTCCTAGAAGAAAGCCGATCTATTTTTATTTGATATTCAGATGTCAGGAGTAACTAATTCTACGAAGTCAAGTATCTCGATGCTAGGAATTACGATCAGTGATAATCTCTCGTGGAAAACCATGTGAGATCGATCTCTAAAGATGCTTCCCAGAAGCTTGGATTTTCATTTCATGCGAAGAAATACTTCACTTCTCGTCAGCTTCTAATGATCTACAAGGCTCAGATACGACCTGTCTTTGAATATGGTTCTCATGTGTGGAGTTCGGCACCAAAACATTTATTGGGGCTTCTCGATTCTATTCAGATAAAGGCAATCCGTCTTGGTGATTCTTCGCTCACAGACTCGTTAACTTCGTTCGAGCATCGTAGAAGGACAGGAGATTTGTGTCTCTTCTATAGATATTTTCCCTGTCGGTGGTCTTCCGAATTCTCGTCAATGTTTCCACCATCCAGTATCAACACGGACGATCCGATGAGTGCGGAATTTCCACCGCTTTGTTGTGAGCTTGGACACCTATCAAACCTCTCTTGTTCAGAAGTTCTTCCTGATGCTTACAAACTCCAAAAATTTAAAATTAATGTTGATTCGTATCTCTTGTCCCTTGATTCACGCGGTGTTCTTTGACCATTACAGGGTTTCCCCTTTTGTGTGAATCTGTACCCAAAAATTCCAATATTTGAGTATCATTTGAATGTGATGGAAATGATGACGATTTTTGATAAAACAACACAAGCTAATACCAATTTTTTAGTCTAACTTTGGAACGGGAACTCATTGGAGGTGACAAAAAATCGTAATTATCGGTTATAATTGCACGAGTGCATAAAAATTACCGATAATTTTGCAAGAGAGCGTGATATCTAAAAATTGCAAGTTTATTTTCATATTTGGGCGAAAGTGCCCAGGTCCGACACGATTTCGAATGTGTTGTTATGGTGACTTGAGACAATGCAATTACCGCTGGCAAGTTTTCGATAATTGCATTGCTCTTATGGATCATTTTATATATGAGGGAAATATTCAGATGAATTGACAGCATAGTACTATTTTAGTACTTATAACGGTATACTCGTTCATATAACATTCAGTTGGGGTAACTACAAGTGATGAAGAATTGGTTTTTTGTCAAGTTTTTCAATTGCAGCATTTCTTCATATGCTAAAGCCTACGAAGAGGTTATGGGTTGCTATTATGAATAATGGTGTCCATCAAAATGTTCCGACAGCAATAAATGTCAGTATATTCTTTGATAAGCAGAATATTTCTTTCCAAAACACTTAGTTTCAATATTAAATGATGAGTCATTTCCAGAAATGCAATAGACTATCAGATGTTACAATATATCACCGTATTCCCTCATATTTGGCGAAACTAGTGAAAGAATAATGCAGGTATCATTCAGAAAAAAAATCTGTTTGAGATTCATCAGTAAGGTTTGCTTCTGAATGACTCAAAATTGATAGCAGTAAATAGCAAAAAGCTGAATAGAATATCCAAATCTTAATATATATAAATCTCGTGTCACAATGTTTGACCTCAATGGACTCCTAAACCACTTAACCGATTATAATAAAATTCGCACACCATGTGCAGTTCGATCCAACTTGAGAGATAGGATAGCTTAAATCTCAAATTATAGTCGCAATTTTAATTTATTGCTAATTATTTGTGTTATTATTTGACAGTCACAATTATCTGTTAACTCCAAATTATTCTAACAGATGTCGATACCTTTCGACTGGGTTGAGTAAGTAATCAGTAGATGGCGCTGCTGAGCCCATCAGTTGGCAGAACAAATTGAATCAAGATGTCGATACCTTTCGACTGGGTTGAGTAAGTAATCAATAGATGGCGCTGCTGAGCCCATCAGTTGTCAGAAAAAGTTGAATCAAGATGTCGATACCTTTCGACTGGGTTGAGTAAGTAATAGATGGCGCTGCTGAGCCCATCAGTTGGCAGAACAAATTGAACCAAGAAATCCTGCTCAAAGAATCAGGACAGCAGAAGGTCATGCACAACCACAAATGGTTTAGATTTGAAAAATCCATGTTTTTCTCATGGGCAACTATATGTTGCGTGTTCACGTGTTGGGAAACCGTCGAATCTATTTGTGTTAGCTAAAGACAGGTTAACCAAAAACATTGTGCACCGATTGGTGTTAAATTAAATTGAAATTGATAGTATTTATAATTCAAAAAAATAGATATTAATGTTATTTACTGTATTATACTCTAATATACTTAAATTTGTTATAAAATTAAATAGAAATAATAAATCTGATAAATTTTTATTTTTCTGCTTAAATCAAGTGTAAGAACATTTTAATTGATTGTGTTCAACGTACTTCCCCTTCAAATCTCAATCCAGTGAATGTGAATACCAACATCAACATTTTCGTCTTTGGTCGTAAATAATTTCATTGTACTGAAGGGCTATAGTAGTAGAAAGTCAAATAAGGAGATCACCATATTTTTTTACAAATACCATCTGCGTGTGAAAAAGCATAGTGGACTCCGTGACTGATGTTCTCTTATTGTTCCTCTTAGATTGTTTACTATAATGTGATATAACAAAAACTTTAGCCACAGCAACGCGTGGCCGGGTCAGCTAGTAAGTACTATATGTATCTTAGCAGACACAGATTCTTGATTAACGTAAGGATGTGTTCGTCTCAGTCCAGCTTTTTCGCCAGTAAGGAAAATGATGTAAAAGAAGACTATTAGGAACATCTGAAACTTATGAGTCGAATGTTCGAAAATCAGTTTTATATCGTGTTAGTTACACCAATCATAACTCAAGAACGGCTGACCGATTTGGCTGAAAATTGGTTGGGAGGTAGCTTGGAACCAGGAGAAGGACATAGGATACTTTTTATCCAGTTTTTGCTTGTTTTCGAAAATTCCTTTCCTAAAGGGGTGAAAAACGGACGCTGAATTTGTATGGGACATCGTGATGCCCTGGTCCAGAATTGATGGAAGACATATTCCGTATTTTATGGTAGAGACGTAGAGATCTGAAACTTGGAGGGTGTGTTCTTTGTAGGTTGTAGGCATCCGGTAAAAAGGGTTTTCCGAAATTCCACCCCCAAACGTGCGCAAAGTTTAGTTGGGACAACGTGATTCCTAGGTCCAATATTCTTCAAATTTTGCATAAACAGTCTTCAACAGAATAGATGGAAGGATTGTTTCGTATTTTATTGAAATGGAGCGCCTAACGGGATTGAAAGGGTGTAGAAAGTTATTTTATTTGTTAATTAACGCGCAGCCTAAAACACTAATCGTAGAAATCTAAAACATGAAGGCTGTGTTTTTTGTATAACGTAGGCATCCGATTAGAAAGGTTTTTCCAAAATTCCACCTCTGAGAGGGGGAAAACAGAGTTAATAGCTATTAATACAAATAGCATTTCCTGTAACTGGGTAGCCCTGTTGGAAATAAATTGCTTTTTTTTTAAATACAAACTTTGACCCTGTTTTCTCCCTCTCAGAGGTGGAATTTTGGAAAAACCTTTCTAATCGGATGCCTACGTTATACAAGAATTGTATTCAATCTCATTCAAATTTTGCTGAAATATTCTTCAACAGCATTGATGGAAGACGTGTTTTGTTTTTCATTGAAATCCATTGCCTAACGGGGTGAAAAAAAAAGGATGTGTAACTGTTGCGACTTCTTTCAAACGCTCAGAAGGCAGAGCTGTGATGAACCTTATGAAACTGAGTATTAAGAACTACACAATATAATTGCACCAAAAAAATAATTAACGCCCAACGAAGTGGGCACGAATCAGCTAGTTTTTTTTATAAAATTAATAATAATTCAAATTCCGCATTCATTTGGTAAATACTTACCTAGGAAATATAAAAGTTATCATGAAGCATTTTTTCATATTCGCCTTGACAAAAGCAATAAAACATACACGGCTTAGATTGATATGGAATTCGAGATCACTGGATCCATGGACACGTTGCCAACACAGATCACTTTTAGTCAGAACAGAGAATAGAACGCGAGATCAATCTGACGTTTGATGAAAACAAACTTCATCTTCAATGATCTACCTCCAAGGATAATCTCACGTTCTAGTATATTCAATAACCATTCGAAAATTCCGTAGTGATCATAAAAAAAACACAAGAGAAGTTTGCTGGTAACAACATTCTAGAGTGTGTACACGTTCTGAATATTCTATAAATGCAGTGATATGTGTTTCAGATATTTTCAGTTCAACCCAGAAGATTATACAAAATAATAATGATTTCACTCACCAGAAAAAATGGCATTTTCTCACTTCACATATCCATAAAATTTGATCACAAATCTCACTTCTATTCGCTCACACGCATTAACGTGAATAATATTCGGCTGAATTGTGATACTACTTCTAAACCGAGCTTTCGAATTGAGATCACAATATTATATTGCTCAAATGAAAATATCAACAATCAACTAATTTTTTCAGCACATAGACCAGAATTCGCAACGACATAGCCACTTGGCAACACAGGACGTGCGCATGATTGTCATCTCAACTGCGAGAGTGACGATACCTGGCGAATTTTTCGATTTATTACTACGGTTTTCGTCATCAATTCTTGACCAAGAAGGCCAGATCGGTCGTCTGAATTGCTGACAATCTTTCATATGGACTGAAAACACCAGCATATAGCCACCTTACTCTACGACTACCCCTGTATCTCGGCGTGAGTATGCTAATCTGCACCCTCAATCATCGAAAAAAGATCACCGGCCGCGCGCCCGCCCCACCCCACCCCCGCCGGATGGAAAAAGAACATATGAAAACTGATGATTGTATTCCGCAGTCGAACAAAAAACGAAATAGGTGTTGCATAATTCATGTTAGTGGCGTCTTCGGTATCTGGCGGAAGGTCAGCAGAGCGGCCTAGGGTTGTATCGCGAGGAATCAAAGAGAGAAACTTGCCATTCGCATGCAAACGGCACGCCCAATGATGTGGCATCGAGTTTTATGGCTTGATCAGAATATAACATTATATCGGAATGTGTGGGGCGTGAGGAAGGCTAGTGGATTTTCTCGTTGTTTGGAAGACGCATAAAAACCGTGGTGCGTCAACTCACGTGCTTTTGTTTAGCCAAATCTCGCTGTGAGGAATGAAAGTGAGAGCTTACATTTTTTGACAATAGATGGCGGTGCGGTACGATTTCTCGGAGTTGCAATCCCAATTAGTGAATTTCGGCTCCAACGGTCCTAAGGAGAGAGTCACATCACACCAATTTGTATCATTCAGCTACTATATGACTATTCTAAATGAGGCATTACCTGATATCTGTCAAATACGTAATTAACGGTTCAAAATAGTGAAAGTAGAAAATTAGTGTAAGAGCCAGCTTGAATCTGACAACACATTCTTTACGGTATCTGAAATTTCGTCCAGTGAGACTCCTATACCCAGTAAACAAGCAATGGGTACTAGCTAAGCCCGGCCGCGGTAGGTTTGGGGTCCCTCAGGTGAGTCAAGTATGAAAATTAAGTAAATTTTTAAAGTATTTTACGGCGTCTGCCGTTTTAATATGTTATAACGTACTTCTAAAAGAATTGAAAAATAACTGTGGCTGCTGATTTCAGAGGTTGCAACAGCCACTTTTCAAAATTCGAAAAAAAAAATTTGAAAGTATTTTACGGCGTCTGCTATTTTGATATATTATTTATTAAACTATTTCAAGCTAATATTGTGATCTCTGTGGGCTCTTTCGATGAGCATTTTTCCAAATGCTGGAAATATAATGCGTCCTTAAAACTTGTTGGTACAGTTCAAATTCACAAGGAGGGATCAAGCTTGCATCAAAGCTCCGGACTTTTTTATTGAAATTTTCGTTCATATCTACAGCCTTGTGAGAATCAACGAACAGCTAAAATCTCCCGTCATCAACATCGATGGATTTTTTAGCATTGTACATACTGCAAGTGTACTTTTGGATAACATTAAACAGTTCATGTAAGGCGTAAGGTATCCTCAGTCAGGCCAATGTCACCGAAAGCGGCGAAAATTTTTTGAAATTCAACGTTATTTTTCAGTAACATCAATTTTTTTTTTGTCCCGATTATATAAAGCTGAATTGAAGTCACAACCAGTAAAAGCGTGAAGCTTTTAGCTAGAAGTGGACCAAGTTATGTATATATTTACAGTATTATGTCTCTATACTTCCAACATGCAACTAAAATACAGTGTTGCCAATCCAATGAAGTCGTTTTACGCGAAGCTGTTACGGAAAATCCGAAAAATATGATAAAGAAGCGCCGAGTAATTTTTAAACCTCAAAAAAATATATTAATCTACATCTGTTTGAAAACTTGAATTGCTATGAAATGAAAATTGTGTTCGAGTCTGATATAATCTATGAATCTGAAAATATTTTCTTGGTGTTTCAGAAAAAAAATTTTGATTTTTTTGAAGGAATGAACCCTCGACCTCCAATCATTTCCTCAGATGATTCATAAGTTATGGATGCTTATCAAACCTTTGGCTGACAGTGTTTTCCTGATCTTTCGATTCTAGATTTGCCATCAGCTGGAAATAGAATTTTTGGGGCAGCACGCTAGCTTCGGCCATAAAACGAGTGTGTTTTGATAAAAGGAACATGAAATCTCGGAATCCGCCACTTTGAAAGTGTATCACTTATTGGTTATTTTATGTGTAATGGTCAGAAAGCCACTCTTTTCTGCTGAAGAAGTGGCAATATCTAAAATCCGCAGAAAATCCGAGAAAACTTCAAAGCGCAAAAAATCCGCGAAGATTTTCAAAATGCGCAGATTTCGCGCTTTTTGCGCCTTATTGGCAACACTGCTGAAATATATTTGTCTGTAAACGGTTGGGCCAGGTGTGCCTTTGTGTTCGTAAAAGGAACTAAAACCCCACCATTCAGCCCTAACATAAGAAGGAAATATTTGACTAAAGAGATAGAGAGAGAGAGCATCAACTACTACTCTTACTGTACCATGTGTTTTCTAAGCATAGACTGCAGGTAATGTTTCGCTGTATAGTTACAACCGGAAAAAATGTCAGCCATTTTCAATATTAGCTTAAAAAGTTTAATAAATAATATATCAAAATAGCAGACGCCGTAAAATACTTTAAATTTTTTTTTTCGAATTTTGAAAAGTGGCTGTTGCAACCTTCAAAATCAGCAGCCATAGTTATTTTTCAATTCCTCTAGAGGTACGTTATAACATATTAAAACGGCAGACGCCGTAAAATACTTTAAAAATTTACCTAATTTTGATACCTGACTCACCTGAGGGACCCCAAACCTACCGCGGCCGGACTTAGCTAGTACCCATTGCTTGTTCACTGGGTATAGAAGTCTCAGTGGACGAAATTTCAGATACCGTAAAGAATGTGTTGTTAGATTTAAGCTGGCTCTTAGGC